>NW_019104549.1:718547-870379 GCF_001995035.1 Momordica charantia
CAAATTTGAATAGACGTCCATCATGGATTCAAAGCTGACACACCACTTCGTCTAGAATCCTACGTCAACAATAAGAACACTAACAATACAAACATTAAATTTAAATTTAAAAAAAAAAAAAAAAGTAACATGCAGAGAAAAATACTAATTTGAATACTTGGAATTATTTGAACTTTTCAGTAATCTTCCCATAGGAAGTAGCACTGGTTAAAATTGCTCATGTGTTGTATAATGCACGTATAGTACTAAAAGTTAAAACAGAAGTATAAAACCCAAGTAAACGAGTTAAGCATTTGATTCCTTGCCTTTCAAATTAGAGTAAGATATAGTGCATAAATTTTTAGTATGTTACATTATGAAATGAAGAAAAATTTCAATGAGTTTGTCCTACATAAAGATTTTAAAAAGCCTCAGAAACAGAGTATTTAATAGAATGATCTGATGTTCAAACATTCTGAAAGTAGTAATTCATCAATTTATGTTGCATCAACAATCACTCAAGACAAAGTAAAGTAAAGATAAATAATTAAAACTCTAAATTTTTTCAGATGTGTTTTTATCTGCATTCGAATTAAGTTGGGATTTTATTACAATCTCAATATAAAGTAAGATCACTATTCTTTCAGAAAATGCAAAGAGAATGACATAAAATTGGAAATCAAAGGGAATAAGAAAACAGGAAGGAATTTCGGCAAACCTTCAAAATCTACAGGTCGCCCATCTTTAAAGAATCTTTTTTCCAGCTCTGCCTTAAAGAAAACAACAATTTTTAGAAATATAAGTCAGATATTAAAGACCAGCAAATAAAATGCCACATAAATATATTTAAAAACTAAATAAAAAGCAAAGTCTCTACTTCTTACAAATACATCTCCTTTATTTTCTTAAACAACCAGTTGAATAAACTATAAAGATAGCTATAGTTATCTCCTTTTTAATAAAAAAGCAATGGCAAAAAACTTAAATTATTAGATTACTAGAGGTCTGTTTTTTCTTTGAGATGGGTTTTAGAAGGGAGGGAACAAAATAAAGACAACAGGAGAGGAAGAAAGAAAGGGAAGAGGAAGCAAATGGTGGGATTTAACCACATTGAGAACACAGATAATTGTAACCATTTACATATAAAATGACTGCAACAGAATGCCGCTTCAGAAGGTGATTGCTTATGAAAACACAAAAACTTAACCAAGTATAGTCCCTCCATGATGCAAGTCTAGTAACCTTAGCAAAATCTTGGGAACATAGGCTAATAAGAAGGTAGCCATACCTCATCAATCATACCCTTTTCAAACTCTAACCATATAGTTGGGTGCTTGAGTTCAAGTAGTTCCTCCATGGACATTCTGAGCAGTGAATTCCCATGCAATTAACTAAGGCATCATATTAAACACTAATATACATATGTATATACCTTCCAATAATATTCTGAAAAAGAAAGAGATTACATACAAGTAGAAACTACAACTTATTTTATTATAAGGTTCATTTCTTTGGTCTATTCCTGTTATATTTAGTAAATATGTAGATTGCATTGACAAGTTTGAGTTTATGAAGCCTGAAGTTGGGAAGTCCATTGTGTAATTTGGGTTTGAATTGCACAACGATTCTGCTATTAAAACATAGAATTTTGATTTATGACTATAATTTGTATATGTTGTGAGATTAACAAATCCATAGTTGATAGTCCGAGCTCCCAATTTCTCAAAATCGAGTCACACAATTCAAACCCATAAGCTAGAATTACTTCGTCTTCCATTTTTGCATTTCATCCTGAGTAAATTCCCACTAAAAATCAAACAAGAAAACGAAAATCCAAGCACCTGAAAAAGGCGGGAACATCATCATAGAAAGGATCACGAACAACGGTACCCATGATGTCAAAGAGGAGAACAGGAAGCTTCCCAGTGCTTTTGCTACCACTATCGGAGCTCCGGCCAGTAGCCACAGAAAGAGAAGACGAGAAGACTTTTCTGCCGCCGCCAATGTCAGGATCGTTGGCGCGGAGGAGGGTGTGGGTGGGATTGGACGCCATTTTTGATGGGTTAAAGGTGGGTCTGATTGGGGAGAAGAAGGCAATAGGAGGTTTCCAGAGAGAAGCCATTAATCTTGGACTGAGCTCCAAAAATGGCAGCCCCAAACCATTGCTGGATGGAAATGGGGTCCGTCGTTTTCAGAAATTCTCATCCTTAATTTTATATTTTGGACGAAATTATAATATCTCTGAGTTTTGTTTCATCTGCAGCAGTCTGATCCATCACCTTCCAAGAAAAAAAAATTGTTCTTCTTTAGTTTCTGATCTATTTTATTTCAAAGTTGTTTTAGATATAAATCTGTTTTATTTTTTACCGAACTATTTTATTTTTGTTTTATATTCTTAAAAATTAAGCTTATAAATATAAGTTTGAAAATTTTTTTCATGCTACTCCCTTGATTGTTTGAAAAAGTAGGAAGTATTTAAGATTCGTTTTGGATCAAAGTTTATCATTTAGTAACATAACAAATTATTTCTAACTAATAATTTGACGAAAAGGGTCTCGAAGATGAATGCTGTAAGTATTTCCGGTTAACCGTCTATTTCCATGGAGGAGTTGAGGAGGGATATATATATGAGATCATTATAATTTCATAATCCTGGAATCCCTTCCAAAGGTCCGGATTTGAACCAATGACTTACACTTTACCATGGCGGTAAAAAAACAAGATTTTTTAAATATGCTAGTGTTTGTCTATATTTTTTCAAAAAAAATTATAAATAGAAGGAGCATATATTTCTTTAATTTAATTGTGTATTTTTTTAAAAGATGTTTTTAAAATCTAAGTCAAATTTTAAAAAGTTAAAAAAGAGATTACTTTTTAAAACAAATTTGGCAAATAAATAAAGTGAGTTTCAAGAAAAGTGTAAACTACAACGTAATTTTCAAGGAAACAGAAACTAAAAAAAAAAGTTATCAAAAGATATTTATTCTAGTTATTCAATTTTCAAAAATTAACCTTTTTACTCCTCTAGAATAAAAAAAAATTTGATAAAACCTACAAAATAAAAAGATTACACACCGATCAAATGCTTGAATTTTTAGTGAAGCACATAGTTTACCCTCCATTAAATAAGAGGCCAACGCCTAGAGTTAATAAGGTATCTTCTTCGTTTTTAAAATTCTTTAGACGAGGAAAATTTATATTCTCAGTACAATTTGAATTCCATAGATAAAAACCATTTAGATTTTTAGATGGGAGAAACTATTATATATTTCTACCCTTAAAAACTTTAATGATATGTATTAATATAAAAAAAATCAATGAATGTGGATAAAATGAATAAATAAACAAAAATATAACATATAAGAAAGTCATGAAGCATGAAGCATGAAATAATAAATATATATGATACGTTTAAATTATCATACATATGAAAATAGGAAAATAAATAAAAATTGTGAAAAAATTAGCTGATGGCCTCCATAGACAAATTATAACCTTGAGCTTTCTAGTAAAACTAGAGTGTTCTTGAATCATATTGAAAATTTGATATTCTGCTAATCTATCAAGAATTATCTAAGTTATTGTAGAAAACTTGAAGATTTGTGCTTTCTTCGAATTGAACAATCGCATGAGATGTCTTGAGAAATAATTTCTTGTAATTCCATGTTGGAATAGACACGATCAATCTTGTGAGAACACTGATAAATGTTATTTAATTGAAAATATTTGAAYAGTAGATAAGATTAACTCACAAGACAAACAACTTTAACAAAGTTAAAGTGAGAGAGAAAGGTAAAGCATAAATTATAGTGTATGAATTACATGAAATAAAACGTTGAATAAATTTGTGAGAGGCAAACGGAAAATATAAGAGGTACAGAAGTCAAGCAAATTCATCCACCTTTGAAAGAGAGAGTTTATACCATCAACAAGTTTAAAAGCAAAAGTTAAAAGCTTTACCATTTTTTCTTTGGAAACTCCACTTTTCATTCAGATAAATGAAAAAGAGAACAAAAATACGGACATACAAAAATAAAAGTAAAAGTCGAGCAAGGGAAGCTCTAGCTAAAGAAGGAATTCCAATCCAATATGACCTAACTGATAATAATACAAAACAACTTCGAGACAGAGCCCCATAAAAACCTGATGAGATCCCAAACTGCCCCGCTATCTCTCTCCACCCCTAAAAATTATGTTGTTCCTTTCCAACCAAATTCCCCACAATATCCCAAAGAAGTAAGCTTGCCACAAAAACCTCCCTTTCTCACCGAAAGGAGAAGACGAAAGCATTTCCTCTGCCATTACCCCTCAATCTCTACAACGGACCCAAGAAACTTCGATCATCTCAAAGAAACGGGTTTAAATCTTCTGGGAAAAGGCTTTACCATTTAAAATAATTGGATGAATCTTCTCAATTTACAGCAACGAGTATCAAGAATATCCAACTTCAAAATAATTTCTCCAACGTGCTTACTAGAATTACTGATTAGGTAGAAAAAAATTGAAGATTCCTACCCCTTTAAAATACCTTATGAATTAGAGGTTCAAATCTTCGATCCTACATATTCCGTAACAATGGCAATACCAATAATGACTATAAAATATTGGCACATCAATCTCATGTTTAATTTATTAATTGAAAAGTATTCAAAGATTGCCACCTTTTGCATTAAGAAATGAAGTTTTGAATCACCTTAGTATCTTCATTGGTCCATTTGTTCAAATAATATTCTTATTAAATTTTTTTCCAATTGGAGGGTTCCAAGATGGGAATGGGAAAATTAATTCTAAAATTAGGTTTGAAGATCTATATTGAAGATTTAGTCTTAAAGATGCCTATCTGGATCTCAAGGGAAAATGATATTTTAATATTTCCCTTTCTTTATTGCCTCAATTCTTGTATATAACCCCAACGTGTAATTCAATTGGTTAAACCATCAATCTCCGACTAAAATGTCATGAGTTCGAATCTTCACCCCTGTTGTATTAAAAAAATATATTATATATAACCCAAAGTTTAGAACTCGACTTTATATTTAGTACATAGACTGTTCGTTCATGAAATATTCTATCTTTTACCCTGCCTACTAACGTTTAGGAATAACAAACTCACAAATCAAATAATAGAACACCATTTTATAACATATTTATTTATAAAATCTAAACACACATTACACAACTTAAAATTTTCGAATTTTCAAATTCCAAGCCTTGCTTTGGCTAGCCTCTCTCTCCCGCACTAATTTTATAAGATATTAATTTTTAGGTTAAAATACTATTTTGGTCCTTGTACTTTTAGCCTTGGTCTATTTTAATCCATATACTTTGACAATGTTCATTTTGTTCCTATACTTTTAACTTTGGTTCAGTTTACTCCTTATAGTTTGAAAATGTTCAATTTTGTCCTTGTACTTTTAAAAAGTGATAATTTTAGTCCCTCTTCGCAATGTTTTAACACAAATTTTACACATAATAGAAACTATTTAATACAAAGTAATGTTTACATTTTACGAAATATATTTACTTTAATGTGGTGTTGAAATTGCGATATAAAAAAATAAGATTTAAAATAAAATGAAAGGACCAAAATGACCACTTTTTAAAAGTACAGAGACCAAAATGAACATTCTCAAAGTACATGGACTAAAATTAATCAAAATTGAAAGTACAGGGACCAAAACGAACATTTAAAAAKTATAAGGACTAAAACAAATTAAATCTAATAGTACAGGTATTAAACTAGTATTTTAACCTAATTTTTATAATTCTCAAGCCTTGGTTTAGCCTCTCTCTCCAAAGATTCACAACATTAAATACTGAAGTCTCTCACCCACCTTGTAGATCTAGATCTAGATGGTTGCCATAAATAAACTTTATTAAGGTGTAAAATTAAAGAAATAATGAACTCACTACAAATTGAGATGCTAGTTGAATTTATAACTATGACCAAATACTCTTAATTCTCTGCAATCATGTAAATAAATGATTAAAAATTTCATATTATAGATGATATTGGAGTAGGTTGACAATTTTCATCTTTGCTCTATTTTATTTTCCAATATGGAGAATTGGGACGACTCGGTGAAATTTCTATTTGGGGATTGAGTTATTCACAGGAGAAGTATTAAATTTTCGTCCACAAATCGACATTTCTATATGTATGGATTCGACATTGGTATGAGAAGGAAATTGACATGTCTTTAGTATTGCAAAAAATCGACAAAATATATGAAAAATATCACTAATATGAACATATTATTAATATTAATAATTTTTAATTTATTTAAAAAAGATGAATTGTTTGTCTTATTTTAAATATTTGTTATGAATTTTTTATTTTTATAATTTTTCCAAAAATATCTATCCGATACTTTATTGATACTTCTATCGACATTTCCATAAAATTGAAATCTTAATTTGATATTTACAACATTGATCATAGAATTAAATAAAAAGATTATTAAAATATTTGAGTATATACATACACACACCATACCACCCAAAGAAATATAAGACGAGAGAGTTGAGGTGTTACGTCGAAAATTTCATTAATAAATAAAAAGTTACAAAGACCATCTCTCAACTATAGAGATGGTTGCTAACTTAAGTGTAGTTTAACAAGTGAAGACACCTAGGCCTTCAATTCAGATCTCCATCCCAACACGTTGTACTAAACAAAATAAAAAACTATAGAGATGGTTACAATCACATTCTTAGACTCTTAATTTTATCAATCACCCTCTTAATTAATGAAATTGTTAAAATGAAATCCTTAATATTGTAAAATGCACCAACCACCTTTTAACTATAAGTACTATTATAGTACAATTTCTGGTAAAATGCGAAAGAAAAGGTTGAATCATAGTTGAAATTTCAAATATTGAAGAACAGACGAGAGAGATACATTTCTAATAAAGGGTTTCTGACAATCTCCTAAAAAGAATAAAATTTATTACAACTGAAAAATGTATCCCTATGGAATCACAAACCACTGTCAAAATCATTCCTTGCACAAGAAAAAAAATAAGAAATAAAAAAGAAGCTGCACTATGAAGAATGCTATTATAGATCAAACTACGTATGAAATCAAGGTTGAGATACTGCTCAACTCATGGGGGACTCACCAATTTTACTCTTTAACATGGTCACCAGACGAAAGTAACTGCAGCCAACTTGAATCTTGAATTCATTATTTCGCTTTTAAACTATATGCAATCACACACCACTCGACGATGTTCGGTTTATCCTTTGTGCCCCTAACTTTGGAGCAGCTGGTTTGCTTCCTCTCCCCCTACCAGCTGATAATGGCTTGGCTCGAGTAGTCGGTGCAGGAGCAGCAATGGCAGCCCAAGGGTCATCATCATCAACGGTTACACTTGATTTTACATTTAATGGTTTTGAACCAGTTTTTGGAGCAGGGGCAGCTATGGAACCCCACAGATCGTCGTCCTCATCTTTGGGTGGCCTTGCTGTACTTCTTGTACCCAAACTTGTACCTGAAAGAACTGAAATGAGTCATTATAGGTCATTGACTAGGATCCAGAAAGCTAAATGAATCGACATTACTTGGAGGTTTTGTATGTGAAACGGGTTGAGAAACAGGACGCTTTTGAGCAGCCTGAATGTTTGCGAGAGCTGGAGATGGTTTTGGCTCCTCAATAGGTTCCAACTCATCCCACCCATCCTTCTCATTTTCATCATCATCATGAACTCCATTTTCAACTTCTCCCCAGCCATCAGTAGATGTCGGTGATTCAGTGGCATGTTGATCAGTTAAATCGAAACTCGAGCTCACCCGTACAGGTGCAGTAGTTGGAGCATTTGCAACTAGAAGCATCGTATAAATGATGAAGTAAATAGTCAAATGAAAACGTTAAACTTTGACATGGCAACATAAATTCTATTCTTTCTCCCTCAATCAAATACAAAGAAAATTACTTTCATACACAGCTTCAGCTATAACTCAGATTCAAAAAAGAATATATGCAGCAGGATACACCACCATGATGCCTAATTTAAGGGTGAGTGAAGGCAACCATTCTATATGACTTCAAAAATCAAAATATATTTGGAGGGGCTTAAAAACTATTTTGCTCCATATACTTTCAAAATGTATATTTTACAACTTTCAACTTTAATTCATTTTAGTCCCTTTTCAATATTCAAAACATCCGTTTTGATATTTGTGTTTTAAAAAAGTGACCATTTTGGTACCTGTTTGTAAAATTTTAATAGAAATTCTATACATAACGATACCTTTTAACACAAAGTTGTGATTATAGTTCAATAAATTTATTCAATGTAGTATCTTGTTGAAATTGTGATTGAACATATGAGATAAAAAAAAATGATGAGATTAAAACAGTCACTTTGTAAAAGTACAAGAAGCAAAACAGGTCCTTCAAAAATATAGAAACTAAAATGCACAAAAACTGAAGTGCAAGGACCAAAATACAAAAATGTTAAAAATACTGAGATCGAAATAGTAGTTAAACCTATATAATATATAATTATAAAAATGAGTTCACCATGAAAAGAAATTAGCATGGCAGTCATTTTAAAGACATCAAATGATATCAAAGAAAATTCTCAAAATATATAATGTACCTGAGATGGAATCAGAACTTGTGGCAGCTAAAGGTGCATGAGAGCTCACAGGAGCGGGAGAAGCATGTTCAGAAGCAGGAGAAGCATGTTCAGAAGCAGGAGAAGCATGTTCAGAAGGTCTTCCTTTTAGAGTTAAGGAGCTCATCGCCCATCTGCATACAAATATCTGAGATCAGGGCGGATAATAGATTTGTAGCGACAAATTCTGCATGGAGATGGTGCTTTTAACGGTTTATCTATGATCGATATATTGACATTGTTTATAGACAGAAAACCTAAGGCAAAAATGTTCTTTTATGTTGAACCAAATACTTATGTGACATTGAAAGAGGCAAATTTGGACAGGAATTCTAAAAATAACATAAAATAATCATATCAAAATGATTTGACCTTATGCTATACTCACCACATCCGAAATCTATAGAAAATTGATAGTTATCGTTATTTTTTGACGTAAACAGAACTTGAATCCAAAAATGAAGTTAGCGAGGAACCACAGGAAGTACTTTAAAATGACAATTCAAAATTCAGGTAAACTTTCTATGCTGATATTACAGTTGGCACAAAATCAGGCTCTCAGATTCAATCAACTCACCCAAGCAAGCTAGCATTTCCTGGTATAGACGGGATACTCAAACCTGCAGCACCAGCTGTATCTCCAGAAATTTCCTACAGTAAGCCATAAGATAAATGTCAACACAACACACATCCTAATTAGAGAGCCGACCAGCTTTTGATTAATATGGAGGAGTCCCATTTCTTTCTTTTCCAGAATTAGGCCACCTATGTGTCATTGTATTCTTCTTCAATAGAAAACATTTATTTTTGCATCTAATAACTGAGACAGCAAACGTACAGGAATTCATACATTGAAGATTAAACATTTTATTAACAACAAAATTTTATAATGAAAATAAATGTCAGTTATGGTCAATGATGAGAAAAAAATTATTGCTCATTTCCAAAGGGTGGATACAAGGTTAGTCTAATAGCAAGTATAAGGAAAAAACCAAAAATGAAGAGAAATAGCACAAAAGGAAATAATTATTAGGAGCTAATTATAAATATGAAGAAATGTAGTTGAACAATAAAATTTGACACCTCCTCCAGCTGGTAAAGGAACATTCTCCATTCCCAACTTGCTAACCAAATGCCCCATATTGTTGTTCAATCATTTCGTGAGGATATCTATTATTTTATTTTATTTTTTTTACATCCGTGTGTCCGGACCCACTTGCACGCACCTCGACTAATCACGGGTCAACTGGCTGACCCTACTACATTTAGTTGACTAGGTAACTCGTAGGATATTAAATCTTAGGTTGGTGGCCACCATGGTTTGAACCCATTCTCTCTAAGCCCTTTGCTATTTACATTGGCCCTTATTGACCACTAGGCCATCCCATGATGGTTATCTGCTATTTGATTATTAATTAGCACAAATGGAGTACATATGAGGTTGTTGTCAGACTTCTATTCTATCATGTTGAATTGGATGATGTAAAATACTAACGATAGACTTATTGCCACAACAAATTTCATAGTTCCTTTACGTGGAATCTTCCAATCTTCTAAAAGAATTTTTATCTAAAGTAATTCACAAATGCCCCTAAAGTTTGCTTCTTAACCCGATCTTGCAACTAAATTTTTCTTTTAATTATCCACGTAACAAAACTTTCACCCAAGAAAGTAAAATAGCCAAAAGTTGATTTTATATCATCTATCGATCTTACATAATCTACATCTATATAAACTTCTAGATTGAGTTTCATGCCTTTCTTAAACAACAATCCTCTCCCAATGGACTTCTTCAAATAATGAAGTATCTCATACACTACTTGAGGGTAAAAGTCCTTTGGGTTATGCATAAATTGGCTTGTCACTCCCATGGCATACGCAATATCTTGTCTTGTACGAGAGTGGTATATTAGAAGGTGACAGAAATCCATGGTAGTTTCTAGCCGGAGGTAGCCGATCGTTTCTACAAGGGTGCGTTCGGTCCAGGCCTGAACCCTGTGGACACTTGGAGAATTTAAAATGGGGGGGTTTGTCCTATGGTTAAAAGTGGGTTCTGCAAAAGGACTCTTATGGCAAGGATTTTCTCCAGAATTGTCATGCCCCTAGGCTGGGCTCTGGACAAATGGCGGAAGCAGTGTTGACAGGTAGGTCCCAGCTAAGTGGCCTAGCCACAGGACCTACGACTGAAAAGATGATAGAATGGATGGAAACAGGTCAAAAGGAAAGGAAAAGAAAAAGTGGGGGACTTAGGCCAAAAAAACGTCTCTTTCACAGAACAAGTTCGAGTCCTAACCATCCTTAAAAAAGGAAAGATCTGCTCCTCTAACCTCCTGTTTAATGAAACTCACGTGAATGGTAGACTAGATAAGGATGAGACCTCTGACACTTTCTAACTCTTCTCTTTCAAGGCCAGTCAGTTTCAATGAAGAAGAAATCCCCCTGCCCCATAGTTATCCTCGGACGGAAATGCCAGAAGGTTTTTTTTTTTTAATGTTTAAGATACGGGGCCAGTATGCCAACAATCCCTTCTTCTGCCCTTGACATAGTTGAATACAATGGTGCTGCAGCCCAACGGTGGGAGGAGGATGAAACAGAAGCTGTAGTGGAGGTTCCGGTCGAAAGGGGTAGAAGTTTTTACAAAGGAGGAGGTTTCAGAAGAAGACCTGGCCTTCCCTTTTACAAAGAACCTGTATAAGGGCTATTCCACCAAAAGGGAAAGACGGAAACAAAGCTACTGCCTCCAAAAGTAGATGTCAAAGAGAGACAAGGGATATTGAGTATTTTAATACCTCCTACTTTCATGGCTAATCCTTCTATTTGTGGTTCTAGTTTTCTTTGAACAAGATACGAACTTCTCATTGAAATAATGAAAAAAATATAATGTCCAAGAGATATAGCAGAAAGAAAGCAGCTAAAAAGATTCAAAAGATAACAACCAAAAGATATGCTAAAAATCAGAAGATAAAAGAACAAACAAACTGATGGACAAAAACCAAGCAACTTGACTAGGAGATGAGCCACAAGAGCTTAAACCAATCCCTTCAAACAGAAAAGAAGACTTCAAGAAAATATAAAGCTAGAGAGCTCCTTCGCAAATTCTGATAAGTTCCATATCAAGAGAGGACAAATTAATGGTTTTAGTATAATACCACAACGAGATTCTTCACATCTACCCACGCCAATAATCTCAGTTGCTCACAATTTGTACTCAAACATCAAATTCAACATAAAGACATGTAACAAAAGAACAAATTCGGCCTTTTTGGACAGTCCTTTTTAGAGTAGTAGCATCCTCACTACATTTCATTTCATGTCAACACATTGATAATAATCTCATTTTTGCCGCAAGTTTTAAAGAATTGTAGAATATTCTATCACTGTTTGACTGCCTTATTTTGCTCCCTAGATACGAGTCTTGATATCATATACTTGTTCACTTTTGAATAATTTTGCTTCATTGTTTTCCATATGTCCTTGGCAGTCTCAAGAACATACATGTATCACTAACAACCACATTCATCGAATTCTATAACTAATTCAACTAAGACATGATCATTGAGCCTTCTTCATCATACACATTAAACTTTTGGATCTCCCAATTTGGGTCCTATCCCAAGTATGTGATTCAACTTTCCTTTTTCCTTCAAGAATGTTCAAACAAGTTGAGACTATAAATAGGATGAATGTTCTAAAGATCCCCTGTGGAAGCTTTATTAGTTCCTTCAACAAGAACCTTTTTGGTAATTTTGGTGGGACTAAGCAGTAACTTAGAATGTAATACCCATGCACAAAAACGAAGTGTGAAATACCGAAGATGGGGTGAAAAGAAAAGTGACACGTAAATCAGACCAAGATCTCAACTAAACCAAACTAGACCAAGACTTGATCTGAACCAAACCAAACAATTACTTCTGAACTTGATTTACAGCTGAAAACCTAGGAGTCGATCATAGAAGACAAGAGAACCATTCGATCTAAGAAGACCCAAAGAGCTATTCAACATAGATGACATAGAGATGTGAATAGGAGTCGATCGAATAAAACTGTAGAAACCCATATAGAGGAATAGGAGTTGATTGTGAAAGAAACCCATAAAGCTGCACCATGACCAAGAATGAGGTAGAAGACCCAGACGAATAAAGCTATAGAAGACTTCAATGGCAGCGAAGAACTTGAACACGAAAAGAAACCCACATACTCGAAATAGGACTTTGAATAAGATTGAAGTAGGAAAGTTCAATTGGCGATGAAGGCCAATTCAAAAAATAGGGTTAATTGAGCAAGAAATTGATCTGTAATGAAGGACAATCAAAATAAAGCCTCAAGGTTTTGGTATCGTGTCAATGAGAAGAAAAGAATTCTGGCTTACTTGCAAATGATGGATACAAGGCTAGTCTAAATAGTATTAAATAGTAATTAATGGGAAAAAACAAAAAAAAAAAAAGGGAAGGAAAATAGCGCACAAAGAAATAATTACCAATTAGGAGCTAATTACAAAGAAAGAGATACAAAGAAATAATTGTACAATATAATTTGACAAAGGATATGGCATGCACAATATGTGAATCTACAAAATACTATGCCAACTAAAATATAACGAAGAACCACTAGTTAATATATTATTTCAAACTATCAGCCTAAAAGAAGCCAAATCTTCACTTTATCCCTCAAAACTGAAACTCAATATACTTATCCTCCAAAATTTACCAAATGCCTGATGTAGCCCGAAGGCTGAATAAAATTTCACATTGCAAGAGCAACTATCATGGACTCATCTTTAAATTTAAATTTAACAGACCAACATCAAATTTCAACAGAAAAAACATTCAGTGAGAGAGATAAGAGATTAAAATGAAAAAATATATATATTACGGGTCAACAAAATGAAAAACACCAGCTGTCCCTCACTAGCAGCAGCTCAACTGGTTCTCCAAGCATGATTGAGAAAATATATGGAAGCCATTGGTATCAAACTATCAATTATCGGGCATTTAAAAGCTTAAGTAATGAGAAACTGTATTTAACACACCTTCTCATAGTTTTGCTTTAATATCTGTAAGAACTGATCAACTGCTTGAAAGGACTTTGACCGAACGTCACTACAGACAAGACAAATAACAAAATGATAAATATTAAAGAATATTACGGATAAATGAAGTAGAATGGATAATATTTTAGGCAAAGCTTCTCAAGAAACAGACGGATGGCAACATTTAATGTCTTTACTGGCTTAATCAACAATAATACTGAAAGCAATTCAATTCCATAAAATAAATAAATAAAAACAAAAGTTCAATGCTGCTTTCAATTTCTTGCTTAAGACCACTTTGGGACACAAGAATTTTCAAAAAGAAAAAGTAAAACAACATAAAACTCTTTTTAAAGTGATAGAAAATGATATTTAATTAATGGGATGAAATATACAAGAAGAAAGATTGAGCAATGTTAAAATTTTAACAATTGGACAATAAATATTAAAAATTACTCAACGTCATAATAAACCTGTCAGGATCTATGGTAAGCACAACAACATTAGGAAGAATCCTAGTCGCAATTTCTGTACTGTCATAGTATCCGCTTGTAGCACATAATGCCATGACACCTGCATGATAACGTTTTTAGTTAAGATAAACAGAAATATAGCATCTTTTATTCGGTTGTTATAAAATAATCTATGGGAAATCAAAGTAAATAGGTAATTGCACAAAACCTTCGACTGAGACACTTGGATGGACCATAAATAGAAAATACAAATGATCCAAAAAAAAGGTTATAGCTCTTGTACCTGCACCACGGGCTGGAGAAAATGTATCACGCAGTGCACGGACGGTGAAAGCATTAATTAAAACTCTCTTCCTCGTCTGCATTTAGATTTGAACTCAATCAGATTTTATTTCATGCAAAATAAAGCAATTTCATCCCCCACTTGATGACACCTCCATTTCTAAAATGACGGTAGAAGTATGAAGAGTCCGATCAACATTGATAGAACAACTGACACTTTATTTTACAACAAAACATAAATTTTTTTCATCGATAAAAATGAAAAATTACAAAATCCAGAACTTTATGAACATACTTTCAAAAAAAGTTCAAACCAAAATAAAAAATAAAAGAAAAGTAAAAAACAACTAAAACTATTAAAAAAGGTTCAAACTAGAATACCAAGAACTTTATTAACATAAAACCCAATTTCTAATAATTAAAAAAAAAACAAAAGAAAATGAATGAATCTTTTTTAAGCTAGGGGACACCTACGTCTTTTGATCTTTAATTAATATTTAAATAAAAAATTATATATATAATTTTATTTAAATATTAATTAAAAATCACACACAAACATATATATAAAACTTTTTAGTTTTTATCCTTCCCAATGTGCCTCCTCCCCATTAAAAAAATTCAGTCAGTAATCCATTTCCCAAAAAAAAAAAAAGGAAAAAGAAAATTTACCCTCCCAATGTGCCCCCTCCACTTCCTACCTGTAGCCCTAATTTTTTTTGTCTCATATTAAAGAAAACCTAATTTTCATCTCCCAATGTTGCCCTCTCTTCTTCCCACTTAATAATCCCAACCCTAGTTTTTATCCATTCCTTACAACCCGATGCCTCCTTTTGCGCTCACCTCCGCCGTTCTTCTCTTCTTCTTTTGAACTGTGTTCTTATTCATCTCTTCTTTTGCATTTCTTCCTAGCTTTCTGTATTATTCTTCGTCAACTCTCAAAATGTGAGGTTGTGCCCTAATTTATGAGTAGAAGCCTTGCTTTCTCTTTGTTCTTGAATCAGATGATCTGATTCATAATGTTCTATATATTATGATTCAACAGATCGTGTATCCCTGTTGGATCTCCGTCGTGTCACCCGCATGTCCGAAAAATTTAAAACACATTTGGACACTCTAATTAGCGTGTCGTCGGATGTGTGTCCGAGCGTGTTGGACACCAACACTGGCCCCTTTTTAGCATGTCGGTGCTTCCTAATTCTTAAGTCTTCCATAACATAAACCCAAAGCAAAGATTTCATTCCAATGAAAGTAATACATATCAAATGAAAATTAAGGGGAAAAAAAAGAGCAAGTGTTAAAGTATGAAAAAAAATTCATGATAACCTATCAGTTTAAGCTTTTGGGTTCATCAGTTTCCTCCCCAACTAATATTGATAATCACTTCTTGTTATTGTATGTTGTTTGTGATTTCCAAGCCCATAAGCTTGAGGTATGAATAAAACATTAAATTTATTGTAAACTCATCAACTTAAATTTTTTAGTTTTTGAGTTCAGTATGACTTAACAAAGAGATTTGTTGAGATGACAAAAAATCAAATAAAGATGACTAAGAACAAGAGAATAAGTGACCCTAAATCAGCTTTCTTAGCCATCACTTCCCCCTCCACTAAGCTGAATACTGCCACTACTGCCTCTTTTATTTGGAACTTCAAGGTTCCTAAGAAGGTAAAAGTTTTCCTTTGGACTCTTTTCTACAGGGAAACTAATACTGCCGATAAAATCCAAAGGAAGCTTCCTCACTGGACTCTTTCCCCTTCAGTTTGTACCATGTGCATTAATGGTGGATCACCTCTTCCTTCATTGTGCGTTTGCTACTAGGGCTTGGAACTACGTGGCTTCTCACTTTGTTCCTGCAGTCTATGTTCCTAAGAGAATAGATGATTTTGTAGCAGAAGGTTTTGGTGGTTCTAGGCTCAAAGGAAAAGCATATGTTCTGTGGAATTGTGCAGCTAGAGCTCTTCTATGGTTGCTTTGGAAGGAACGAAACCATAGACTTTTTGAAGAGAAAGAGGCTTCTTTGACTCTTTTAGTGTGAATATTAAGCATACAGCTTCTTGATGGGCTTCGATCCATAAGAAGGTTTTTCGTAACTATGGGTTCTTTTTGATTTTTCAAAGTTGGAATTCCTTGATTGTATAGTTTCCTCGGGGAGGGTCCCCTCAACCCTCTGCCTCTAGGATGTTCTGTTGCCTTCGGGCTTATTTTGATTTTGAATATAATCTCTTTGTTTCTTATCAAAAAAAAATAATAATAAATGAACTGCAAGGAGAACGTGCATTTTAAATCCCAAGAGACAATAGTACTATTACCAAACGACATTGTCAGAAAGAAAAATACAACAAAAAATTGAGCTCTTCAACAAGATTGTTGACTGATGGTTGCCTGTGAATCAGTGGGCAAATATATAGAGATACTTACCCCTTCATTCAAGTAACTTGCAATATTCCCAAGTAATATGGTAGTATTTGTTCGGATCGCTGGTTCTTCATCAACCTGCAGAACTCTCAGAAATGTTATCAATAAATAATTAAACACAAACAAATGAATAATAATACTTGAGTGATTCATTATGCATGCTAAAAGGAAGGAAGCTAAGCCTACTTAATAGAGTTGGTTGGCATTCAAGCGTGAATAGTTAGTACCGATTTTGTAAATAACAAACAAAATAGTCATTTGTTACGAGGAAGGCTGGGAATATTTAGTATGGTAGGGAAGCCTTCTACTAGAATACTCGGTTAGTTAATAGTGTTTTCAGACAATACTCTATATATTCCATTTTAATGTAAAAGGATTTTTTGCGACCTATCATCGAGCAAAATAGATGCATGCACATAAGCCCCATCCCCCCTCCCCCCAACAAAAAAGGAAAACAATTAGAATGGTACCAACAAATGGCTAAAGCAGTACCTGTAACTTTGAAAGATGCTTCAATAATGACCCGGAAATAGTGCGGTGAGAAAGCTGCAATATCGATTCAGATCATCTCACAACTCCAATGTGAATAACGTGCAATAAGACAATACTTGAATGAAACCATAATAAACAGCAAAGCAATAAGTTTTCACATTTAAGTATTCAACTCAAGAAACGTTGGAAAAAGGAAAAAAAGAAATTATGCAAATTCAAAATTAAAATTAAAAAAAAACTGAAAATAAATCTTAAATTTAAAATAAATCCCAAATCAAAACCTAAGATTAAAAAATAAACAAAACGAATGCAAAAATACAGGAATGCAAAATTTTTTTTAAAATGTAAATCAAATGTAAGCAACATCCGTTAACTGAAACAATCATATAAGCAAACCTAACACCTCGTTGGCATTCCTATTGCATGCCATGGTCAGTCACCCAATCTGCTTTCCATAGTGTAATTTCTTTTTATTTGGATGAAATGAGATCAATTATGAATTTTTATTACTAGATTTTTGGATTGTGAATAATCAGTTAGTGGCAACTTTGCGCTTATTTTAGGTGTCCGATTCTGTATCCCTTGAATGTCAAAACATTTGACCTATGATCTTCAATACTTTAGCCTTATTATAATGTATTATCATAAAAGGAGGTATTATTAAATTTATATATCATGTGCTTTACATCACTCAAACTCTGTGCTTCTTCTTGAACCTTGTGCCTGGGCTCCAAATAGCTATGCCCTAGTGTAACTAAAAAACAGTATATTTTAATGGAGGTGAAATAACCAGCAGAAAGCTACAAAGAGGAACAATTAATTTGACAAACATTCCGTGGCCCTGTAGTATAGAAAATTGAATTATAGAATTTGACAAAAGAGCTCTATAAGTGCTCTACAACACTTTGGCAAAAGTACGGGCAATGAAAATTATAATTCTCCGTGGGAAGCCTTGTCCCTGTGGCCATTAGGTTGTTTCTTTTGTTTTGTTCTTTATAAAGCCTCTCGTCTCTCACCAAGAGACAAAAATTATAAAACATAAAAAATAAAAAGAGTAATGTCTTGCAATAATCTCATTGCATAAGATTAAGAATAGTAATAAGGGATATATACATACCTTGGGAGCCAGAACAAGCATGGATTTAAGGGTTAATTCACGAAGAAAAGCGGACGTATCAGAGAACCCAGTGGCAATATGAGGATAGACCTAGTTAAAATAAGGTGGATTATCAAATTTGCAGATGAAAGCTACCACGACAATTTTTTTTTACAGTTTTTACAACTGATCAAACTCAGAAACTACAAGCTACAGTATTTAATCCCACCCAGTATCACATAAGCATCCAATCAAATCCCAATTGAAGCATTCATTTTGTGACAGCAGGTATACATAACCTAGCATTAAAATTAGGTGATCATAAATTGACGATATCTTAATCTATAGTAAAACAATTTATGATCACCTACATCACTTCTGAACATTGTTTGAAACCTTAAACAAGCACCAAATTTTAATAAATATCAAAAAAAGGTTCCTTCATGACATTGGACCATTTTCTGGGGTTTATTATTAAGTATGAATGGAATTTCAGTAGACCTCTAAAAAATTACAGCAATTGGTGAGTGGCCAAAACCTAGACATGAAAAGGATATACAATGTTTCCTAGGATTGACCTTGTCCTATAGGAAGTTTTCAGCACCTGTTGCTGCCTAACGGAATGCCTACAAATGGAAAGTTTGGTTGGGGAGATGACCAAGAAGAGAGTTTTTCCACCCTTTAAAAGCCAAACTATGCTCCACCCCTGTTTTAGCTTTACCAAACTTTGACAAATCTTTTGAGGTCGCGGTAGATGCTCCAGGAGTGGAAATTGGAGCTCGGGAAAATTATCTTATTGAATACTATATTGAAAAGCTAAATACACCTGGACAAACGTAAAACACATATGAACTTTACTCCCTAATTAGAGCCTCAATAGGGGTATTGTTTGGAAAGAATTTATCTTATTCACTAATCACTATTCCCTAAAATTCTTGCCTACACAAAAGTATATCAGCCGCATGAATGCTAGGTGGACAACCTTTATCCAACAATTAGATTTCATAATGTGTCAAACATTCAAGGGGCCTAGCCAAAACACAAGACTCTACACACCACTACTCGTCCCCCAATACATTTGGGAAGACCTTTCTATGGAATTTATCCTTGGCCTCCCCAAGACTTCTTGGGGGTATGACTCAGTTTTCGTTGTTGTGGACAGATTTAGCAAAGATATCCCATTTTCTAGCTTGTAAAAAGAACATCGGATGATGTTTATGTAGCTAACTTATTTTTTAAAGAAATAGTCCACCTTAATGGAATTCCTAAAACTATTGTCTCTAACCGTGATGTTTTCCCGATGGTTACACTACAGAATTTCTTATTCCTTTTTGGCAGCAACTGAAGGTTGATTTTCTACATTTCTTTGACGAGTTTTATCGTAACCGTGATGTTAAATTCTTGAGTTATTTTTGAAAAACTTTGTGGAAGAAATTTGATAAAGGTTTGAAGTTTTGCACCACAAACCCACAAATGGATGGTCAAACAAAACTCTTGGCAACCTTATTGGATGTTTTAGCAGGCGTAAGCGAGAACGATGGGACTTATCCTTGGCCCAAGAAAATTTGCCAATAATCATATGAGAAATCATTTGACAAGGAGGTCCCCATTCGAGATTGTTTACACCAAACTTGCTCGATTAACTATGGATATAACTAATTTGCCTTCCACTGTTGATTTTAATCAAGAAGCCGAGGAAATGGCTGAACCAATTGTTGAATTACATAAGGAAGTCCAAGAACATCTCAAAAAATATAACACCAAGCACAAAGCTACAGCAGATAAACATCGGTAGCCTAAGTCTTTTCAAATAGGGGATCTCGTCATGGTACACCTAAGAAAATATAGACTACATACAAACGCATAAATAAGCTTCATCCAAAGGAACATATATACATAGGATGATTCTCTGTCTTTTTATTTTTACTATTCTGGATTGTATCTTTTTATTTTAATGGTACAGATCTTTTTTAATACCATGAGTAGAATACAATACATCAAAACTTATCTCTAATTAATTGAAATAAAAAATTAGAATTCTTACAAAATTCTTAAGTACCAGCTTATAGGCCTAACAAGAGAATCTTTTTTTCCCTTCTTTTTATGAAAAGTCAAGTGATATGAATAATGAACGCATCCCGAATGTCTTGGAAAACTATTAATCTATCTTCAAAAAGTCTTCTTTTCATTCTTTACAAATTTCCAGTAAGAGAGGGAAAGAGTGGGAATTGCTTCTTAAAATCCTGCTCAGGTGTAAGTTAATATATTTTCAATTGGCAGTGGAGAAGTTATCTAATACTCACCTGACATCATATTCTCCTCACCAACTTAAACTAGTTTCATTTATTTATAGATGTGATAGTTATTATTGACTTCATACCTGCTCATCGACCATTTGGGATGACAATGATTCGCCAAATTGATCAATATGCTGCAGGAGTCCAATTCTAATAGCTCGATCATTGGAGGCAAACAGTTTCACAATCGTAGGTAGAACCTAAACACCAGATGGACCACACCAAGTCAACAAAAAGTAAAAGACCAGACCAGATCCATGTCAGATAAAAGTAAAAAAATCAAACAAAAGCTTTTTTAAATAACAAGTTAAGAGCGCTTGAATGGGACAATATCAGCTATAATATCAAGATAAAGACATAACCTTTGCATTGAATTCTTCAGTTGAAAGCCAAGAACCCATTTTTAACAATGCGGTCAAGGCAGGGGCAACAGCTGAACCAAATTCAAGGGCAGAAGCTAATAAAGGAAGCAACTGTATAATAACAAAAGAATGAGATACTTATGAAGCACATCAAGAAAATAAATATTGTAATTTGGAAGTCACCTTTCTCAGTACTATTTGACGAGGAAGTTGTTCAGCTAGATTTGGGAGTTTGCGGAAGAAGGTATCCTTCTCAACACTATCCTTCAGACTCAGAATTTCCATGAAGTGTATGGTGTCGACCAACTTATTTTGAAAATATTCTATCACCCATAAGTACAAAAATTAATCAACAAACCCAAGAGCAGAAAATTGGACAAATATATTTACATAATACACACACACACGCATATATATATAAATCACGAGTCCCGAGTGCAACAGAACATGCACAGTAAGAAAATATGATGGAGAGTGTGGGAGGTGCATGCATACTGAGACTACAATCAGAAAAAGCTTTCTTTCATTTACACCAAAAGGGGATAAAGATGACTGTATATGTTGATGATATTATCCTCATAGACAATGATGAAGATGGATTTACTTCACTTGCTAATGAATTTCAGATTAAAGATTTGGGAACTTTGAAATATTTCCTAGGAATGGAATTTACTATATCAAAAAAGGAGATCTTTATTAATCAAAAGAAATACACAATTGACTTATTTTAATAGACAGATTGACTTGGTCCCAGGATAGCTGAAACCCCTATTGGACCAAATTTGAAGTTGCAAGCTGTGAAGAAGTTAAAAGATAAAGGAGAAATATCAAAAACTTGTGGGTAGACTCATTTATTTGTCTCACACACGTCCCATTGCCTTTGTTCTAAGCATGGTAAGCCCAGTCGTGCATTATCCTAGTTCAACTCACTTTGAAGCTGTTCACAGGATTTTGAGACATCTTAAAGGAAATCCAGGCAAAAGTATACTGTCTAAAAAGTATGGTCATTTGTAGGTTGAAGTCTATATTGATGCCAATTAGGTTGGCAGTACTATAAATAGACGATCTATATCCGGTTATTGTTCCTTTGTTGGAGGTAACTTAGTTACCTTGCAAAGCAAAAATAAAATGTAGTGGCAAGAAGTAGTGATGGAGCAGAGTTTAGGGATTTAGTTCATGATATTTGTGAGGGTATTTGGATCAAAAGGCTAGTAGAAGAATTGAAGTTTGCCCAGGAGGCACCTATTTGTATTTATTGTAACAACAAGGCTAACAAGGGTCACAAAGGGAAGATCAATGCAGGAGATATGTACTCCCTACCTGCAAACAAAGTAAATCGCTATATGGTGGCCAAAGGTCTTCCAAAAATGCAATTTGACAAATTGATTGACAAGCTGGGAATGAAAGACATCTTAAAACCAGCTTGAGAGGAATGTTGGTTTTATGTATTTTTAGTAAATAATTAGTGTAAACATTTATTTATTGCTTTTTCTTTTGTATTATTTGTAATTACAAGATTATTGACCTGGTTTCCTTATTTAGCAATGTGTATCACCTTTACTTAAGGTAACCCAGAATTTTACCTCTGAATAAGAGAAATAATTTTATTTGCTCTCAAAATTGGACTTAATTATATTTTTCTAGAAATTAATTCACGGTATAAAGCTTTTTGTGTAGGAATAATGGAGAAGACGCTGCTCATCTTTTAGTTTTCTGCCTTTTTGTAGCAGCCTGTTGGTGGGATTTGTTCAACACCTTCAATCTTAGCTGGGTGTTTCCTAACAAGGCTTCAGCTTTTTTTGTTCAACTTATCTTGGGAATTTATTTCAAGGGTTCCAATGTTGATTTTTGAAACTCATTACCCTTTTCATTGATGCAAACCAAAGCTCCCCAAAAACAGTTATTGAATGAGTTTCCTAAATTAAAAGCATTTTCCAACAGAAAATGGTATTTCTAACCTTTCCTCAACTCAATTTCACGTAGGCCTTTAATATCTCTAAGTAGTTATTTCAAAGGGGTTTCAATTAGACCAAAAAAATGCATCGTGCATTCTTGTCATCCAAAATATATAATTTCATATTAATAAGAAAGCTCACCACTATTTTCTATAAGCTTGGATGTATTCAACCTACGAGAAGGCATAGAACTCAATAGCCGCTGATAATCTGGAAGTAAAGACTGTGACAGAAAACACATCCACGAATGAAACAAATCACACAAGAACCAAAAGCAATTAAATGAGATATAAGTTAAAAATTAACACAATTTTTCATACCAAATAGTGCAGAAAAAACGTAAGAAGCATGCAAGTAAAAACTTATACGCTTAAGAACCCAAACAATGTTCCTGAGTAATGTAAACACTCTAGAATGGTAGGTGGGAAACTCACTCATCAAATAGGATTGTGATACCTAAAAGAAACAGATTTCAATTAAAGTTTGCAATCATTTCAATGGTTGGGATCGTTAGTCCATCAATGTAGTTTTCAACTCTACACTATAGTTTTGACCTGTGTCTCGCTGCTTTCCCCTTTGATAAATAAAGTCACACATTATTACCATAAGATTGAGAAAACTCATTTGCTAGCACCACAAAATACAGTAGAGAAGTTTTTGACTTATCAACAAAATTCAGGCTAGGATTTAGAAAGAACACCAACTGCCCCCAAGGGTGGCCTACTTTCTTGGGGTCTTTTTTTTTTTTGAAAAGAAACTGCACTTTCATCGAGAGAAATGAAAAATAGATACAAAAACAAGGAGGGTATGCCCTGCAAAAGGGAACCCCTAAAGAAACGGGCTCCAATCCAAAAGAATGAGACCTTAATAATAATTACAAAACGCCTTAGTGACCAAAAGACCTCATACTGGTTTAAAGGTCTCAAGTTCGAACTTTCACGTGAGTTTAATACAAAGGTTTGGTCCGGGTCTGAGGGTAGGCACGAGTACCCGCAGATATAGGGGGACAAAGGTCCGACTCCCAGTTATCAAAAGAGTACCAACTTCCTCGCCACCATATGAAATTCATAAATGTTTTCCTATCACTATGAATAATTGGGGCATCATAATTTCATGGTCTATCCAATAACATGTGGCAAGTATCCATAACAATAACATTGCATACCGCTTGACCTTTGTAAAATTAATTAAGACATGTCCTGTGCACACTTTCGTACATAGCAGTCTTACTTCCTTCCCTCCTACTGTTCTATGAGGACTAGACTATGGATCAGAGCCTTGGCCTAGCAGCATTAGGGCATGTGAAACGAAAATGTAAAGGAAATTTGGAGAATTGGTTCAAACTCTATGGTGGCTTTCTACCTAGGATATTAAAATTTTGTGCTTTTTTACAACCAAACTAAAATCTTAGGTGCTTCTTGACAACCAAATAGGGCCACATGACTATCTTAAGTATGTGAGATTCAGTCTTAGGTGTTAGAAGGAACCTTGAATTACACACATCATTCCATCACCTTTATACTTGTAAAGATAAGAGACGAGTGTTTCCTTTATTACAAAAAAATAAAGGGTAAGAGGAGGGAAGATGTTTAAAACCCAAAGAGTGCAAAGACAGACACAACAATTACATACAGTTGATGTGAGAGAGGAGATAAAAAAATCATAAAGAAAAAGAAAGAGAGAAAAGCTATCAACCCATGAGCATCTTTGCAATAAGAACAAAAACCTTGGGAATGGAAGCAGTATTTCGCAGCTCCTCTGTTTTGCTCAACTTCAAACCAGAAAATAGTTCATAGATAAGACAACCTATCAACCAAAATAAATAAATAAATAATACTGCAAGTGAGAATGTACAAATGACAATAATGTTAAAAATTAAAATATCTACTATATTTATCACAACTAAATTTGTAGAATAGATACCACTATACTAGCCATATATTTCCTGTTGGAACATGTTCATATAAATTTTTTATGATTCCAACTGATTGAAATTTAAAGTTAAAGCTGATATTTGTAATACAAAGAATATGCCAATGAATGAAGACGCGTGTCATGTATAATATGTTTAACAATTTAGCAAAATCAAGTACTTCGTGGCACAACTGTTAATAGGATGCGATGGGCATCCTTGGAAATCCTCAGATTTCAAAATTTGAAACAAGAACATGATTGGCATAGCAACTGGTATTCTAGGTAGAATTCCACGAAAAGAATTTTTTTTTTTTTTTTTTGATAAGAAACAAAGATGTATATTACCAAAGAAATAGCCCAAAAAAAAGGGGGAGACAACCTAAAGGCAGAAGGTAGAGAGAACCCTCCCCTCAAGGCTATCTAATTCCAGCTTTCCAATATTGCATAATCAAAAACAAACTGTAATTACAAAAAACCTTCTTGTGTATTGAAGTCCACCAAGAAGCCATAAGTTTGATATTCACAAAGAAAGAATCTCTCAACACTACTTTGTCTTCATATTGTTTGACGACATTATATTCTCAAAAAAACAGAAATTCAATATTCTCAAAAAATACCCATCCAAAAATATATATTGTTTGACGACATTATATGACGAGTATTAAGGATTTTGTTCAGACTCCTAATTGAGGGTTGTTAATTTGTTTTACTATTGTAATTTTTAAATATATGTTCATAACTTAAGCAAAAGACGATACCTAACAGTGTAAGTAATTTGGAATTCCTACAAGGTTACATACTAAAGCAACAGGATAATATAATTCTTTCAATAAATAAAACCAATAAACGTAAGCAACCTAACCAATAGGAACAGTTCAGACTTACCCAAGCCCCAAGAATCAATGGCCCATGCAGGAGACTTTCTAACAGCAGCCCAGTCAGATTTTACCAATTCCATCGGCTTATATTGTGATCCAATGAGCCAGGCATATTGCTGAAGAAAATACTGAAATTACCAACAAATAAAAACCAAAATTGCAATGCAAAAAGTGAACCCAAAGAAAGCAAGAGATGACCATAATTATCTGCTGCAAGTACCATAATGAAGGATTTTCTAGGACTAAGTTAGGTCTGCCAGCCCTAAAGCTAAATTCCTAACTCTTGTTGGTCTAGAAACAGAGCCATTATATATATATTTGGTCTAGAAAGAAAGCCTTTTGATATAAGAATTTCTTTTGCTTGCAAGTGTTCAAGGTAGAACTTTTTTCTGCAATCTGTTTCTTTGTCACCAGTTCAGCGAACATCATTGTAATTGTTGTACCCTTGGTTAACCAATAATAGTTTTTCGTTACCAATTAAAAAATCTAAAAAAAGCCACTCATACAACCCCTAAGTAACTCAAAGCCGAAAGCAGAACAAAGCTTACAATCAGAGATTGATAGTGCAATGTATAACACATGGCTTGAAATATTTATATTACATCTACTTCAATGAGGAAAGCATCCAATCATAGGGTAAAGTGTCGTCAAAACAAACTTTATTTCTTTGAGGATCAGACCTTTTCAGTAGCTTCCAATTTTCAATTTGACTCTCCATCCTTCAAAATATAAAATATCATCTACGATAAATTATAGTTGATGTTTGGTCCTCCAAAACATCCCACAATTAAGAAGGCTCCCAGTATTAATGTTTTACTGTTGCTTCTTAATTACAGCTCATAAACACAACATCGGGAACACAATAGAAAAGATAAGGAAACGTCCACGCAAAAAACTCAAGACATCAAGAGATATATATTAATTACCAGCATTTGCCCACTGGAAGCTTCACTATTCCCATCAAACTCAGATAGCACGTCAAAAGCATGGAGCTTCCAGTCCAAGGTTGGAGTCACAACAACACTGGCCAGGCAAACATTACCATGAACCTGTTGGAGATATAGCTAGTTAAACAGTTGAAGGGAGCTAGGGAGTCAGAGGCAGTGCAGATCTGAAGGTGGGGAGAAGGAGATGGTGTGACCACTTAATTAGAATATTTACATAATTTAGATCCGATGCAAAATTTCAAAATACTTACAAGTTTACAGTCATTGTTTAAGAAGCTCACAGCTTTAGCTATCTGGTTCAGACCCCAAGCATAATACTCATCCCTGCCAGTAATAGAAGTGTTCCACATTGAGAATGAATCCACCATCATACATGTTTCTAAACTATTTCACATAAACTATCATACACAGATACCAAAAAAATGGCTGATCTCATAAGAAGTATGGACACGAACACAGAAACAGACATGATAACATGTCTTTTCTAAAAGTATTTAAACACTGGATTAGAGCAAGACATTTATTAAAAAATTAAATTTTAAAATAAATTGCTTAATACATTGAATAATTTATGATGTTTCAATGATTCACAGTAAACAAGTTCACATTTTTAATACAAAACAATATAAAGGAATCAAATATACTACATTACACACAAGAAGTGAATGATGCAATGTTGTCAAATAGGAGCTTTGAATCTAGATAGCAACAGTATCAGAATCAAGACTTTATCTTGTCAAAATAGTAGGAAGGTTCCCTTAAAGGAAGTCGGTTTGTGGCATAAAGTGAATTCCAAGTGAATATGATATGGAAGACTTTCAATCCTTCAGTACAAATTCTGAGAGGACACCTTGAGCAAGAGTTAGGCAACCTTCATTAACGAGCATTCTTTAATTTTCCCAGTTTGCCTTGAATCTATGCAATTACAAGGCTTCTAAAATCTACCTTCATTATTGGACTACCTCCTAAAGGCATGCCAAATTAAGGTCAAACACTCACAAATACGGCTGAATACATGGCAGCCTCCACATACGACGTTTAAACCTGCCAACCTTTTTTGTTTAGTTAGTCTTCAACCCAAAAGCCCCCTCAACACAGTTTTTTATTTTTTAACATTCTCCAGCTCTTKGCTACTATCGAATAAATATAATGTTGCACATTGGAGGTGACGTCTTTTAATTTTCCCACATCTAGCTCTCAAAGCATGCCATTTTTTATTTTTTGGGGAACAAGAAATACGAAGCATGCCATTCAACAATCATTTATCCAAAATTATACTAAGCACATCACCACCAATACACAAAGAAAGTGAAAGATCACCCGCTAGAAGCATGAACTCTACCCGCTGGGTCTACCACTGATGAAAATAGAGAAATAGGTATTAAACATGCAATTTTTCAACCATTTTGTCCACTCTCACCAAAGTCATTCCCCCTATGGATTGTAGGCAAAAACTCCTAATCAACCTATTTGATTTACAAATTTAAGGAGCCTAGATTGTGTGGAGTCATCTTGAGGGCTTTTGCTTAAAAAGGTTAAATTACAAATTTAGCGCCTCAATCGCCCCCATTAACTCTAACATTATTCCACAAGCCTCATGAGCTTTCATAAAAGAAGAATTTCACAACCAAACATTTTCTAAAGTCAAAAGGAACGGGTCCTAATGACGAAAACCTTGTCTCCAATGTATTGGAAAAGGCCAAAAACGGCTCTTTGTTTTTTGGACACTGGGCTGCTGAAATTCATCAAGCCACTCCTTACAAAAACTTACTTATTCTCCAAAAAAAGTTGCAACTCTATCGAGCAACATTAACATTTCTTAGGAAGGAAGCTACATTTGTAGTTAAGACACCATGAAATAAGACTGCTTTTTATTTTCAACTTTTAGTTTTCCTGGTTCCAGGAAAAGCTACAACTCTTCAGTTCAACATGGCGAAGGCCATTTTTAATGGGGCAGCAGCCGGTACATAATTAATAATTTACAGAATTGGCAAAAAATTAAAAGACAAAAAGCAACATATAAACATGGAAATAAATATAAAGGGAATAAGTGGAAATGCTACTATATGATAGGAAAATAGCAGCATCGCACTTCTACTCGGGAATACAAGTGAAGCTTTCCTATTAAAGTATGAGTAAAGTTGAAAAGATTCTAGACTTCAGGTTTCATTATCACTGAATAAAAATATATTCATGATTTGGACGACAAATAGACGAAAATGCTCCACAAATGATCCATCTTGTGGTATGAGAAATACCTTATCCTTTTCACATTTTGAACTTCTTGTAGGTCTTTAACTGTAATACAAACATTACCAGGGTACAGAAAAATTACTCAATGACTTTCCCTGCATAATATAGTTATCGCCCTTTTCTACAAAATAAAGATTTTTTTTTATTTCAGAAGCTCGAAACAAAATTCTTTGCCTCTTACATTACATGAGAAGCATCGTGTCCCATTTAACAATATACTTCAGGTGAATGAGAAAAAAGTACAAAAAAACATGATAATAGCAACAAAAAGAACAATTCAAAAGCCAAAATTGGATTAAAGCTGCTGGCTGGATTGCTTTACCTTTGGGTACCTTCTAGACCCAATTCCTTTATCTTTTCAGACAATGGCATAACAGGCTCTGTAACAATATAAATTGTAACCTTGGAAGTAGAACCATCAATAGTTTCAGTCTCAGTGCTATGAAGAAAGGATAAAATATTTGGATGCCTGACCTGAATAAAAACACAGATATAGATTATTGATGTCAATGAAATATATATTTTATGGATGAATCATGAGAAATTATGTGTCACTAGTATTGATGAAGAGGAAAATGAGGTAAAATTAGGAGGTTAACGAGGTAAAATGAGGCAGATACAGAAGAGCGGAATACCTTGTGTTGTCCAAAAAAATTACTTTTGGCCCATAAAACTAAGACACATCCACCAATAACACGAAATCTTTCTTATACAATGCATTGTTAATGAGCAAGCTTTTGTAACAACATCATCAACAACCATTTAAGAAAATCAACAAAATCAATGTTTCTTACCAAAGAAAAAAAACAACCGTTGAAGAAAATGCATCAGATTTCCAGAAAAGTAAAGTTGAAACGACATGATAACAATCAAAATTATGAGTATGTACAGAATGATCTCATTTGTATGATTTATATCCATAATAGTGGGCATTGGCAGCTTACAGTTCGCAGCCGTTTCACACCATTGCGACCTGCAGCCAAATGTCCATCCTGTGCATTACTTCCTGAAAGAGAGAAAATAGATACTGGAGACCCATCATCCTGAAAATGAAACCAATCTTACATCAACTTCACTTAAAATAAAAGTTACAGAAGATTATAAAAATGAGATAAAACAAACATCAAAAAAGAATTTAAAAACCAAAATTTTTTTGAAATCTGGTTGGTGACAAAAATCCTCTATGCAAGAAGCATATGAGCTGCRAACTGCTTGACAAGGAAAAATTCCAAAATACCCCAAATCTAAGAAACGGGAGTTTTCAACTGAACAAAAGAGACAAGTAGCTTGGACTAAAAAAGGGAAGTAAAAAATAGATCCAAATATCATATCTACAGATTTCATAAGAACCAGCTAGCAAACTATCTCCAATATATATATAGACTGAATGCCCACTAGATAGGGAATATAGAAAGTCCTTTTTTCGACAAAAAAAAAATCATATAAAAGTAATAATTGCAAGAAAAAAAGGGTTATAAATCCTCTAACAAAAAAAATCCAAAAAAGGAATCCCTATTCATTATACGTGAAAACAAATGGAAGTGCTAAGCACTCCATCCAAACAATTTCCCAGCCTGCTGTCTGTCTATCAAAAAAGAATGTGTTTGTTCCTTTCTACTTTCTTATAACAAAACTTCCTCAAATTTCTCATCAAACATGGTTGGAGGTTTCATACAAGAGGAAGAAAGGACCGACCGGGGGTGGGGTGGTTGGAGAGAGGAAGACAATGGCAGGATTTTGTAACTTTGTTTCAACTCCAAAAGCTGTCCTAACATCACCATATCTGCTCCAAATTTAAAAGCAACCAGGATGCAATATCGAAAACAACTTAAGAATCACAGATGTTCATTTCTATATTGCCACTTGGATGGAGGCTATATGTGACTTGATTCTTTTTTAGCCTGTTTTGGGCTAGTCTCTTTGGGGTATTCAGTACAGTCCTCTTTTTTTGTTGTGGATGTTTTTTCTCCTCTTTGGCTGCTTGTCAGTAGCATCTCCTTTGTAATTTAATGCCTCTAAAAGAAATTGTTGCTCTATCAAGAAAAAGGATAGCAAATGACCAGATAAAATACAACATTTAAATCCTAAAGTTACTACCTGAAAACCTAATGTAGCCGTGTGGCATTGGGTAACTTGTTTAGTCTTTTAAGTTTAGCTTATATTTGTAGTTCTTTTAAAGGACCCTTTTACTGTTTAGTAACTTCAAGTTACTATTGTTTGTTAGCTATTGTTAGTTACTTTAGTTGTTGTTAGTTGTAACCCCTATATATATAGGGTACTGTTTCAATTAATAAAAAACAGATTGAGATTTTCTCTTACTTCTTGAGTGAGTCTCCATCAAAACCTCCATTGTTGTCACTAAAATATGGAAACCTCTTTTAAGAACTCATCACCCACTTCCTTCTAAGAAGAGGTTTGGGATACGGATCGGATAGGAACTATCAAATAACTGCTGTAAGTCACTATTTTACCAAGACAATCTTATTTATTTTTTCTCATATACAAATTATATAAAGGGCACTTTATAATTAACTAACGTGTTTAAGATCCAAAACGGGGGAATGGGATAAAAGAAGAGTTTTTCAGAATTGGGTAACGCAAGTTCACGTACAGCCACATTTAATAAAAGAGAGTTCAACATTTGGATCTATCATCTATCTTTAATTTCCTTTGCGTGGATGACCTTCATGCTAGATGGTTTCATCTCAACGTGGAAACAATCTTGGGAGCTCATTCCCCACCTATTAAGGAACAGCTTGAAAAACTTGAACACTGAAAGCCAAAACACAAGAAAACTCAAAATTTTCAAATGTAAACCAATTCAAATACACCCATTAATAGGCTGACACACACCACCGATCCAAACAGTCGGGAATCCTAAATTTCAGCACGAATCTCTTAGCACTGGACAAACCACAATTCAGAAATTCGTAATACCAAAGATAAATCACATTCATGCCATGCAGCTTTATCGTGTTAAGACATACCTTGGAGGTACCGCGAAAGTGAGTCCAGGAGCCCCAGGCAGACGGATACGGATCGCCGATGTTGTATGGCAGATCTTTGAGCCCGGTCCCAGATCCAGCCACCACTCCCTTTAAGAACTTAAACATCTTCGGTCCTTTCTTCTTCCTCCTCCTCCTTCAGCAGATGGAAAGAAGAGGGAGCCCTGCCTGATTAGAAACGACGCAGTCTGCTTCGTGGTAATTTCAATAGCTATTATGGGGTCAAAGTGCGTTCACTGGTCTAATAGCGCCACGTGATTTCCAACTCGCGCTTCTACACTTCGACTTTCCGCGAATCACACTCAATATATCTCCAAATCAGACACGAATTTCATTAAACCCTGATCGAAATCTCAAATTCCCTTTTCCGTCCTGCTCCCCCTGCAACAGAATCGACAACCATCATATCACCACATACACAGAGATAGAGAGAACAAGAGAAGAACCGATATATCACAGTTACTTTTCAATTTCCATTCGGCTTTCAACTCGAGATTTGAAGAATTGGTGTAGAAATGTACAAAATGATGATACAAACTTACTACCCAATAGCGATTGCCACCACTTCGGTCTGTCCCCGTGGCTCTCCCCTCCCTGTATCAAATTTTCGACGAGCTTACAAAATAGTCTCTCCCTCTGAGCTCTGAAACTGCAAAAATTTCAAAGAAATCGAGAGGAAGATGAAGAACTGGAAATGAGCAAATCGATCTGACGTCGGTCGTCGGATCCGGTATGAAGGATGAAAATTGCAGGAGAGGAAGTGAAGAAATTTGTGAGATTGGCCAAATGGGACCGTTATGAGCAATTTTTTTATTTTTTACCCTCTAATTTTGGGGCGAAAAATATTTTATACATAAACTTGCCCAAGTGGATTAATCTTCAACGTAAAACCTTTTATTTATTTATTTATTTTTTTACTACTAACTTCGATGTAAAACCTAGACTTAAGTAAGTTTGGTAATTTTGTTTTTTTTTACTACTATCTTCGATGTAAAACCTAGACTTAAATAAGTTTGGTAATTTTGTTGAATTAAAAAAATAATAATAGTTATCAAAACTTACAAATTTTTTATTAAAAAAAATGTTTTTTTTGTTTTTAAATAGGACATGTGTGGAAAGGAGATTGAACTCACACCCTCTTAATTATAAATATATGTCAATTTTTGTAGCTTCAAGCAAAGTTTAGTGTTAATCAAAACATTACAATGGATAAAAACATCTATTACCATTTCGAAGGTCGATTCGTTCAATCCCCACCTTGTATTTGTTTAACATTGTATCACATATATATTTGGTTCATACCTAGCTTGTATTCTATTGTCGTTTTTTCTTTGAAATTTATCAATTTGCACCATATATTTTTTATAATTTATTGAATGCACGTAAAAATACTTTTAACAATTCTTCCAATGAAAATTCATTGGAAGAAAAATATTACAACACTTAATAAAGTTTTAAGGTAAAAATTGCAACACTTAGTTAAATTTTAAGATAAAAATTGCAATAGATATCCAAATTTGGTACAAGTCTACAAGTCACAAATGAGCTAATTCAATGAATAAGAGTTCCAAATGATCATTTGCACATAAAGGACGTGTGCTAGCGCCTAAAGTTTAGTTGAGTATAGTCAGAAGTAGGGTTATGTAACATATCTCAGAGGTAAGATCTCTCCTTCTATTTATACAATGGCAACATGGCATAAGGTCGACTCGGTGGTGATGGATCACCTTGGCTCGACAATTGAGGGTCTCACTTATGTCAGCTCGACTTAGCTAGGGCAAGTGCCTCGGCCGAGGTGACTCGACTTTTCCTCTAAACTAGCCAAGTTGAGGCGCAACTATTCTTAAGAGGTTTTTGTTTCCAACGACCGTTGCTTATATGCTGGGTTGGATAAATCACCAATGGCATTCCCCTTTCGAGTCTTCCACTGCCGATCAAATTATTTTCCTAGCCAATTTGGGTGTACGTAATTTTACTCACAACAGGTATAATCATTGAATTCTAAAATTTTGGATGAGAAGGAATATTTAAACCAAGGGGATAATTGTCCCCTTCTTCCTTTTCTGATCTGCCTCCTTCATTCCTAATTGTGTATAAAGAGTACAATAGAGTTGCCTTAATTGAACTACTCGTCTTTATCTGCAAAACATAATTTACGACAAAATAAGTATCATGTATTACGTCGTCCATGTGAGAAACCTCGAACACATGAGGAGGCAATCACATAAATAATAATGTTTTTTTTTGTTCGAGTTCAATAAATGCGGGCTAGTGACCAGACCTTCAACCTTAAGAGTAATAGATACCTTATCCACCGACCGAACTGGCACGTACATAATAGTAATGCACCTGAGCTATTCACTAATTACACTATTATCAAATCTTATTAGAACAGATGGTAAACTAGCAATCTTGGTTTTATTCCCCCCGTGTGATAAAACATAGTAGAGCATAATTACATCATATCTTGTCCGCTACAGTCATAGAAGGAATCCTTTGATTGCCACAGCAGGGTGGCTTAAAAGCAATATGGTTCACAGCTTAAATGAATCCAAATAATTAAATAGATTGAAATTTTACAACTTGCAGCAGTTAGAAAGAAGAGAAGATCAAAAACTCCTAAATCATCTTGGTAAACAATAGAACATAGACTACAGAAAGCCGCTTCACAAAAAAAATTCTCTCTCCCTATATATGCTTATTTGATGACTGGTTCTGAGGGAATGAAGCATGACATTTAAGTTCAGAATTTTTTGTTCTAAAATATGAATTCATACTAAGAACTTATTGCCAATAAATGAAAGCTTAAAGAACCTACCTGTTTTTCACACTCTATACTTCTGGATCATATATACTGCATCTACGGTCTTCATCGGGATCAGTTAAGTTATCCTGAAGTATATTTATTTGCCTGACCCCTGATATGGAAAACACAATTACGAGTGAGCTATCCCAGAAAGAAGTTCTGAAAGTGAGAAAATGTTCAGAGATTGGTAAACATCAGAAAAGATAATGGTTAACGTAAAACATGCCAGGGATGAGATCTAGTCTTTCGGTAGAACCCAAAATCAAAACTACGTGAACTTAGGTCCAAAGTAAAGACTTGTTATTCTAATGGGTCGTATCAGAGCAATTTCCTAGACTTAACCATGCCTCAAAGATGTAGTCGTCTAGAATTATAGATAAAGCATGTAGTGCATGTCCGTGGTGGAGGAAATCCAAGTGTTCCTGCCGGTCTGGGACAAGGCAGGATTTTGTGGCAAGTTGGTTTCTTTGTGGTCGTTTGAGGTCTTTGGTTAGTGAGGAAACATAGGAATTTTAGAGATATGGAGAGATCTTGGGAGGAGGTGTGATTGTTGGCGAGGTCTAATGCCTCCACATCAGCGTCAGGCTCTAAGGACTTTTGTAATTATCCATTAAGTCTCATTATTTTGAATCGAAACCCCTTTTTATATAGTTCAGTGCGGACTCCTCTGGTTTTGGGCTGTTTTTGTACACCCTTCGGCTTGTACTTTTGTTCCTTTTCCTCCTTTTGCTCAATGAAAACTTGGTTTCTCCAAGGAAAAAAAGGCCAGAAATTTCATATCAACCTGAAAAGTATCCTCCTTGCGATAAGTTTATGCTTGTGATGTGGTCTTCATGGTTATTGAGAAGCCCATATCATTTGTCTAACTATTTACATAAGCTCATCATGCTGCAATAGGTCGGAAGTTACATCAAATAAGACCGTAATAACTTCAAGCTCAGTTTTCTCCTTTCATGACTGTTAGGCGACTTTGCTATACTTAATATAAGAGAGAAAAAGAGCCAAAACTCCATTACAACAAGAGGAGGCTCTTGCATACTTGAATGGGGCAGAAGTGAAAGTACATTTTTCACTTTTCACCAGTAGTCATTGCAGGAACATTGACCACCCTTGAAATGGTGGAACCGAACCCGGTCTCTAACAATTATTTCTCGGTTGAATGCCAACGAGACAGCTTTTACGAACGAATGACAGTCTCTGCAAACTCTAAGGTTTTTAACAATTCGGATCTGTGTCCCATCTGCAGTTCTTGCCAATCCAAATGCAATTGCAAGTTTCTCACTATGATATGAACAAGAAGTCTCCAGAATCTCTGAGGTGGAAAACACGTCGGTTGTAGAAAAATACCCATCTCCTATATATCCAAACAAGGAAGCTTGATGAATAACTTCCTTCAACTTCTCATAAACTTCAATGTAATAACGATGGGACTTGTCATCAACCACAAATTTATGAACTTGTTCCCCAATTTCAATCCAACTCCAACCCGGGGTAGTCTTTATCCCTTGGCTCCTAATCATTTTCCTCATTCTTACAACACCGCTTGTATTCTTCACTCCAGCATAGATTGTAGCCAGCAATATACAATCTCCTGCATTTGTAGCACCAAGCTGAGAGAGATTGTTCATGGCAATTTCTCCTATTCCCACATTTTTATGAATTTTACAGGAGCCAAGTAAGATACGCCACAGCACCGGATCATTCTGCGATGAATTCAATATAATCTCAAGTGCCTTTTCGAGCTTCCCAGCTCGACCATATAAATCCACAAGGCATCCATAGTGTTTAACCTCAGGTCTTAGCCTAAACTTGGAGCTCATCAAATTGAAGAATTTAACGCCTTCTTGAACTAAGCCTTGATGACTACATCCGCAAAGTAAACCCAGAAATGTGACAGAACTTGGTTGAATTCTTGCCTCTAGCATCTGTTGGAAGCAAAATATAGCTTCAGTCCCTCGACCGTGCACTCCATACCCAACAATCATCGAGTTCCAAGTGAAAACATCCTTCCTCTGCATTCTATCAAAGATAAGAATGGCTTGATCCAAACTACCACATTTAGCATACATATCAATCAAGGCATTTCCAACATAAAGACTCTCCACAAGACCCTTTTCACGAGCAAATCTATGCATCTGAACCCCAATATTCAATGCTCCAAGATGGGCGCACGACGAAAGCAACCCAACAAGTGTAAACCCATCTACATCCACATTTCCACTTCTCATCTGATTGTATGTCTCTAATGCCTCCTGGTGCAAACCCTGTTGAGAATAGCAAGAAATCATAGCATTCCAAGCCACTAAGTCTCTTGTAGGCATTTTGTCGAACACCTGTTGGGCAACACAAATAAACCCCATTGCCGCATAACATTTCATAAGATTGGTGCAGATAATAACATCCCCATCATAGCCCCAGCGGATTACAGAACCATGAACTTCTCTGCACTTGCGCTCTGCCTTGAGCCTTTCACAAGCTTTGAGCACAAATGAGAAAGTGAAAGTGTCAGGGGGGGAGAGCGAAGCCCAAACCATTTGGTTATAATAAACAACGGCTTCAATGGGAGATGCGCTCTGCGCGAAGCCTCTGATGATGGAGTTCCAGGCTTCGGTTTGTGGGCAGTCCATGTGGCGGAAGAGAAGCCGAGCATAAGGAAGGGAACCTGAAACCGAAATGGCGCAGAAGTTCAAAAGCTTGTTTCCAATGGCGGCGTGATGGCGGAGGCCGCTTAGGATTACATGGGCGTGGATTTTCCGAAGCTTGTTGAGGCTGTTGCAGCCTTGCAGGAGAGTGAGAATGGCCTTTTCGTTTGACATTTTTAAGTTTCTTTGTCATGGTAATATGAACCGAAGCCAACAATTTGATGTAAGATCAAGAATTTCGCGTATAATCTTAGACCCACGTGCTTCATTCTTGGGAATTTGGGGAAAATGGGCGATGGGGTCGTTGATTTCTGATCTTTCTCATGATCGGTCGCACACACCCACAAAATAGTAATTGGGAGAACCCCCATCTACACGAGGAATCCATATATTTTCTTTCACTTTCTTGTGATATGGTTTTTGCATATGGGCGATTAAGTTACAAGTTTCTATGGACTTTCGAGGATTTTTTTTTTTTAATTTTAAAAATTGTTTATTTTCAAACCTATTTACAAAATAGCATTTGAAATCGTCTCTTCAAGAGACAACTTTGACGCCGTTGATATTTTGTAAAATATAAAATAAAGTATTAATTATATATTATATATTAAATTATAACATATCATTTTTAACAAGACCAATTTAGAGAACACCCTAGACATTGATACAGTGGCAAAAAGCTTGAGTGTTACACCCAAGATTCAAATTCGAGCACTCAAGTGTCTAGAAGTAAAAAAAATACAAGACCAATTTGGAGCAGTGATTGTACCACACACCTGATTTCTTCGAGCTGGGGGTAGCTGCTTCTTTCTTTAATATTAATCAACTTTTTACTTTCATTTTTATTATTATTATTGAAGACTATAATCATTATATTACATATATTATTATTTATTATATAAATAATTTTAAAGCCAATTTTAAAATATAACAATATAATTCATCTTTAAACAAAATATATATGTATATATTTCAAAATTGTTGTTTTAAAAAAAATCAAAATTTTTGTTTGCAAAGTATGAAATATGATTCAAATCATATTTAGATTTTTCTTTAATCAGAAAAAACAAAAATGTTGTTTGCAAAATTTCTCTAAAATAAGAAATAAGACAGAAACAAGAGAAAAAAAACAGTTACAAAAACACTTGTGTTTCTTAAAAAATTAGAAACAAAGAATAAGAAACAGAAATATTATCAAAAGGCACTATATTTCTCACTAAACAACAATAAAGGTAAATCAATTACATTCTTCACCCCAGCAGAAAAACAGCATGTTTAATGAATTTGCTGTGTAAACAAAATTTTGCAAATAAACTCGAGGAACCAGACTGTAGATCTCCTCAGTGTTCTCAGCCTACTTTTTCTTTTTTTCCAAAGGATTTTCATGGAAGACAGAGCTTTATCCAGTTTCCCTGAGAATTGCAACTACATCCTCTGCAAAATCTGCTTGAGCCAGGAACTGTAAACAAATAGCCAAATTGGGTAATTTGAATATGGAATTAAAAACTATTTCTGATGATCTCAAGTTTACTAGACTGTGATACTTAGTGTTTCAAAAATTTAGAAAATCTAACAATGAGAGATAAATCGTGCTGACCTAAGCATAACTCTAAGTGTTCCAAACCAAATCTCTTCCCATGGCAATGGAATACTAGCAACCCACAAAGGATGACAAGAACTTTTACCAACTTGGGCAATCTGGTATTGTGCTTAAATATTGCAAAAGTAAGAAGTGCTTAAAATGTATAAAGAAAGAACAGTATTAGACCTTAATCAGCGCTTTCGTTCTTTCCGCCACTTGTATATAGGTTTTGAAGTCGGATTGGCGAGTTCATCTTCCCCAAGTTTACGTTTGCGTCCTTTTTTCTGTTAGAAGCATGTATAACATTTCAGATTCAGCGTCATTTTATTACAGCCTATCTGTCTACAAAACTGGAGCAGGCTACTAAAACACATTAAAAAGTACCCTTAATTCCTGTTGCAGTGTCATATCCATATAAAGTTTCTCTAATTCACTGACTCTACTCCTCCTTGCCTCCAATTCTTTGTAAGAAGCAACGGTTTTCCTGTGTTCAGAAAAAGAGCTTCACTAACCAAAATAAGGAAATTACGTACAAATCAGGCAACAGTTAAAGCATTGGAAACGAGATCCAGAAATGAAAATCGTTTTGCAGTGTAAAATATGCATCACTTACTAGCATGAAGTTCTTAGTATTATTCTCAGACATGAGACAATCATTGTAAAAAAAACCAATGTCAAGAATTTTGATTTGCACCATCATCATGCAAGATAAATTCTATAGAGAAACAATACTTTAATATGAAGCATCCACACCACAGAATATTGCAAGTGATTCCGTCCCAATTTTCCAATTAGTTAAAACTAAATCAAATGTAAATGCAACTGCCTCCCTTATTATTAAAAGCCACGGCCATTCCTTTTTTGTGATATCTGTGTAAATTCAGCATAACTGCTGCATTGGATAGAACATAAATATTGATGTTCCACATGTAAATGATTTACTTGCAATTAAGCAACCAAAACTATATTACAAGGAATGTCACTAAAGAGAGAATATTCAACGGAGGTAAAGGAGTGGGAAGAAGTTTTTTTTTGGCTAAATCATTCTGTTCCTGTAGGTACTCACCCGTTCAGTAATACCCTTGTAATTAAATATAATCGGAGTGGATTTATGGAAACTCCTAAAGAGGTGCTTCCTTTCCATTAGCCTGATTTATATTTCTAGATCAACCTAAAAGTGTCCTGCTTCGATATAAAAATGCAGCAGTTTGTATCCTCAGTAATAATGTTACCTTCTAATACTATCAGGAACTGCCTCAGAAGATGCCGCGGATCTGCCGTTGGTAAAACGGGATTGAATTTTGTTGGCCTCCTCCCTGCAAGTAATCAACAATGATTTAAAACACAAGTAACTTCACTGCAATAGAATGAACAGAAAGCAAATGAGTCATGGCTGACTTTCTGCAAAATAAAAAGCTTGAATGCGTTTTAATAAGATGACATAAAGGCTAAAGCAACAATTTGAATGTCCTTAAGTTTATACTTGTCTTATGTTGGAAATGTGTTCTCAAGTATGGCTGCTATACTGAAAATTTGTGAAATCCTAAAATAAAGAGGAATTTCTAAATTTTATTGTGTCACAGTGTTTTATCTCATTTGTATTTTGAAAATCGAAGTCAAGGCGGTCGTTATATAATTTCACCCATTTAATTCAGACCATGGATTATCTGATACATTTTTTATATGGAAAGTGGAAAAAGATTCAAATTGAGCTCAAACCTGTCTTCAGCAAAGTAAAGATGCTTATTTGATGGCTGACTATCAAGAGAATGTAACGTGGCTGTCAATTTTTCAATTTTCTGTACAGAAGAGTGAGAATTTAATATAGTAGACAATTTCATAAGCAAATCAGTTCTTCAAAGGACTCCTTGTTAATTAAGAAAATTTAAGCTCGCAGAGAACTCACCTTTTTCTCACTCTGCATTTTCTGAAGTATATAGCCAGAATCTTGGGTTTTCATCAGCATGAGTTGCTCTGCAGTATACTTATTTGCCTGACTCCTACAGATCACAAAGGTTAAGAGATTTAAGCAAATTGAAAGAAGAGCTGAAAATCAATCGTTCTAAGAAATTATCCAAAATGGTTACTCTAGTTTATGGACTCCATCAACTGTTCTCGTCCTAATCATCTTAAAGTAAAATTCATCTGGATTCCTGAAGGCTGCCTTCTCTTTAAGTATCTGAAAATCATCAATGGGAAAAACACATAACAACCAATTAAGAACATGCTGATACTTGATATAATTCAAGAAACAAACAGAAAATTTACCCGTAAAGTATCCTCCTTCTTGTGATAAGCCTTAGCACGCTCGATATAGTCTTTGTGTTTCTCAAGAAGCCCAAATTTCTTCCGAGATTGCCTAATCAATTACATAAATCCACCATCCAGCAAGAGGTCAGACATCACAATTTTTTGCTTTCAAAAGAAACGATCGTAGCAAAACATGAAAAATCCTATCACTTACGGCTGAGCTCGCTCCTTGTAAGGCCGTCGAGAGACCGCATTCTTTAGGGACGACATTTCTATCAACAAGAGAGCGGATGAGCGAACCAAAGCGTATGAACTTTTGCAGCTCAAAATCCAAATCAAAACAGAGAAATTAGAAGGAAAAAAACGCGGAAGGCGCTGGAGGAGGAGGAGAAATAATTTGAGAGAGGCGGCCGGTGGCGGAGCTGGAGGCGGTCGGCGGCGGAGATGTGGGTTGTCGGAAGAAGCAAACTTTCGGGGAAGGAAGTCGAGAGTAGTGCTTAGGGTTGTTTAAAAAACATCAAAATCTTTTATTCTTCTTTAGTTTTTTAATTATCAAAGTTGTGTCTTCGTGGGCTTCAAAAGAATCTTGAGCTTGGGCCTACGAATCTTGGGCTTGGGTCTTAGTGGGCTGAAAGTGGGAGAATAGGTTACTAGAGCATAGTTGAGCGGGCTAAGATACATGTATTCAACCAGTATGTCGGGATAGGAGATCGAATTCATAATTTAATGAACTAAGTTAAATAAATWAATTAATTAATAACTACAAATATATATAAAAATCCATAATTTATAAGAAAAAATTAGTACTTATATAAACGTAAGGAAATATGTGACCTTGTTAGGTCTATATAAGATACCAATTTTTAGTGTTAATTTATCTCTAAATAATTTGCTCTTCATAATAAGCTTATGGGATATGGATCAATAGATCGAATTAATATATAAAGATATTAAGTTATAGACAATAAGACTTCTTATTTGAGTAGGAAAGAATTCAATTTTTTTTCTTTTTGTTTCATCTATATTTGATACAAGACTCGTCCATTCAATTGTGCTCTACTTTGAAAGGAAACTTTTTTATTCTTTGTTCTTACTAGCGAGTTTTTTTTTTTTTTTTTTTTTAATTATTGTGTGTTGTATTAAAATTGATTTGGTTGGATTCATATATCATATTTTATAACAAGTTTAACAAAACTCATCTTAATCTCTTTGCATATCCTACTATTCAAGGTCACATTTGTAATACAAATATATCCGATGATCAGTAATCTGTTATATAATTTTCAATTTTGGTCCTTTATTATCTATTAACATTTTTCAATTTTATTCCTGATGTATTAAAAATCACAAATTAGGTCCCTAAGTAACAACAAATTTGTTATATTTTGTTAATGTGCCTATTTAAGTTATTGTGTTTATTAATGTATCTGAATTTGTAGATATGTCTCTTAAAATAAGTAAATTTTATTGATGATTGATGAATGGATTGAGTTTGACTTTTTAGTGCGTTGAGTTTCATTTGTCAAGTAGCATTTGGGTGATACGCATTCAGATTGAATTGAGTTCATTATTAAATATTTAATCATCATTTAAACTGACCCAACAATAGAGAAACTTTGCGTACAGGTGCAACATGGTCATAAATGAGAAAGTTTAATCTGTTGAAATTTTGTAAATATTTCATCCATAAACAAGGTTTTAAGAATTAATGTCGATGGAAATGATGAGATCTAAAAAATGCATGAACAAGAGAGACAAATTTAATTATTATTATGAWTTTTTTTTACTATGTGACTCTAAATCTATTAGAAAACTTATACTAAAAGAAATTCAAAACTAAATATTTATTGCCCCATCAACCTAAAAAGTAGGTTAAATTATAAATTTAATATTTGAATTTTTAAGTTTGTGTGCAATAGAATRCTGAACTTTAAAAAGTATTTAATACATTATTAAATTTTCAATTTTGTGTCTAATAGGTATACTATTTTTAAAAGTATCYAATAGACTTTTGAAGTTTCAATTTGTGTCCATTCTCAAATWGATCCCTAATTTATTGAATATTTTTTTAAAATTAACAAGATTAGATATTAAATTGAATTTTTTGTGTTTAATATGTCCATAAACTTTCAATTTAGTGTCTAATAGGWTCGTGAATTTTAAAAAACATCGAGTATGTCGATGACTACTAGACAAAAGATTGAAAGTTTAGAGAYTCATGAGATACAAAATTGAAACTTTATGGACCTATTAATAATAATAATAATATTGAAATTCAAGACTGAGTTAAAAAAAAAACATTAGACATATACCTAAAGTTTCAAAGGCTAAATTTGTAATTCAAACTTAAAAATTAATATAAAAACATCACATCATTTTTCCTTTTTAAGTAACTAAAAAAAATAGGGCACAAACTCCAATCAATTAGAACATGGATTTGATGTCTTGGATTGCACTATTAGCTAAAAGATGAAAAAATTAATAATGAAATAATGGAAGGAACTTTGAATTTCAAGTTTGATTTATTAGGTGAGGTCAAAAATTATCGAAAGGTTTATTTGAGTTGAGATGGCTTTAGCCTCTTAACTTTTATGACGTGCATTTTAGTTCTTGAACCCCAACAAATAAAAATAAAAATTAACTATTTTGATCTTTCTTATATTATCGTGTCATCTAAATATTAATTTATCTCATAATCTTTTTAACMTATGTGATTTGAATATATGCTTACGTTAAAATATCAGTATACATATTCAAAACAGTATTATCAATTCTTTCGAAAGTTTAGAAACTTGTTTGATCAGGAAAATGACCAATACCGCGGACCTCGACTTGGATTGAGAGCAACTCAATGGATGAGCTGGGAGTAGCTCGCCGGATTAAACTCGAGAGATAATTTAGTATTTGCGTACCTGAAAACGAAGTGAATGGATTCTGTTTATAAGTGATTTCTCCAACAATATTCCCGACAAGGCCTGTGAATCACGACGTGTTGTCGTGTAGTCTGTCGAAGACTGGAGGTGAGCCAAGGTGAAACTAATCAGTAGAGCAAATAAATAAGAATGCTTTTACATCAAGCTTGATCGGCTCGGCCACGTAAGACGTCGGTTCGTTCAAGGAACGTATGACCGAGTTGAGGAAACTTGAAGTTGTTAATGACTTAATCATCCAACCAATATGTGCCACCTATGAGCCGAAATCTATCTCCAATAAAACTAAAATATAATAAACTTAGAATTTTAGCTAACATTCTCAAAGCTGAGAGACTAAAATGAAATAATCGAAACTATTGGTGAAAGGGACTAAGAAAGATATTTGTTAATAGAATAATCTTCCTCTTTTTGGATCATTCCACACATTTTTTTTCTCTCTATAATTTGATTGATATTATTAACATTATCCTAATTATTTTTCACCCTCATCCTCAATTCATCATGTGGCTTGAAACTCGAAACGAACCCAATTTTGCAAATTTTGCAATTTTCAATTCTCAATTTGGCTTTTAAATAATCGAAGAAGGCGTCTGTTCAAGCTTCAACATCACTCATTGATTGCCATTGCCAACTCTGTTTCTCCCCAATAATTCTCATTCATTCTCGTCCATCTCTCTCTCAATCGCCATTTTTCTTGTTCGAGAAATCGACCAGATCCTCCCCTTCCGCTGAATTTTCACCCTGTTCGTTGTGTTCTTGTGATTGTTCCGTGGTGTGGGTCGAGCCGAGAGAGCGATCTTTCATGGGCATTAACTCTGCACCTTCCTCTTCCCTCGTTATTCATTGTCAATGGCGGATTCTCTTTTCCCTGCGTTTCTGAGCCTCCGCCGATTGCCTATTACTTGTTTTGATCTCTTGCTTATCTTCCTCCATTCTCTTTTATAGCTTTCGCCCCCTTTCTCCGGGTTTTCCGGCCTCTTTCTCTCTCTCCAGTAGTCTGCCGTTCGGTTCCCGAGAAAATTGAGAGCGAGCGAACAGAACCTCGGTACTTTTCCTTTCAAGGTTTGTTATACTCTCTTTTTATTGCTCTGCGGAATTTAATATTATCCTATTCTTCATTGTTGTACTTGGGTCTTGGGGGTTTTTTTTAATAATTAATCTGGTGGATTTGGATCTCAAATCAGAAAGAAAGGGGAGAATCTTTCCGTTTCTTTCAGTTTTCGCGGTTCTGAGAATCGTTGGGAAGCTACTGAATCTTGAATTCCCGGGAACACAGTGGCCTGCGTGCCCTGCTGATAGTAATCTTGAGGGAATTTGTATCCAAAATTGATCTCATAGGGATTGGTTTCTTTTGTTTTTTGTTGGGTTTGTTGCAGAGTTATCATGGCATCGGTGTTTCTTTACCATGTGGTTGGGGATCTGACGGTGGGAAAGCCGGAGATGGTGGAGTTTTACGAGACGGAGACGATTGAAACGGCGATAAGGGTGATTGGAGAGTCGACAGAGTGTGGAATTCCGATTTGGAAGAAGAAAACTCATGTGGGAATGATTGAGAATGGTGAAATGAAACAGCAGAGATTTGTGGGGATTCTCTCTTCCTTGGATATTGTGGCCTTCTTGGCTAGAACTGAGCATTTAGAGGATCAGGATAGGGCAATGAAGACCCCAGTTTCAGAGGTCATCGTTCCCAACCAGTCATTGTTGAGGCAGGTCGATCCTGCAACAAGGTTAGCCTCTTTTACTTGGGATTTTGCTTTACTCGTTTCTTAACTTCATATGTTAATGTCACTGTGTTTCTTTTTTCTGATTTGATCCAATTCTAATATTTGATCATCTAATTACGATGTTTGGCTGATGGAATATTGTTAATTGTTCTTACCTGAAGCATTTTGAAGTAATTTTATTGGATGCTATCAAAAGTAGTACTGTTTCTTCTTGTTTTCTTCTGTAGAATTTTGGTACTTCGACTCTGATTCCTATTGCAGTCAATGTGCAAATCTATTGCCTGTTAACTTTTGACTGTTTTTCGAGTGTTATGGGTCTTCACAAGTTATGATTATCCAACTTTTTAGATTTGCTTGCATAGTGCTTTTTAGGTTTACTTTTTTTATGCTCTTCTTTTTCTTCTTCAAATCTCTCAAATATGCGACTTACTGGTTTTGGAGTCTTTTATTTAGCAATTGGATTTAAACTTGCAGTTTTTCAACTGTAAATGACCCGAGTTATAACTAGAATATTGATTTTCGATGCGTTTCTTATAAATCTTCTACTAAACATACATATTTCAGCAAAAAAATAAAAATTATTCTTTATATTTTGATTTTTTTTAGAACAGTTAAAACCTACCTAATGATTATGAGAAAATATATACATAGGTCCATGGATAAGTATGGATTGTCTCTGGATAGTTCGAAATGTAATTATATTATAGTTCATGTTACTTTCTTCTTTTTATTTAACATATTGTAATATGTCCTATTTGGACAATTTTGTAGTTTAAACAGTTTGTTCTTGTTCTGTTCTCCCACCAGCAAATAGAATACTGTTTTAACCAAGAAGAGTTTATACATGTAAGCCCTTGCTAGACTCAAAAGAATGAGATTTATTTATTTATTTAAAAACAGAGGAACTTTTCACTGATATATGAAAATATTAATAAAAAATGAACGGAGAAATCTAATAACAACACTTTTTTATTGATGTAAGAAATAGAAATACTTTTGATTGATGTACTTTTGATTGATGTATGAAAAGAGTAAAAAATGAACAGAGAAATCTAAGAACAACAAAGAAAACTACCTGGCCAATAGCATGCGAGATTGCTGGAAATTGAGTAAAAGTGGCAATAGAGACAGTAAAACAGAGACAACCTGTTTAACAAAGAACAACCTGCAGACTAAAAATTATAAGGTATCCCGAAATAGAAAATCCTTTGGAGTCGAACAAACTTTATAAAAAAATCCTTTAGTGTAGCATGACTGTATTCTGTTCCCATCTCATAATTATTCACATATTCATCAGTCAAAGTCTTATCAGCTTCTGGAGATTTTTTGTCAGTAGGACACCTAAAGTTTTTCTCCCTGGTTTTTAAAGTCACTGGTTTAGCTCGTTTCAGATGCGTTTGACTCAAGAAACTAGAGTAGCTGGCTGATAATTAAGACTTGTTTGTTTACAGTTTTATTTTTGTTGTTTTGCTTTTAAAAATCTAGCTTATAAATAGAATTTATACCTTGCTTTCTAGTTTGCCACTTTTCATAAACACCCTTTGAATTCCTAATCGAATTTCAAAAACAAAGAACAGCTTCGTGAAAACTAATTTTTTTTAGTTTTAAAAATTTGGATAGGATCTTAAAAACGTTTTTGAAATAAGATTAGAACTCAAAGAAAATGTTAGTAAATAAGCATGAATTTAAATAAAAGAAAACAACAAAAATGTTATCAAACAGGTCTTTAACTCCCAAGTAATGTATTTTTCACCGAATGCATGCTCCAATAGTCAACATTTTGAGATCAGCAGTTCAGACAATTGGAAAATGTTCATAAGGACAAGAATTTGTTTGTTGCTTCCGATTTTACAGGCTTTCAATAGGATCAATTACCTTCTGAATGGTACTTTGTTATTTCTTCGCAGTCTTGCAAATTAGTTTTCATCTGAATCAATGACACTAATCTTAAGTTAAAAGATTACTAGCTTGGGCTCTATTTGTGGTATTTTAGACTCATGAAGAAAAAAGTGCTTTCTTAATGTTACTAATAAATGATGGGTACAATCTCTTAAGATTAAAGGTGACCAAATTTAAGAGCTCAAGTTTACGAACTGTGTTTGATATGAAAAGTAGATATCAGTGGTTCTCTCTTCCCTTCAATTTTTTCTCATGAAAATAATATATCTTTTTGTAACGTTTATGATTTCCGTTATGTTTTTTTGAGTGCAAACAATTTGGTTTCTCAAAGGTTGTCAATCAAAAAGTTTTTAATTATGGCGTTAGCTTTGAACAGTGCAGGCAGGAGTTAACAAGTGTTTGCCATTACGAAACTGACCATCATAGTTTGAATCAAGATTTACAAAGGAATCTCTAGGGTTGTAAATGTTGCAGAGGATTTTAGCTTATTTTTAGCCTCGAGGTGGACTATTCAGAAGTATTTTTGTGATTACACTTCTTTTTAACAGACCAATTAGAGTCTTTTAGTAACCTCCCTTCATTTCTTAGTTGATTTGGACTCGTTATCCAGAGGGAACCAATTTTGCCTTTGGATCTCGGACCTTCTACCGGATGTAACAAGAGACCGATTACAGATAGGGTCTTACTACGTCAGCTTTCTTTTTTGCTTCAAATCTTATTGGTACTTGGTAGTTATAGTTATCCATTGACTGGATAGCCTTTTTTCTTGTCTTCGTGTTGTTGTAATTGAAGGTGCTTAGTTATTTCTTGAGGGCATCATTTAGCAATTCATAGGTTGATGATAGATTAAGAGACCCTAGAAACTACATGAAAGAAATTTGTTGTTATCCTTCTTAATTGTGTTGGTGTGACGTTCAATTGACTTAACCTCTTGATTTGTCCTTGTGAAAGATTGATAGACGCATTGGAAATGATGAAGCAAGGCGTGAGGCGTCTCCTAATTCGAAAGAGTGTGGTGTGGAAAGGGATGAGCAAACGGTTTTCCATTCTCTATAACGGCAAGTGGCTCAAGACTATTGATACCCCTTGTGGTAGCAGCAATAATCTCAACATAAATGCTAATCGCCCATCGTCGTCTTCCACCTCTGGCCATGAGAAGTTCTGTTGTCTGTCGAGAGAAGATGTCATCCGTTTCCTTATTGGTTGCCTGGGTGCCCTTGCACCACTCCCTCTATCCTCCATCTCTACTCTAGGAGTCATCAACCCAAACTACTGCTCGATTGATGCCTCGACTCCTGCAATCGATGTTACTCGTAAGCTTCCTGACGATCCTATTGCAGTTGCTGTTGTGGAAAACATGCATGATGATCAATATAAGATCATTGGAGAGATCTCAGCCTCCAAACTTTGGAAATGCAACTACTTGGCTGCTGCATGGGCTTTAGCCAATCTTTCTGCTGGGCAGTTTGTTATGGGGGTAGAAGACAACATGACCTCACGAATGGTCCCCGATCTTTCGGCTAACGCTAGCATTGGCGAAAACGACTCTGCCAATGCCGGTGGAGCAACACGGGCGAAGAAATTCAGCAGTAGAAGTATTGGATTCAACCCATCGAGTCCGACATTTGGGATCAGTCGGAGCATGTACCGGGGCAGAAGCGCTCCCTTGACATGTAAAGTTACGAGTTCATTGGCTGCTGTTATGGCTCAGATGCTTTCTCACAGGGCAAGCCATGTCTGGGTAACTGAGGATGAAAATGATGATATTTTGGTTGGAGTTATGGGTTACAATGATATTTTAGCTGCAGTTACCAAGCAACCTGCGTCGTTTACACCGGCAAGCGCCTCAGCGAATCGCTCCTACGAGGCGCTCGGAAATTCGATTCAAATCTAAAATTGTTGTTTCTTCATCAATTCTACTGCTCCACAGTGCTCCCCTGTGTAGTTTAATTTTTAATTATATAAATGTGTATACGCGAGAGAGATTTGAGCTTCATGTGAACTTGTTGCTTCCATAAATTTTTGACAATGGAACTGTCGTATTAGTTATTTGTACTGAAGATTTGATTTGAGAGTGGTTTTAGTAAAAATTGTTAAAATTATCAAAAGTGTTTAATAGCAAATCATTTTGAATGTTTGATTTTAAAGTGCTTTGGAAAATTTATTGATCATTTACATAGCTCAAGGCTCAAAATCATCGTATTGGCTGTTTTCTCTCACCATTATTTAAAGTTCTTTTATGTTATTTTCAAGTACGGATAAGTTTCAGTGAGTAAAAATGCTTGTAGGCACCAAAAGCACAATATCAATAAATAAATTAATATTATTTTAGATTAAATTAAATATTTAGTTGAAACTACTACTAGTTTGCAGACATATTGTTAAATGCACAAGCCGTGTTTTCATTGAGACCTTTGTTCTTAAATTTATGTTTCTTGATTATCAACTAAATGCACCTTTAAGAACTATATAATAACTCACGGAAGCAAAGCGTAATTTACTAAGTTATACTTCTATTATACTGTATACTATACACTAATAATTTAATAACTCACCGGTAATTTACAAAGTTTTAATCCAATTTCAATATTATTAATTGAAAAAGGAGAAAAAGTAAGACTAATGAGACATGAGTTGTAGAAGGAAAAAGAAATTAAAACACAAGGCAAAAAGTAATTATTAGGTAAAATGGAAATAGTATATTTTCTAAAACATTTTAGGTACCCCTAGTGCATTTTTTTTCTCTAAACAAAATTTGGTTTCCATCAAGCAAGGGGTGGAATCTTCTTCCCACTTAGCCCGCGTATATAGCTCGACTAGTTAAGATATTTATCTTATGACTAAAAGGTCATGAATTCGAATTCCAACTTCCTATATTGTACAAAAAAAAGATCTATAGGTAGTTTGTAATGAAATGTCATAAAAATATCGACAAAAGGTCAATATCAATAATAAATTTTTTGTAGTTTCCTCTAGTTTACCCTCTCTAAATTGTTAGAATGGAAAGATTATATATTTAAGTTATATCGTAAAACTTTGCCCCTCCTTATAGAAATTCCTGGATGCACCCCTTGACTTACACTTCAGGGTTGGGGAGCTCGGGCAGGGGACTTTTCTCTTCTCTAACGACCCTTGTTTTTACAATCACCTCAATTATATGTCTTTTAGAATTAATTTTTAGATTTTGTGAGAGAGAAATAATGCATATTTTTCTCTATTCCTTATTATTATTTTATTTTTATAATAAACAAACTTCATCTCAAATTAAAAAAAAATCATTATAAAGACAGTATGATGCGACAAGAATATATAAAAAGTTTAGTCACATAAGTAGGCTGAGAATAAGAGAGCATCAAAATTTTTGAAGTCTAAAGAGACAGGCAAGTCACTTGAGAAGCACATGAGATTAGACACATATGAATATGCTTGGAAAAAAAAAGGAATGAAGTATATATGCCTCTCAGCTCGTCTCTTCAACAATATTTAGACGTGAGAATTCGAATCGTCGTAATAAAATTTTAGAGCGGAGGAGAAAATTAGAGAGAAAACCAACTTTGAAATCCTCGTAGAAGTAGTAGTAATAATAATGATAATATTCAAAATATCACATAGTGAGATGAATGGTCGAGTAGTTAATATATTGTGATATTTTTTAAACGTCTTAGTTAACTTATTAATGACAGTTTATTGTTAACTGTCGTGCTTGCTATTTTCTTGATAAACAATAGAATGATGTTGAAAAATGTCACAGGATCTATTTGTGACGTTTTTTTTTTAAAATGCCACATAAAATCAAGTTTATAATATTTCAACAAGGCTCGGGCTTCTCGTTGGTTTTATTTCAAGGTATTCCCTTTCATTAGCTACCCGAGGTCAGACCTTGACTGAAAGGAAAGAGAAGGGACAAGTGGCTCTGATAACACATAGAACGCTGTTTTGATAGCATTGCTGAACCTGTTGCCACTCTCTGGCTCTATATCTCCTTCCCTTTTTCTCGATCTCCAGATATAAAAATTTTAGAGAGAGACATATTAAAAGAGGAAAAAAAAAACATAGGGAGAGAGTTATAGAGATGTCAAAGAGAGAATAGAGAAAAAAAAGTATCATTTTTTGAATGTAATTTTGCTTCGCCTATCGTATGTATTGGCTTGGTTTTGTGGAGAACCAAGTGCTACAAGTTTATAAAGATATTACTATATAATAATTTTTAAGATTCAATTTCCAAATCTACTACTAAATACACATAAAAAAGACATGGAATACAATTTTGTTTTTAATTGAATATATTGTTTTCAGATTCTCAACTAAACGCACCCTAAAATATCCCGAAAAGATAAAGACGAAAAACACAACTCCAACTTAGCTACCATATCAATCTCACAAATCTAATGCTTCTAGAACAATTTAGTTCCTAATAACTTAAAGGTTAAAAAAAAAAAACTGACGATGGTCATCTAATTTGAGAATTAATTTTGATGTATTTTTCAACACTAAATATTGTAAGATCAGATAGTTTTTCCATAAAATTAGTCGAAAGACGCGTAAGTTGGCTCGAACACTTAATGATATAAAAAAAAGGAAAACTCAAATATTAAAAAGATTATGGTGGAGGTTGTTTGAATGGCCTTACGTGTGAAGAAACGGAAATGGAGTTCCCCTTTAAAACCCAAAGCAATTGAATTGGTGTCCAGCTAAGACAATTCCAGTTATAACCATTGAGATCGTGACAAGTGTCTTCTTAGCAACCACAAACTCTCTACTCTAGAATCTGTTCTTGTTGGCTCAATTATTTTATTCATAATCTAATATTTATGCACACAATTCTCTCAACTTTCACATTCCATTTTAGAATGGATGTTTATTTTATATATATATATATATATATCCCTAATTTAAAAATAGTACATAAAAAAACATGTTTGTAATTTTCGAAACTATTAACAAAGGTGTATGTGGCTGATTACGGGTGTTTCATGTTAAGTTTTTCCTCTTAAATATGGAAGACACTCGTAAAAAAAAAAAAAAATAGTAACCTTAGTTGTGACAATGTCCGGTGGAAGACTACTTATAAACTATCTCATGACTTGTTCTTTGTATCAAACTAAATTTATGTAAATTTTTGTATCCATTTTTGTGCTTTTACTTGTGTTTTCATGTTCTTATCTAGTTGGAGATTGTATCATGAATTAACAGGTAAATGTTAGGCCTAAAATTGCGACGAGTCGATTGAACGTGGTCATGTCATGTGTATAAATTCTATTTAAAACTAAGTGAATTGAGGGTGTGATTTACATACCAATAGGGACATTTGAAATCATTTTTGAAACAGGATATTATTTGTAAAAAGTTAAAATATAGTTTTGGTACCTAACAATTACTTCTATTTCTAATTTCGAGTCGGCCCTCGAGTTTATTTTCCAAACTTAATCTTTACTCAAACATGACACTCTATTAAATTGTCGATTCATATTCATGTCCACGTATAATTAATAGTTTATGACATGAAAATAAAAGAATGAATATATATTATACAGCACTCACTTGAGAAAATATAGAGTTAAATCCAATATTATAGATGTGTTAGACAATATAAGAAAATAGGTCAGGTACTTTTTGTTAAATTATGATAAAAACTAAATGTCTGGGGACTAAAATAAACCAGAAAGAAACTAAAGAAGCAAATTAATTACCTAATAATATATGTAATTATACTTAAAAATGTAATTCTTTATGTGTATATGGAAAGAATGTGTGAGAAAAATATGAGGCGAGATTACAAGTTTAGTCCTTGAATCTTTAAGTTCGTGTCACATAAATTATTTAACTTTGAAAAATATCTAATAAGTTTCCATCCTTTCATTATTCTTATGTGATTAATGGGTCATTGAACTTTAAAAGTATCTAATAGTAGTTATAGGTCACTAAGGGCTCGTTTGGTAATATTCCCGTTTCTTGTTTCTCGTTTCCAATTTTCTTAAGAAATCTAAGTATTTTTTAACTAACTTTGTTTTTTGTTTCTCCTTTTTTAGGAACATTCTTTGTATAGAAATTTTGGAAACAACCAAAACTAATTTCTCCTTTCTTGTTCCCATTTCCAAATTCGTCCAAAACATAAATAAAAAAAATATTTATATCATACTTGAATTCTTAGAGGTTGAACCATGCGATACATTTTTCTTCATTAAAAAGAAAGAAACGGAAACAAAAAAATAGAAACGTTACCAAACGAATCCTAAACTTTCAATTTTGTGTCTAGTATGTCTATGAACTAAAAAAGTGTCAAGTCCATGAACTTTAAATTTTGTATCTATTACACATTTTCTATAATTCAAGTGCCATTTTAGACACAAAATTCAAAGATCACAGTTACTATTAGACACAAAATTTAACTGTATATCTATAAGCTCATGAATTTAAAAAAAAAAATTAAAAAATATACTTGGTTCCTGTACTTTGGTTAAGGTAGTGATTTAGTCTATAAATTTTAGCTTGTAACGGTACTTTCAAATGACCAACAATTTAGTCCTTGAATTTTAGTATTTAACAACTTTGTCCCTATAGTTTAAAATTTCAATTGAGTACCTAACGTGATTTAGTCTTTGTAATTTATAAATACATTTGGTCCCTTATCTATTTATCAATCTACACATATAAGAAAATTAACCAAGATTTTCACAATAGGGACCAAATCGTTATAAACTTTAAACTATGTGACTAAATTGTTACACTAAAGTTCACGGGATTAAATTGTTACCAATTTGAAAGAATAAAAACTAAATCGTTGCCAACTAAAGTTTAGAAGTTAAATTGTTACTTTAGCGAAAGTACAAGGATCGTACCAAACGTGTTTTTTAACCATTTAAAAAAATGTCAAATACGTTAGGAATCCACTATACACAAAATTAAAAGTCATACTTTTTTCTAAAATTAAATGGATATATTAAACACAACCCTAAAATCTTAACACCGAACTTGATATTATTATTTATTATTTGTATTAAGTTAATCAAATTGTGGAGCTGACTTATTGAATATATGAAATGGAACTTTGATGCAAAATCCCACTATCTAATTATATAATTCGGAAAGTTTTCTTTGTTATAGTTTCAACTATAATAGTATTTTTGATGAAAAAAAGAAAAAAATTTACTTTTAAGCAAACCTTTGATGTTTTTTTTTTAAGAAATAATTGTTAGAACCCTTTGTGACTCACCCAAATAAGCAAAAAAAAAAAAAAAAATCCCTTTCTCATTTTTTACAATCCCACAAAATGCATATTTAATTTCTTTTGCTGCAACCATCTCCTTTTGGAATATAATACGGTCCATAAAAAAATATATGAATATATTCTCTCCATACTTCAAAAAAAGACAAAAAATAAAAAAAATATAGGGAATGATTAAAATAAATACAAAAATTGATTTTTTTTCCTGTGCAGACAGGGGATGATTGTGTTAATAAATTAAAGTTGCAGACAATGTATTTATTTGGTCAAACTCAATTTTACTTTGTTTTTTAAAATTTAAAAAATAAAAAGAAGAGAAAATAACAAAATATTAAAAAAAAGAGAGAAAAATTAGGATTACATATGAAATTATGGAATCTTGCATTTTGTGAGAGGAATGGTTTGTGATTAATTTTGAATTTAAAGAAACCAAAATTAATTTTATATTTGAAAAGAAAAAAAAAGAGTTTCAACTCCTAAGTGCATGAAAATCCTCATAATTAAATCCGTCAATATTTTTTTTAAAATAAAAAAATAAAAAAATCTTTGGTTAAGTCTATTATGGTTTAAAAAATAAAATAAAATAAATAAATGAAGTAAAAATTTCGAACCCATCATCATCTTAAAAATTAAAATAAAAAAATCTTAAGTTTTTTCCGTTTAAATTTCAAATCTTTCGCCTGTTAAATAATTAATAAAAAAGAGTTTAGAATAAAATCCAAGTATTTCGCTGTCATATATATATATGAAAGAATAATTATAATATAACTAAGATTTACTCCTATTTATTTACTGACATAAATATAAATCAACTGGTTAAGACAACTTATTCTATTAAAATTGAACTAAAAAAAGAGAAAAAAGAAAAAAAATCCTATTCTTATCGTAAAACTTTATATATGTTTAGTCACTCTGCGATAATATATATATTTCTACTCGCCTTGAGTCTCTTTAAAAGTTTAAATGTATTGTTCTAATCCTTCAAATTTTCATTAAATTAATTTGTCATTGTTGTTGATTTCTCACTAATCCATTTTGAATTAAAAAATCGAATATGTTTTGAAACTGGACATTAGACTGACCATAAATGGCTTCAAATACTTTTTTATGCCAACATTACACTCATTAGGTTAAGCATAAAAAAAAAAAAGGAAAAAAAGGTGTCCATGTCAAATTTCCATATGGAATAAATTACAAAAAACGTTAAAAAAATAATAATTAGGTCAAAAAAATTTTTTTTTATGCAAATATTAGAAATCAAAACATAGGTTAACTTGAGCATAACTAAATAACAATTATGATTTGATATAATTGAAATTATATTAGTATTGAGTTTCCAAAATAAATTTCAAGGAAGAGAAAAAATAGAGATCACAAAATAGGATTTCATTGAATTGAATTTTTCGAGATACAAACTTACCTACGTATTTATATAAGAAAATTCATAATAAATCTAATTCAAATAATAATTAATAATATTATCTAAATCATAATTGGATACCCAATACCTCTGTGGTATTTGTACATTTTCCAAATTTCACTGGACATTTTCATCACAAAGTGTATTTCTAAATCCAGAAATATTTTTGTGGTGTAACGCGATAGAAGCTATTCTTTTGGAACATTTGGTTGGAGCGAAACAACCGCACTTTCTCGAATATCTCAAGGACAGTTGTTTCGCTTTGGGAGGATACCATCATGGATGTTTCGTTATGGTCTTCCAAATCCAATCTCTTTTGTAATTATGATCTTGCTATCATTTCTCTTAATTGGGTTGCTTTTATCTAATCAACCCCTTTTTGTCCTGTATGTTTCTCACATATTCGTTAATGAAATGATACATCTTTTCTGAAATAAATAAATAAATATAATTTCAATCCTATCAAATCATATCATATACACTTTTGTTAAGATTAATGGTTCAATTTTTCACTCCCATATTTGTTGGTAAAAAAAAAAAAATCAAAAGATTGAGACTTGAAAGCGTTTAAAGATTAATTAATTAATTTGAGTCGAAAATAAAAAATTCAAGGTTTAAAAATGTGAGTCAAATCTAATAACTAAAATATATAACAATTAGGTGACGTGGAATTGTCATTGCCTTAGGTCAAATTTTCAAACGAAGATTCTATATATAAAAGCAAACAAATGATTGGAGAATTATGTATGGTCCACGTATAAGGCTTTGTGTTTTAAAAATTAAACATCACTAGTAAAAAAGTAATTACATTTTCTTTTTTAATATACCTTAAGAAATATTTTAAAATGCTAATCATTGTTTTATTGATATTATATATATTTTAATACATGTTATTGAAATATTATTTTTTTAAAAAGTAATTAAAGGAAAACGATACGCGTTTTGAAAATATTTAGAAGAATATGGTAGTTTTGGTGAGATATCATCTAGTATGGAAGACAAATTTTTTAGCTTTAATTTTAGGTGGAACAAATGACTAATATTAAATGATATCGTGTCTTCAAGACATAGTTTCAAAGTTTTTCAAAAAACGTCCGCTCACCTTGATTTCCATATGCGTGTTTCCTCGCTTTCACTAATAATTTTTTATTAGAAATATTTAAAAGGAAAAAACACCTAGTAATTACATTTGAAGTTTTTTTTAATAGTCTTTTAATAATAATAAATTTATTTTCTCTCCTAAAAAGAATTGCAATATACCTAAACAAGAAAAAGAAGATAAAAAATATGAGAGTGTTGAAGCTTGATCCAAGGACCTTCGTGTTGATAATATAGCCAATGGTTTAAAATTTTTACAAATGGTCTCTTAGATAGATGATATAGTTTTCGTTTTTCGTTTTTGAAAGCAATGTGAAGAGACGATATATAATGCCATGTATCAAGAGTTACTGCTTGAGTGGACTAGACCGAGTGGCGCAGAATTTATGAATCATTAATTTCTTAATAAGTTTGGATTTGATAATATTTTAAAAATTAGTTAAAAAGTAGGCAATATTAAAAAAAAAATCCTCTTAAAGAGTTTGAAATGTTCTTCTTCTTCTTCTTTTTTTTTTTTTTTTAAGAATATGTTACTCTTCCAAAAAGTCCATAATCCTATGTTGAGTAAAGAAATATTGTTTTAACATAAATTCACAAGGCAACATGGTCAAAACATATATATATATATTTCTCCATTACAAAAATGTTGTTGACCACATCAAAAACATCATAAAATTAAAATTCTCTTAGCTGAAAATAGTACAACCTGACACAATGTGTAAGCAGCATTCAACATATTCTAAAGAAAAAACCCAAGAGTTTAGAGTTTCCTTGAGTCTTTCACCACCATTCAATACATCATTTTAAAACCCATTTTTTCTAGTGATTTCTCAAAAACCATGAGAAAAATCCATACTTTTCTTGACCTATAGCTCAACTTAACTACGATATAATTTCTTAACATTCTTCAATAAAAAATCTTACGAAGAGATTTCATCTTAGTCAATTCATTTTATAGTTTTAATGTCATCCAATTAAACTCTACTTCTGGATCAAGATATCTGTGTTCGGTCAAAAGCTCGTGAATTCGAATTTCCAACCACACATATGCTAAAAAGAATTAAACCTACTCACATGAATTACAAGATTAGTTGATATTTTTTTATCCACTTGCACTTGTAAGAAGACATTTTCATGCATGGTTAACTGTTTTTTCCCCCCTAAATAAAGGTTCGGCGAATTTGAACCTTTGACGTTTCAGGAGGTAGTAATGCCTTAACCTATTGCGTTACGTTACTCACAAGTTTGTTCGAGTAAATTTCTAATTTGTTCTTGTAAAAAAATAATTTCACCACTAAACCTACTTAATTTTTATTTATTTATTTATTTTTATCTGTGAATGCTCGGACCAGCTTACGCGCACTTCGACTAATTTCACGAGACAGCCGTATGACTCTACAACATTTGACCACTGAACCCCCCTTAAAAAAATCTGAAAAGTTAACATTAAATTTACACACGTGTATAAAATATATATATATTTTGTTCCTCCAATGATTATCAAATGAGATGCTTTACACATTATTTTTGGACTTAATATCAATAATTGATATAGAACTATCAACATTCACATAAAGGGACAAAAATGAGAAGAACATTAAACAAGTAGCTCGACCATGAAAAATAAGCCAGAAGTAGTTGCCAATTGAATTATAGACAGCATATATTTCAAATCCCATCACAAATCATTGAGTAAGGAATATGATGTGATTTTTAAGCACATTGATGTATGAATAAAAACATTGTAATAAAGCTGGGTGGCATATATATTGATATTGGAAATTAACATAACAAAACAAAAAGAAAAAGACAGATTTAAACCCATCTGTGATGCTGCTCATAAGAATTTATTCTCTCTAACATTTTTTTTTGGTTATCTCTTGTTCCATAAGATTGTTCCTCAGTTTGATATCTTCTTCCTCTCTCCAAATTTCAGCCACAAAAAAAAAAAAAAAAAACTCTATTCTATAGAATGGTTAACTTGGACATAGTTAATTCATTCACGTTAAAGGATCTCATGTTGAAAAGAAAAAAAACTCTGCATCGTTATTTCCTCCCCATTTATTATGATTTCCATTTGTTGGATTTTGTTGCAATTTCCCAAGCTCACAAGTGAGAGGGAGTGTTCGTTAGATATCTAATATATGAATTAAATTAACCCAACTCATTTGTCGTTAGATATCTGTTGGGTTCAGTAGTGGCTTATTCATTTTTAACATGGTACCAAAGTTCAAAATGCTCAAAAAGAGCATCTGTTCTAAAAATGAGATCGGGTCAAGATCGATGAGTCAAAAGAACCACGATCTCGACCAATATGTTAAGGATTTCACATGGAAAAGAAAATAGACCTAACAAAAGGTTTATAGTAAATATGGGATACTTTTCTTCCTGTCAATTGATTTTGAGATTGAACCCATAAATATTAATTTTAAAAACATATATCTTCCTGAGCTCGAAGAACATAAAGTATTAAAAAAATGATGATGTAGAAATTTTGAACTAATAAATATTCTCTTAATGGTGTGGTCAGTTGCCACGCCATGACCCATTATGGTTAGGTTAGTTATTAATTACGAGATATTTATTTATTTTTTGTGAGGAAAGTTATAATAATTTGGAGTTAGATTGTGTGAAGTTAATGGATTTTAGATTTTATAGTTGAAATTGTTCAATCTCATTAAATTAAAATAAAGAGTATATTCAATTTTTTTTCAAGGAAAGTATTTTCAACTTAGTTAATATACAGATGTTGCATCATCATCTCATAAAAAAAAAATTTAACATTTAATGACGGTAAAGATCTTTAGATTCGTAATGGAACTAAACTTAAATATCTCGTATTAAAGTTATATCAGAAATCTAACAAAAGTTTATAATACACATGATACTACTCCCTCTATCGATTGATTTTGAGAAAAAAACGTCTCACTCCCTCTTTTTTCTATCTTCTGTAATGTCCACCATTTTTTTTATATCTTCTTTGTTCCACTGCTAAATCTTTCAATTTTTTTAGTACAACAGGTGGGAGTGGGGAATCGAACTCATGATTGGAGATTTATATAAATGGAAAAAACTTCCATCCTGAAGATTCAGCGGAGGCTCCTCCTAAATTCTTTTGTGGTTCAGTAGCATATAAATAAGCGTTTTTTTTTAATTAATTCAAGAGGAGCTTTCTCCTGAATCTTCATAAGGGAAGTTTTTTCCTATATAAATTACAGCCGATCAGCTATACTCGTTTTGACAAATATTTTCAACTCAATTAAGAGAAGATATCTTAAAATGTCACATTATAACATTGTTTATAAATTTTAATGTTCGATTATCAATAAAGATCTAATTGATAAAAACAATTTGATATACGATGTATGAAATTAAAACTTGCAAAAAATGAAGATGTGAAACTGAATGTTGGAACGAACATATAATGGACGAAATATGTATAATGAACTTATAAATATTTTGTACCTCCTAACGAGCAAATCTAAGGCAACATGTGTCTAAACTTCAATGGGCTGTGTGGACAACATCTGGATAGTGCAAGGCAAAGAAAGTCAAGTCATTGAGCCCAACCTGAGTGCATCGGATTAAAAGGCCGAGTGCACCAGGGCGATTTTTACGGGAGACAGCTAGCAAAGAAGACACTGACACCTTCCATCCGAATTGCAATACACTCAAGAGAATCGATGGTCCCCACATCTTCTCTCTGTCACACTCTCTCTCCACATAAAAACTCCACCGAAACCCTAATTCAAGTACACAAGAATTCTTACGTAATCCTCTATGCGAATTCTGCACACATTCTCAAGCAGACTCTGACTGAGATTCCTACATTTACTCTACTTGCTCCAATATATCCATTTGCTACCATCTTTAGTTCTAACTTAGATATCAGAGTGCATGCATTCGGTAGAACACCACATCGGTGTTAGATTTCAGCATACAAGTGAACTCTGAGCTAGTAGACAAAGACGTACGTGGTACACCACGTCGAAGATCAGCATCAATGCTAGTATTTATTTCTTTATTTATTTTAACTTTAGAGAAAAATCAATTTTAATCAATTCATTGAATTCCCATGTACTATGTTTGGTAAAAATCTTATGAGACGAATATCACGACTGAAACTAATGTTGAAACCCACGCATATAAGGTTTGATAACAAGTCTTCAAAAATTTATGTAAGACTTGCATTAAAACACGTACAATATGTATCAATATACATATATATATATTGAAGAACTTGCATTCCAAAAGGGGCCACGTGAGCAAAATTTGATGAGATGTCTAGGCGTGGAGTCAAAATGGGAAGAAAGAAAATCAAGAGCGAACTGACTAAGGCATATATCATCGACCAAAAGGGGTGAACTGACTAAGGCATATATCATCGACCAAAAAAGTTGGAGACTTTCAAATCTTCAACTATTGAATTAAAAAATATATAATAATAATAATCAAGATATAATATGATATTGGGGCCTCAAGGAATATCTTCGAGGTCTTGGATTTAAGTCACATGAAATGCAACTCCATCAATCAATGACTCCTTACGTATGTACAAGTATGGGGACAGTGCACATACCCTAGATATGGGGACATAAAGGCCAAAGGGCTACCTGAATCCTGGATAATAATAAAAAAAACATGATATTGACCAAAAAAAAAGTATTAAGTAGGAGCTAAAGTAGCGTTTAGTTATTAATTTTTTAAAATTTTCAATCCAATAACATAGATTTAATGAATAAAACAATAGTTAACATTTTTCTCCACATTGAACTAAAAAAAGAGTTTATTTCAATCTGCGCCTAACAAAAATTGAAGAATAATCGTAAAAATTTTCTAAGACAAGAAAATGCATTTTTTTTTTAATTTTAAATCAGCCATATTAATGTTGCCTAGAGAAAGTAAAAATAGATTATTACACATCACTATTATTTGAAGAATATTTAAAAAGAGTAAATAATTTATAGAAAATAAGAAAGGCAATTTGCAAGAGATATTGTACACCTCACGATTATTTATTCCCAAAAGATTATTGACCATCCAAATAATTATTAAGCCACGTCCCATTAATTGGTGATCACTCACTCACACACCACACAACCAAATAAATTTACATCTCATGGATTCCACTATTTCTCAATTGCCCCTACATTCACTCATCACCAATAGCCCATCCCTATAAAATAATTAAATCAAACCCTCAACTAGCTCCTACAAAAATGTCTTTAATTTTATGTAACTGGTATATTATGCATTTTAATCATCATCGGTGGCTCATCGGTCGAAAGGGACTATGATAGATGAGAAGGAAGAGATTCAAACTCCATGATAACCACCTACCTTATGAATTAATTCCTATGTGTTTTCGAGTATCAAATGTTGTAAGATCATGCAGCTGAGCGCAAGCTGGTCCGGACACTTACAGTTATTAAAAGGAAGAAGAAGAAATATATATATTAATTTTGATTTTGTTGTTTCTAAAAAAACTACCCAATTTTGTAAAAAAACGAGAAACGAGGAACAACGACTATAGTTGCCAAACAATACTTAATATTTCTCAAAAATCTGAAAATGAGCAACAAGAAACAAAAAACAAAGGATCTATTTAGTAACGTTTTCGTGTTTCTTTTTTCTGTTACCTCTTTCTTAATAAAGAAAAATAGAATTGCATTGTCCCCTATAACACATATTCATGAATGATAAAACAAAATCTTTATTTATGTTGGAACTGAAAACGGAAACAAAAGACAAAGAAACTTATTTTTGTTGTTTCCAAATTTTCTATATAGTTTTGAGGTTGTTTCTAGAACAAGAAATATAAATAATTTGCAAAATGTTTAGATCTGTTAATAATATTAGAAACGAGAAATAAGAGACGGAAACGTTACCAAACGGCTCCAAAATTATCAAACGGTATGGTTTGTAATATATGAATCTAGCTATAAGGCATAAAACAAAAACACAAAAATTTTAGAAACACATAAGAGAATAAAAGAATAAAATTAAAACATGATGTGTAAATTACTTGGGAAAGTTGCCTCTAGTCTTAACCAACCTTTCAAGAATCCAAACCAATCAAGCCAAGCAAAAAAAAGCAAAAATAGAAAGAAGAATAATAATAATAAGAAGAAGATTATACTTCGTCATCTTCATGCATGAACATATATATATAAATACCCCAATAATTCCTTTAATTTTCTAACAGAAGAACACAGCTAATTCCTATTTCGCCATGATCGGGTGGGAAGATGCTTATAAGGTGGTGGCCGCCATGGCGCCATTGTACTTCGCCTTGGCGCTTGGCTATGGCTCTGTGAGGTGGTGGAAAATCTTCAGCACTGAACAGTGCGACGCCATTAACAAACTCGTCTGTTACTTCACTCTCCCTCTCTTCACCTTCGACTTCACTTCCCACATCGACCCTTTTCACCTGAACTTCCCTTTCATTGCCGCCGACGCCATCTCGAAGCTCCTCATCGTCGTCGTTTTGGCCTTCTGGGCCAGATGCACCCCCAAAGGGAGCTATTGTTGGTCCATCACTAGCTTCTCCCTCTCCACTCTCACGAACTCGCTCGTTGTTGGCGTCCCGCTCGCCAAGATCATGTATGGTCAGATGGCCGTGGACCTCGTCGTGCAGGCAATATTTTAAATATTGATGCAGATGAAAATGTTGAAGTTTCGTAAATGATATTTGTAAAAATGTTTTAATCATTTCACACTTTTTTTTTAGGAAATACTTAGATTGCTAATTGGTGAGTACCTGTGTTGACTATTGGTATTTTTGACAAATAAGAGAATGGTCAATCTATATAGCACCTAAATATATTTTTTTAATAAATTAAAATTTTTTTCACCTCTAAGATCTTTTTACAAGTGCTTGTTTGTTTTATTATTGGATAAAAAAATAGTAAATTTGTCTTCAAGGTGCTGTTCACATTAGTGATATTATGTTAACGATTTCTGAGTTTTGTTGATATTTTTATGGTAGTATAGAAATATTGATTAACTTTTCATATAAATGTCGAATTTATATATATGTAAAAATGTTGACATGTCAATGGTTTTTTAAAATCTTTGATGCAGGGTTCAGTGGTTCAGGCCATTGTTTGGCTGACAATACTGTTATTTGTGCTGGAACTTCGACGAACGAGGTTGGATTTGGTTGCGGGGGAAGCTTCTTCGAGCTTCGGCCCCGGGGACCATGGGAAAGCTCTACAAATGGTGGAAGAGGGAAGGAAGAATTTGGAGGGAGAGGCCATGGAGGTTGAGGGAAGAGAAACAAGCAACAGCCATAGGGCTTCTTTCAAGCCTTTGATGAAGAAAGTTTGGCTCAAATTGGCTGCAAATCCCAACTCTTATGCTTGTATCATTGGTTTTGCTTGGGCATTTGTTGCAAAAAGGTACTTTCATATTTCAAAATTTTCAAAAAAAAAAAAAAAAAGAATTTCATTTTTATCCTATATTCCAGTCTCTAAACTTCCAAACATTTCATCGAGTTTTCGACTTTTAAATATTATATTTTAATTCTTAATCTTTACATTAAAGATTATTTTATTTTAATTTTTGAATTTTATTATAAACTATTCGACAGGAATCTCAAATATACTTTTAAAACTTGACATCTATTATTACCGCATGTGATTTTAATGTTTATTTTATATTTATAAAGTAAATGAACAAAACACATATTATGATTGAAATTTGCGTTAAATAATTTATTAAATTAATGCCAAGGACTAAAATGGTATTTTACGTAAAATTTAAGAACTAAATTATATAGTATTTTTAAAGTTTAGAGACATTAAATTAAATAGAACAAACATATAATCAGTTCAGACCAAAATAAAATTTAAACCATGATTATAATGTTTTTTTTTATATTTAGTTTACAATTTATAATGTTTGTTATTATACAAATATGTTTTGAAATTATGTATAGGTGGCATATTGAAATGCCTAGCATTATGGAAGGATCTATTTTAATCATGTCAAAAGCTGGGATTGGCACTGCCATGTTTAATATGGGTAAGATTACACAATTCTTCTTTTAATTTTTGTTTTGCAAAGTTTTTAATCGTTATAAATATATGAGAAAAATTTTCTTCTAAAACAGCAAAATATTAATTAATATTTAATACTATTTATCTTTTGAAGTCTCAAATTGATTACAAATAAATTAGTGTCCCTTAAAAGAGAGAATTTTTAATAATCAAACAATCTAAAATTTGATTTTGACTTGTCATATTAATTCTTCATAAAGTTTTTAAACCATACAGTATTAGTTAAATTTCTAATTGTCCAAATAATCCCCCAATAAGAGTCTTTAACAATCTCATTTTTTTTTTGTCTCGAAAAAGAAAAAAAAAATAGAAAAACAATCTGTGGATTAGTGGGTCTAATAGAAGATTTGAGTGGGAATCTATTCAACATAAATATGTCACAAGCTTAAACAAATCAATGTAAAAAAAATAATATAAATGGTTTTTGTTATTATTATTATTTTTTTTTAGTAAAACATGTTGAGGAGATTGAAGGTATATGCTAGTTACGAGCTAGGCTCGTTTTGACGGTTTTTGTTAAGTTTATTTAAACCAAAATAGTAAAATTAAGTTTAATATATAAGTTCCATATTTCATTCTCTTAATTAGTACTTTAAGCATTACACATCTAGTTTATTTGAATAATTATTCTTACCTTTAATGTCTATTATTAACATCCACCTAACAAAATCATCGACGTGACACTCAAAAATTAAAGTTTGGATATGAAACTAATTAAAAATTAGGAGATATATAAGAATAATATTGATTGATTGTGAGAAAGAACACAAATACAAATACGCTATCTAAAATTTAAGAATAGAGTACCATGTGGTCCATTCAACGGCCAATTCTAAATATACACCTACCTTATCTAAGTTTCATACGTCTCTATCTTTTTCGTTAACTAATCATGTTAACAACAAAGATCAAAAGTCGCTAATTTTAGACATCTATCTCCGATTAAAAGGACGTGAGTTCAAATCTCCACTCCTACATATTGTACCAAAAAATAAAGATCAAACGTAAAACGTAAACTTAATTCAAAGTATACGGATTTTCTACGTTTTCGTCGCTGAAGTCCTCTAGCGACCCAGTTCTAGCAATTGGGCTGGTGATAATATGTTTTCGTCACTGAATACCTTCAGCGACAAAAATCTCGCTTCAGTGACGAAATATTTCGTCGTTGAAGACATTTTTTCTTGTAGCATAGGGCGAATCATATTTCTTATGGATTTCTTTTAAGTGCATGCAGGAATCTTCATGGCACTGCAAGAGAAGTTGATAGCCTGTGGAGCTAGCCTTACCATAATAGGAATGGTTTTAAAGTTCATTGCTGGACCAGCTGCCATGGCTATTGGCTCCATGGCCATGGGCTTGCATGGTGATGTTCTACGCGTAGCTATCATCCAGGTAAAAAAAAAAAAAAAAGAATTAACAGAACTTTTGAATTGGACAGAACTCGTGAATATTGATACGACCTATCAGATCACACCAAATTAATGACCTAAATTTACTTAAGGTTTAAATCTTATAATCATGGTTTCTGGACGACTTTTATAATTATTATATTTTCGTTTTCTAAACTTTTATGTGATTTATGTTTTAGTCTCGTGGTCCATATATAGTCTTTTTTTAGTAAAATCGATTACTCAACAAAACCCTAAATCTAATTGGAAATATATAATATTTTAAAAACTATATATGTGACTTTAAATACTTGCCGATGTAGACATCTATCGATAAAGTTAATCAACAAAAATGTGTTGATGTTAGTAACCAAAATAGAATTAAATTATTATTGCTATCATTTTGGAATACAACATTACACAAACAAATTTTTGGGTGAGAATTCGACCTTCGACTTTAAGAGATTGTTATTAATGCTTTAATTACCATTAGCTAATCGCTAAAGTTAGAAAATTTGAGCTTTCTTTTTGTTTTCATAAAAGAAGATTTGAACTTTTTTGAATGAGCATATTTTTGTTATTGGTATTAATAATAAACAGAATTAAGCATAATCCAAAAGTTTAGTGTGTTTAATATACAATGCTTTAATATTTGTTGCAGGCAGCAGTACCACAGTCTATTACATCATTTATTTATGCCAAAGAATATGGCTTACATGCAGAAGTTCTTAGCACAGCGTAAGAATAATTACTTATTTTTCTTTCAAGTTTTTTTTTTTAAATATGTTTGTTCCCTTGTAAAAAAAAAATATATTTATATTTTAGATATTATTATATAACAGGGGAAATTATTTCAAATGGAATTTTAATTTATCACAAAAAAAGTGGGTATAATTTGTCTCTAGCGAACATTTGACTCATAGGTTTTTGTTTTAAAAAAATGGGTTTCAATAATAAAAATCTAACAAAAGAAAAAAAAAGGAATTGTTAGTAAGCAAACCCTAATTAACAACATAAACTGAAGGCTAACATTCTATCGAGTGGAAAATAATCAGTATTAAAAATTTAATAAAAATAGAAAATAGAAAATAAAAATATTATCAAACAAGCAAGTTATTTTTTTCCAATCCAAAATTACTAAATACTCTTAAAAAGAATTAGTAGATAAGCTATAAATCTTATTAATTATTAGTATTTGACAATATTTTTTATTGATCATCTTCCTTTAACGGACTGGAACTAGAATCAAAGTATTAGTAGATTTGTTCAGTTCAAAATGGTAGCGGACGAACTTGACCATTAATATCACTTTGCCAAAATTTTCATTTATAAAAATATTAGMATGATTATAATATACATATATATTTTAATGCAGGGTGATTTTTGGGGCAATAGTTTCTCTTCCTGTGTTGGTTGCTTATTATGCAGCATTAGAGTTTGTACATTGACCCTTTTACGAGGTCTCATCCCCACATTTTTAAAGAATGAGAAAAAGGGAAGGTTAGAATTGGATTATTAGGACTCCATTTTAATTAATTAGTTCACTTAACTTTTTTTTTTTTCATTACTTTTTTTTTTTCATTTCTATTTATAAGTGTAATTTTGTTGGAGGTTTCTAGAGAAAATGTCTAAAGATGAAAATATTATTTTATCAGAGCCAGGTTTCAATCTTGGGACCTGTGAGTTATGGGCCCACCACACTTCCGCTGCGCCACTCTGATTTGTTGGTATAATAAGATCATAATTTTGAAAACTATGCTGAGCAAACATAGGTGAAAAATCAAACCGACGAATCGAAACCGACCAAATCCAAGTTGGTCAGTTGTTGTAAGTGGTCTATGGTAGGTGTTTCGGTTCACCTAGACCCCTAAAACTGATCAACCGACCGACCAACAACTTAACAAAAAGAAAAGATATTTAAAGCATAAGGTTTATTGTTTCTCATTTTTTGTGAACATTCTCACAATTGTGTAGAATTTTTTGAAACAATCAAAATAAGTTTCTTTTTTCTTGTTTTCATTTCTAATTTGTTTCAGAACATAGATGAAAAGATTGTTTTATCATACTTGAATTCTTGGAGGTTAGAACCATGCAAATACGTTTTTCTTTATTAAAAGTAAAGAAATTGGAACGTAACCAAACGGACCCTCACTTTCTTCTTCGGTTATTGTTTCTTCTTTGCATTCTTCTTYGACAATCACGAGTCTTGCCTCTTCAAAAATATAAAATAGAAAAGGAAAACAAAAAATATTGGATTTAAGTCATAATAAAAAGCCAAAAATAATAAATAATAAAAAGCGAGACATGTCTATACTATGTGTATGTGTAATAAGTAAGTTCAAATCCCCACCCCACCGGTACTAAAATTTGAAAGTCAAATCTAACTTAAAAAGAAAAACAGTGTAAAATTTGAATGCAATATATATAATATAACAAAATTTTTGTCTGGCTCCTACGTAGATTCGTCCCTGATGTCTCAAATTTTATTAGTTTACCTTAAAATAATTATGGTTAAAAAGCACATTTGGTTCCTATACTTTTACTAAAATAACAATTTAGTGTCTGAATTTTAACTTGTAACAAGTTTGTTGCTGTAGTATAAAATTTGTAACAATTTAGTCTCTATCGTAAAAAAATTCATTAAAATTAAGCGTCTAATTTTATTATATAACAATTTAATATTTCTAGTTATAAACATATTTAGTCCCTCCTTAATTTATCTATCTATATATATAACAAACTTAACAAAAAAAAAATTCAAAATTACATGGATTAAATTGTTACGTATTAAAGTTCAAGGACTAAATTGTTACCAATTTGAAAATATAGGGATTAAATCGTTACAAACTAAAGTTCAGGGACTAAATTGTTACTTTAGCTAGAGGGACCAAAAGTGTGTTTTAACCCATAATTAATTAACATGAGTAGGAGGCCATTAAAAAATTTGGGATTTATTTTAGATATTCTAAACCAGCTTCCCCACGTTGGAAAAGTATACTTCCAAATCTTCCTTCAATTTTTTAAATGTGGGGTGTTTAATTAAATTAGAAATTTGGAAATTAAGGAGGTGAAATGGCATGAAGAAATTCACAATCTTTTGGTTGTTCACCCACCTCACACACACTTTGCAGCAGCAGCAAACATAAAAAGATGCTATCTTTGATCATGCTCCCAACCCCAACTCCCATGGCTGCCTTTTCTGATCCATACTCACGGGCACGATCAGTTTCGATTCTCCGACACCGACTAATCTCTCAGGTAATCTCTATGGCAATGATCGGATTGAAAGAAGCTTATGATATCGCGGCTGCCTTAGTCCCACTCTACTTTGCTCTAGTGCCTGACCGCCATTTTGAAGCTCTCATTCTAGTGGGTTCAACAGTAGCATCAAGGAAACTACAATTGGTTTCTTACCGGCTTCTCTATACTTCTTAGATAGTCAATTTGAACATAATTCAACTGTTGAGACACCTTGTTCCTTTTCTTGAGGTCGGAGTTCAATTCCAATCCAACATTTGATGTACGAAAAAAAATTTCAATGGATCATTGATATTAAGCCTTACTGTAATTACCCTTCTAATTTTGTGCTTTTCTTTCCTTTGTTAGAGCTTGTAAATGGGATCTTTTGGCTAATTTCCTTTTTAAGAATAGTCTTTGTGCAAAGTCTCTCGATCAAGAATTTTTCTGTCATTGAACCTTCCAAAAAAAATGTAAGTTTTTCATTTGGTGGGCATAAATACATACGATAAATTAGAAACTAAACTCCTTTCCCTCCTGCTGAATCCAAACAGATGCGTTCTTTGTGGCAATTATGGAGAAACCTTGGATCATCTATTTCTATACTACCCTTTTTCAGTGGTCCTCTGGACTCGCTTGTTGGGTATATTTAACGTATCCCTCCCTTCGCACGGATACATCGATAGTTTTTTCAAGGAGGTCTTATCTCCTCCTTTAAAAAATAGTCGTAACGTCATTTGGTATAATGCGGTGGGTTCTTTATTATGATCTATTTGGTTGGAAAGAAACAACAACCATTTGCTGATTCCTCTAAGCCATCTTCTCTCCTTTGGGAAGAAATAAAGGTTTTAGCTTTATCTTGGTCCTCTAAATCCAACCTCTTTTGTAATTACGATATTTCTATTATTTCTCTCATTTGGAGCGCATTTATCTAGCTTCCCTCTTGTATTTTTGTATGTTTCTCACATACCTTTTTGAATAAAATGGTTCGGTATCTTACAAAAAAACAAAAGATCATTATCTCCATTTTGCTCAATACTTACTAACAATAATATTTTTTTTTCTAATAAAAAGATAATTACGCTAAAATTCTTTTAATACATGTGCAATCTAATTATAAATTTCTAAAATATTTTTTAACTATTTAGTTTTAACTAGTGTAATTTTTTTTAATAACTTTTTCACCCCCTCAAGACATGTGAGCTTAGTGGATGATTTGTTTTAATTTTTAGTTTTGCTTTTTGTGTTAAAACTATTGTGAATATTCCAATCCAATATCCACTGTAATTAATATTTTATTATATGTATCTAATTGCTAAGATGTAAGACAAGTTCTTAATTTAAAAGTGGTGTTAAGTAGTGACTGTTGTTCAACTTTCATAGGATTTTGTATAGTTTTGTTTATAAATTGTTACAAAATACAAAGAGGATGAAGTATTGACAATATGAAATTGTGAGATGGCAAACACTTTCACTTTCTCACGTGAGTGAACTTGCAATACCCCATCTCACATACGGTTAAATATAATCACCGACGAATTCAAAAGCTTAAGTTCCTGAGTTAGGCTAAATTTAATAATTTATACGATATCTAACAATCCCGTCACTTGTGAGCTTGAAAATTTGCACAGACCCAATAAAGTGGAAATCAATAATAAATGGAAAATTTTGCACAAACTAATCACTAATATTATTGAACCTTGTTAGGTTCTTATCTAATGTTACATCTTTTGGTTTAATTTTTATTCCTTTGAGTTGCTTAAGGAGTATTCGACTCTAGTATAACAAATATCGGGATAGAGTTTGAACCTTTGACCTAACTAGGACAGGAGTAAAAGATGTCTAATTAATCGTGTAAGCTCATGTTGGCTCAAATATTTATTTTTTATCTGTCGAACTTTTAGTTTAGTTCCACTTTGGTCCTTAAAACATTCAAAATGTCTATTATCCCTAAAACTTGTTTAAAATAACTATTTTGGTCATTATCCTTTATTTAATTTTCTTTTTAAAAAAATTGATAACATGACTTGATATGTATTAACATGTTGTTGCCAACATGTAAATGTATATGAGCCACATAGGTTAAGTGAGTATATGTGTAAATATTAGGTGGAAAATAATAGAGACATGATCAAAATATGATTATTTTTTAGGGTTTAAGGAATGTTCACATTTTTCTCTCTCGATTGGAACCATAAATGGTTGTGTACCGATTCTCTTGCTCCTTTTTTATTTTGAGTACAACAAATTGAAGGTATGAGACGAGTTTCAACCTCCAACCTTAAGAGAATGAGTAAATGCTAACTACCGCTGAACTGTGCTCATGTTCATGTTTGTCGATGGTTCTGCTGCCTTTATTAGCTATTCACATTATTAACTCATTCACAAGTGTATTAAGTCTTGATTTTAGCATCAAACCTTTAGATCTCCCCATATACATATGGCAACTGTAAAAATTAAAGTGCGAGACACATTTACTAGAGAATATCTATGATTTACCTAAGTAAAAAATGTAAACCGATGATAAAAGGTAAAATAATAAAGACTATTACAATAAAGATAAAATATAATAATAAAGACTATTACATGTTGACCAGTTTATTTTGATCAACTGCCAATACAAATCGCTCAAATTAATTTAGGCATATACTTCATATTATTATATGTGATGTAAAGGGAGTTGCCAATATTATATATTCTTATAAACTTATCGTTCTTTTTGTACTACAACATGCAGGAATGGAGATCAAGCATATATATCAATTACCGTTGAGCTAAGCTCGTTTTGATTATAAACTTACTGTTTTTATTTCATCTATTATGCCTACAAATTCAAGATATGTCCTCTCTATTTTACTCTCTGTATTTATATAATTATTTTTCATCTTCTTTGAATATTTTTTAGGTGAATGAAATGATATTGAAGAAAATGGATTGAAGATGATAACTCGTTTATACTCCACATTGCTTTATTCTCTTAAACTCGGTGAATTATTTGCAATTTATGAACTCATTTCGTTGGAAATTACTTTTGGTGAATTTGTGTAACTTTGTTTTAAACTATTGACTACTTTATTTTGTGATGCAATGGATTATAAAAATTTCATATTTAACTATCATACAGTATTTTTATATGTTTATTCGACTACAAACAAATTCTTAAAGTCAATTTGATTCAACTATATAAAGTTTACATAGGAAATGTTAAATGTGCTCTAAAAAAAATCGGCCATGATAATTATATAGCAATGGGAAAAAGAGTATAGAAGGGGAATGAATGTTTTCTTTTTTAACATTTTTCATTTCTTTTTTAATGAACTCACTTAGTTAAAAAGGAAAAAAAAAGAAAAAAGAAAAGGAAAATAAAAATGGTTCAAAATTAAGCCTTAGAAATATCAAAAGAATTCAACCCTCAAGATATCTCAACACAATGAGCCATCAATAAAAATTAAGTCTTTTTAGTACAGAATTGATATTCAATTTCATGTTTTAGGTCCACTGTATCAAATAAATTAAATGAATAACGGTTTGGTATATTTGTTTTCTATTATACGATTTAAATAGTAGAAATTTTGAAAACAACATTTTTATATTTCGAATGATTCGAAGATTCTAAATTTGAAACTTTAAAACTCAGAATTATGTTATATATATATATGATTTTGATAAATATACTATTTCGAGTAAAAACGTAATATATTATAAATTAGATAATATTATTATAAAAATTTATGACATTGATAGGTTACTAACAACTCGTAGTTTTACAAATATATTATTGCTAAGTGATACATGTTCAACCATTTTTAAATTGAGATTCAATTTCCAAATATGTTACTAAACAAATATTTGAAACCACGTAAGATATGAAATACAATTATGTTCTTCAGTGAAGCTCCTTTTGCTTACCTGTAAATAATATATCAAATTAGATATATCATTAATGTTCTTATTAGCTATATTATTGTAATTGATTTACTTTGATATACTACCTACAATGTACTACGAGTTTTTTTTTTTTTTTTTTTGAAATAAAGGTACTTTGAGTTAAATGATATACTTTAATGCAATTACCTTTATGATTAATATTATATCCTTTATCACTGGTATACGTCGTATATTCGTAATATACTTGACATACTTTATATGTACATCAAGATATATACTCAGTGATGTATTTTATATGCCTCGTTGCTACATACTAGGTAATATATTTAGTTATAATTGATTTACCTTATATGAAGTATATCAATTATAACTAATATATATAGTATGAAATACATTAGTATAACTGATATACTCCTTATATGAAGTGTATAAATCATTATATACTTGATATGCGTAATTAATTTGAAGTACATTAAAGTACATCAAATTAGTAATGTTGAAAGTTTCACGTTAGGTACTTCTAATTTCTAGCTGTTATGATATTCTTTCTATGATTTGAATCACGGTACTTACTGTGAGGAATTATTTTATTTTCGTAGTAAATTTCATCAAATTTAATGGTATTCATCCAAATTAGATCGTGATCAAAGGATACAATTATTTTAGGCCAACCCTTACTATATTTTATTGAATGTTAAAGATATGAGCTTTTCTTAAATAATATTCTAATTCAATGTAATAGCAATTGTGATTGATATCTCTTAATTCCAAAGGATAAAAAATGTACAAAGAGTCATCCTCGAAAAATTCTATTTGAGTTAGGGTTAAAAGTTCCGATGATGTTAGCTAAAATTTAACTTTCAACCCATAATTCCAAATGATTTTTTTTCCTGAAAACATAACATGTCCACATTCAAGTATATTATTGTATATCGACATTCATATTAAGTATATTAACATTCAAATCAGGTATATCAAATGGTATATAAAATCAGGTCTATAAGTGATATATCAAATCAGGTATATATATCAATAATTAAAATAAGGTATATCAATGATATATCAAGGGCTCAGTAATATATCAATAGTATATCAATAGTCATATATATATATATATATATCAGTAATTAAATAAGATATATCAATGGTAAATTAAAAACTAAATGATATGATTTTGAGTTATTAATAACTAAATGGTATGACTTTAAGATATATTGATAGTATATCACACACTAAATCATAAACTTAGTCAAAATGAGAGAGACTCGAAGGTAAATTGGAATTTTTTCTATACTTTGGATGAGCTGGATCTCCAAGTCTTGCGAGATGTGGTTGCCAATTTTGCAAATAAATATTAGTTTTTTTTTTCTCTCCTTTTACTAATTTTGCAAGTGCCCCTATAATAACAGCCATATTATTATAATATACCGTCATATGCTTTAGCAAGTGTTATTCCTATAAAACAATGTTAACATCTTTAACTTTTATTATTATTATTATTATTTTAATTTAACACCATGTGAATGACACATTAATGTAAGTGTTGATGCGTGGATTATGCTCCTTCGGTTCCTCCCGAGGTTCGCACCAAATTTGATTATCAGGGACTCGAAGACCTGCAAAACCGAACAAGACGCTAGACCGGTGTGATACTTGTCACACGGGCTCCGATGCCTAAGTTAGCAAGGGGGAGCAGTAGACTCTTAGAATTCAAGGGTCGAATTCGGCTTACCTTAGGGTTAGGTTTCATAGACTATTTATAGTCATTTGGAGAGTTCTAGAACCTTCTAGGTGAGCCCTGGATAACCATTGTAAGGCCCAAGGCATCATGGACAACAGAAGAGGGAGGATGACAGACTCGACAATGGGTCGAGCTCGGCTCGGCTTGACGGCTCGGGGCGACTTGACGGGTCAGCTTGGTTTGGTCGGTCACCTCGTCGATTCTCTTCTGTTCCCTTTGTTGGTTTGTTTGTGATTTTCCTTTGTATAACAGTAAGCATTATCGTAATATAAAATAACAATACTATAATATGATATATGATTTAAAGTTTTATAAAGTTGGAATAGGTCAAATAATTAAAGTACACAAAGTCGAACTCTCATGCGCTCGTGTCAATATGAACATATAGCTCAATGACTAAGACACTAACAATTCGAAGATTGAAATTTTTACTCTCGTAATTGTAATGTTATATTCTAAAACAACAACGTCTCTATCTCTCGTCTCTCATGGGTGTTTTCTTTTTCAAGACAGTTTAATCCTTTCCAATACCCATCGTACCATGAGTCATTTAAAAAAACAATGATTTGTTGCAAATTATTTTTTATTCTAATTGTTCTAACTAAATATTTGGATGGATATCTAATAATACTTATATGAGATTTTTTAATCCTATCCTAAACCAATCAATTTATTTTAATCAACTACGAAGGATAAAAAACATGCATCGCTAAAATTCAATGTTGGGGCGGTTTAATTTAATGTTGGAGTTGTTTATCGCCTCCCACGTGTCAACAGTAAAAAGGTATTCTTATTTAAAAATACTTTGATCATGATAATTTGTGTAAGTTTCATCTCCGGAGGTATGTTGCCAAGCTAAGTTGTTGAATACGTTTTGTGGGACGACGTTGAAGGATAGAGCTGACCTATGCAAAGATGTCTATAGGAGTGTTAAACAACACATTAATTTGACAACAAGCCATGTTTTACGGGTGGTCGAACGATTGTTGAGCCGCTGTCGGGAGTCCTGTCGGAGATCATTCCTATAAATCGGGATGTTTGCCCCTTATACAAGGATAGGACTGTGATTGACTTGTTCGTCGGAGTGCTGACTTTGTTTTGTAAGTTCTTCAGACGAGTAAGGTAGATTGCCCAGCGTTTGCCGACCTCAATGGATTATGAACTTGACCATTTTTTTTTCAAACAACATACCTGAACAACTCAAAAATTAAAATATCTATGCAAATATAAAAATTTGGTTTAAATAATTTGAAAGACTAAAAGAAATTGACTTTTTTAAAGTGAAAGGCCAATTAAAAAACGCCATAGCAAAGGATGCTGAGGGGCAACATAATTTGTGGGTAAAGGTTGAATTACCAATTTGATAAGTTAAAAGAGCAAGAACAATTTGGAAGCAAAATAGAATATTTTGTTTTGTATCAAACTTTTATGCGATGCATCACTTATTATGTTATGAGGTAGAAAACGAAGGAGAAATTGAGCCAGGCAAAGCAACCCGCGAAGGACGGGCCGGACCAAGCAGGACTCGGTTCCGACCCCTCCTCGGTATTGAGCTCCGTACTTGCTCCTCTATTGCTGTAGGAGGTGTCTTGGCCCATAGGCCGACGTGTATCAGACCTAGGGTTAACATTTCGTTGAAATCCTAAGAGGGAAGAATGACTATAAATAGGTAAGGGGTTGAGTCACCTATTGAAGATAAGTCAAATTACCTTTCAAGTGCTTTACTTAGCTAACTTAGATATCAAAATCAGTGTTACACACGTCGGTTTTGCAGGTATCCAGTCCCTTGAGTTTGGTGTGCATTTTGGGGGTGAACCAGTCTATCAAAATCTAGGCTTCAACATATTATAAGAAAGAAATCATCCTTCAAACTTACTTTTTTTTTTCTTAAAGATCCATAGTTTATTTCAACTCAAAATAAAAAGGTTATGTTCTACATTTATGAAGTTAGTTAAAGTCATTATAGATAGCACAATGATTATTTCTTTATCACTTCTCTCTCGGTTTGTATTTTTTTAGTATATCTTTTTTCTCAACTTACCTTTTTTATTTTATTTCAATATATTTTTTCTCCCTCAAACTGTCCTTTTCTTTTCCCTCTCTATCTAAAAATTTTTCCACTCAACTTAATTTTCTTTTTATTTTTTTAAAACTTCCTTAGATCTCTCTCTCTACAAATTTTTCCTCGTCTTTCTTTTCTTTTTTCTTTCTACAATTTGTATTTTTTTTCTCTTTTCGTTTGTCCTATTTTAGTATTTTTCTCTCAATTCATATTTCTTTTCCCAAAATTTGTATTTTTTTTTCTTTTGATTTGGCATTGACTTTGGGTTTCGTGTACGCACCCCTTAAGCATTATTTAAATTTTAGCACAAATTAGATTTACTCTTCTTGCTTCTGCCTTGCCTTCGCCTTCGTTTGCTCTTCATTCTTCTCGCTTCCTGTGATCTCTTCCAAATCAGGTTCACCATTTTATCTCCCAACACTTTCCCATCTCTAAATCTTCTTCTATATATCTATTCCATTTTCCTCTTTTTCTTTAATTTAAGCTCCATTAATTATTTTGCTCTCTCTTATTTTCTGTTGCAGTTTGCTTCTTCTTTCTTCCTCTAGCTTTTGGGCAATTTGCAGTTTCAGTGTCAGGCCACAATTTCAATTCAGGTGTAATTCTCTCTTACAGTCTTACTATAAAACAATATTTATATGACATTTGTAATAGGTGTGGCAATGACAAACAATATTTCCCAAGTATAACTCAAGATTTTACCAATAGGACAATTTTTGTTCAGTACAACAAGTGGGGTGAGGAATTTGAACTCACGACCTCTCGGTCGGAAATGTGTGTCAATTACCACTGAACTAAGTTTATGGTGCCACCAATAGGACAATTTTGATGCACTTTTCCAAAAATTGTATATTTGAAAAAAAAAAAGTTAGCTTGTAATTAACAGATTTACTCTTATTTTAAGTCAAATTGATGTACAACTACTATTATTTATATATATATATTCTCTTTTGCAGATTGGTTAATATTGTTTGCTTTATTATTGTTGGCTTGAAGAATAAGGAAAAAAAAAAACTATTACAGTTTACTCTTCCCAATAGATCAAGGATATATTAGGGAGAATGTGTAGCATCATTAAAGCAATTGGTGGTTACATTGGTGAGCCCATTAAACGTGAGCTTGGGTATCTATGTTTCATGAGTGACAACATGGAGAAACTTAGAAACCAAGTTGAAGTGCTGGAGGCAACTAGAGAAACTGTACAGCAGAGGGTTGATGAAGCAAAAGGAAAAGCAGAAGACATACTAAGTAATGTCTTGTATTGGTGTACTAAGGTTGATTGCATCATTGAAGAATCCAAGGTGATACTAGACAGGGAAGGTCAACATGTTGGATTGTGCCAGAATTTGGTCCAACGACGCTGGTTGAGTAGAGAAGCAGAGAGAAAGGCGGATGAAGTGGCTATTGAAACTACTGTGGGGAATTTCTCTATAGTCTCTTTTGAAACTTTCTCAACAACCGAGAGTGAGTCGATGCTCGATTTTATGAACTTTGAATCGAGAAATTTGATTATGAAACAAATCATGGATGCATTGGAGGATGATAATAACAACATGATTGGAGTGTATGGGATGGGAGGTATTGGCAAAACGATGCTGGTAAACAAAATTTCAAGAGAACTTAAGGCCAAAAAGGCATTTGATGAAGTGATAACATCAACTGTGAGCCAGACACCGGATTTAAAAAGAATTCAAGAGCAACTAAGTGCCCCGCTAAGTTTGAAATTAAAAGATGAAACAGTGCAAAGAAGTGCACTTAAGCTACACAAAAGGTTGAAGATGGAAAAAAGAATCTTGGTTGTACTTGATGATATTTGGGAGTATATTGATTTGGAAAAAATAGGAATTCCAAGTATTGTAGGTCACAAAGGATGCAAGATCATATTTACTTCTAGAGATAACCATATACTCTCTAATGAGATGTGCATCAATACAACTTTTGAGATAAAAGTTTTAGAAGAATATGAGTCGTGGAATTTATTGAAGACAATTGTAGGTGAAGTTGTTGAAGCATATTATTTGAAACCTATAGCTGTTCAGATAGTGAAGGAATGTGCACATTTGCCTATTGCTATTACTACGGTTGCTAAGGCATTACGAAATAAACCTTCTCCAATTTGGAAAGATGCCTTAGATCAACTAAAAAATCCTGTGACTGTGAATATTAAAGGAATGAACAAGAAAGTGTATTCCTCGCTGAAATTAAGCTATGAGTACTTAGAGTATGCAGAGGTCAAGTTATTATTCTTGTTTTGTAGCATGTTTCCAGAAGATTTTCTCATCGGGTGGAAGACTTGCATGTATATGCTATGGGCATGGGTTTCCTGCATGGTTTTGATACTGTGGCACAAGGACGACGTTGAATAACCAAATTTGTTGATGATCTTATATCTTCTTCTTTACTTTTGCAATATGAGTTTAGGAACGACCCTCATGTGAAAATGCATGATATAGTTCGTGATTTAGCCATATTAATTGCTTCTAATGATGATCAAATTCGTACGTTGAGCTATGTAAAAAGATTGAATGAATGAGAAGAAGAGAAAATATCAGGTAATCATACTGCAGTGTATTTAGATGTTAAAGGTTTGCATAGTTCTCTCCAGAAGTTAATGTTACCCAAAGTTCAATTATTAATGTTACATGGACCATTGTCCGAGGGAAACGAGTTGGTAGAAAATTTTTTCGAAGAAACAAAAGAGCTCAAAGGTTTAGAATTGAAAAGCATGAAAGTTTCTCTATCGCGACGATTGCTTTGCTCCTTTGCAAATGTTAGATTATTGCATTTGGTTGATTGTGAATTGGGGAACATAGATATGATTGGTGAGTTAAAAAAGCTTGAAATCCTCAGTTTTACAGGGTCTAACATCATCCAGATTCCTATAGCGATTAGTCAATTGACGCAGCTGAAAGTGTTTGATTTATCATCTTGCTATCAACTAAAAGTAATTCCACCCGATATTCTTTCGAAGTTGACAAAGCTAGAAGAATTATATTTGGAAACTTTTTAGTGGATGGGAAGGAGAAGAATTGAACAAAGAAAGGAAGAATGCTAGTCTCTCTGAGCTCAGATACTTGCCACAGCTTTCTACTTTAAATTTAAGCATTCAACATGAAAAAATTATGCCAAAGCAATTGTTTTCAAGAGAGTTGAATTTAGAGAAGTTCAAGATTAGTATCGGCAGCAACTTAAGAGTATTTCTGAGGAATCGCTTCTTTAGAATTCTGTGTCTCGAGATGGTATCAGGAAGTTGTTTGGATGATTGGATAAAAACGCTGTTAAAGAGGTGTGGAGAACTGCGTTTAGTAGGACCAAGTGTTGCAAGAGTTCTCCAGTGTGAATTAGATGAAAATGACCCTTCACATTTGAAGAGTCTCCACCTTTATAATGATTCAGAATTTCAACATTTTATCCACCAACATAACAAGCCTTTACGAAAAATCTTATCCAATTTAGACTACTTGGGACTGTTCAATTTAAAGAATTTGGAGAGTATAATTCATGGGCATGTAAGAGAGCTTCCTTTGAATAAGTTGACGAGGGTGTCTGTGATGCACTGTGATAAATTGGGAACTCTCTTTTACAACTGCATCTTGGATGACATTTTGAATGTTGAAGAAATTTTTATTGTGGGGTGTGAGATGTTGGAAGTGATCACTGCGATGGAAAGCAATGAGAGAACTGCCACAGTTGAGTTTACACACTTAAAGTATTTGTCTCTAGAAGGCGTACCACGGGTTCGAAGTTTTTGCTCCAAAATCCAACAAATTGGCCAATCAAGTCTTGATAGTTCAGAAAAAGTGGAAACTCTTAGCATGACTATGTATTTTTTGTTCATTCTTCAGTGAAGAGGTAACTTTTTGTTCACAATAACACATTTTATGTTTCCATATAGAAATAACCTTTTGTTCTTACTGTTGTTTCTTCTCTTAGCATGACTATGTATTTTTTATTATTATTTTTATTTCGTTGTCAAAATTTATGTTAAACTTTTTGGTTAAATTGAATTTTGGTACGTATAGTTTTGACATAATTTCAATTTTTCCCATATGGTTATAAAAGTTTAAGTTTAGTCCTTGTATAGTTCGGGTTAATTTCAATTTAGTTCTTACAGTTTAGTCAAATTTCATAAATCGTACCATATCGACACTTGTTTTAACGTGACAATAAATTGATGTTTATTCTATATTTGTCCTAACTGCGTTATTTGGTTGCATTAAAAGAAAAGTATTAGTTGGTTGTATTCGAGTTTAGGATTGAGTAAAAAATATAAAGAAATGATGTGTTTTTCAAGTGGGTAAAACACAATTTATGGATGATATATGAGATCTTACCGAACAGTAGGAACGAAGTTGGAATTAAGTCTAAACTGTAAATATCTAATTAAAACATTCCCAGTATTAAGAACCAAATTGAAATTATATTCACGGAATTGAGATAAAATTATAAGGACCAAATTGAAATTATAACCCCAAACCATAGGGACCAAATTTATAATTTAACCTTAAATTTTTTCTCTTACCCCTCTGAGCTTATCCTTGATCTATTTAATTTTAAAAATTTTAATAATAAACGTTACCCTTTTCTATTATTTATGTTTATTTTTATCTTCAAAATAGTGATGGACAAATGTTGCTGTGTTGTGGTGAAACTAATAAAGATAAGAGATTTATTTGATTTTCCATTGGGAAGCTATTCTTCAATACTTGACCATTACAATTTGTTTAGGTGATTTTAAATGAATGTATAATTTATGTCTTCTTAGCATGCTTGGTTATCCCAGCTAAATTATCAAATTACGTAAATTGTAGGTATTGCTTCCTAATTTGGAGGAATTAAAAATGAGAGGTGCAGAGAATTTGGAGATGATATGGCACAATGTACCCATTCCTAATTCTTTTTCCAAACTCGAAACTGTACAAATTGAGTCATGTAACAATTTAGAAAAAGTTTTTCCTTCAAATATAATAACCATACTTTCCTGCCTTAAATTCTTAACCATTAAAAAATGTAATTTATTGAAATGTATATTTGAAGTACAAGAGCCCAATGAGATAGAAAAAAGTATTGCTTTGCTCTCAAATTTGAGGCGCTTGGAACTATTTAATTTGCCAAACCTAGAGTATGTATGGAGAAAGAGTCCATCTGAGCTTCTGATTTTTGAAGACATAAAAGTATTGTCCATTCAACAATGTCCAAAGCTTAAAAGAGCAATATCCAATCAAAGTTCTTAAGCAACATGAAGACCTACAAATAGATCTCAGCCAATTGAAAGAGACTCTTGAGAAGGAAAAGTCAGTGCATATGTTGGATTCCCAGGTAATTCTAAGTAAACTAAACTTTTTTTAGTAAACTCATGAACTCTTGATCAAAGACAGATGTCAATTACCACTGAGTTAAAGCTCATGCTGGCTCAAGTGAACTAAACTTTTATCTCCAAACACTTCTAGAAATTAGCTTTAGAAATAGATTTCAAGTTTGATAGTTTTTATTTTTCTTAATGTCCAGGTTGAGACTACACAATTGCAAGATGGTCTGAAGTTGTTTTCCAAGCTTAAAAGTCTGAAACTATCTGGTTCTCTCATCTACAACTCATCGCATTTGCCAATAGAAATTGTACGAATAGTACACAATCTTGAACGGTTTGAATTAAGAAGGATGCTTGTTAAAGAAATATTCCCAAATGAGAAATTGATCAATGTGGAAGAATATCGTAATATAAGATTTSAGCCTTCGGATTTGAGTCTATTCGAATTGCCCAAGCTTAAGCATTTCTGGAAGGATGACTACAAAAGCACCTCATCACTTAAAAATTTGGCTTCTCTAATCATATCAGGATGTGGCATATTGGATATGTTAGTGCCATCATCAGTGTCTTTTAGAAACTTGTCCAAGCTTGAGGTGGATAAATGTCATAGACTGACTCATTTGCTAAATCCTTCGGTGGCCAGAACATTGGTGCAGCTTAAACGGTTGGTCTTAAAAGATTGCAAAAGGATGACCACTGTAATTGCAGAAGTTGTTGAAGAAGGAAATGAAGAAATTGTATTTAGCAGATTAAAGTATTTATTCCTCGAGGATTTGTCCAAATTAACAAGCTTTCATTCGGGAAAATGCATCATAAGATTTCCATACTTGGATGATGTAACTATTTGGACTTGTCCTAAAATGGAAGTTTTCTCTCTTGGAATCATAAGCACGACTAACTTACTAGTTAGAGATCTTAGAATACATCATGGAATTAAAGGTTCACGATATGGGTATGAAGATTCAAATTATGGCTATGAAGATTCAAAAGTTGTTGAAGATATCAATGGTATTATCCGACAAGCTTGGGAGGACATTTATGGCATTATCCAACAAGCTTGGGAGGACAATTATGACACTGGGATTCAATATTTGTTTACAGAAAAGGTTAGTACCTATTTCAGTGAGTATTAAAGTCTTCAATCATGACTTTGATCAAAACTGCAAAATTTTTATGTTGCACTAATGTGTGTTGATGTTACTTTCTTTGTGAATCTATTTATGCAGAATTTGGAGGAGAACCAATCTGATCATTCATCTTCATGTGTTGAGGAATAAGCATCATGTTGATCGTTCCTTAAGTTTATGATTTCATCCATAATGAAGGGTTAGACACTTGGAAACCTCTTTTTAAAGCTCATGGTTGAACTGACTTTGATTACACTTTAAAGCAATTAATGGAAACTTTCAGTAATTGTTTGTAACTACATGAACAGCTAGCGGTTGAACTGACTTAGGAACTGAAATGTTTTCTGATATGTTTTTCTCAGAATATTCAATCATTCAATTTATCAGAAAACTGAAGTTATATACACTAAATTAACACAGTTGCACGAAAAAAGAACCAACAGCTAATACAATATACTTTAATTTCCCACCTTATTCTTAGCTAAAACTATAAGAAAATAACTCCTGTAGTAAGGAAAGAAGAATAATAGAGGAAACTATGCCGTGAAGATTGCATAAGAGAAATTGCACCAGAAAATATCTTGCTGGACAGCTTGGCAGTGTACTGTTAAACGGCTAATTTGACCAATGTTGATTTGTGCAATAGTTTCCATAATTCAGCACACATGGCTGAAATTTAGGACTTTATATTCCCACCATATTTCACCTATACCAGCTTGGATGAAAGTAGTTTACAGTAGTAATTTTCACACCATAAATCAGTAGGCATTTAACTGATTTTAACCACCTTTTGTTCTGTTACAACGTTCTTCCTCAAACTGGAGGGTATCTCATACACTCCTAGTTTGCCTCTTAGTTCTTTGAAACAGATTTTGGGTAATGGTTTGGTAAAAATATAAGCAACTTGTTGAGGAGATGGAACAAATTTTGTGATGAGATGGCCAAAACTTACTTTTTCTCTCACAAAATGATAGTATGCTTCGTTCTAGCATGAAAGACGGGATTTTTAGTCATGTGGATTGTGCTCATGTTGTCATAGAAGTTGAGGGGTTTGGTCATGGCATACTAATTCCAATACTTAAGAGAAACACGATCCAAGTGATATCTGTAGTCGTATATGCCATTGAGCGATATTCAAGTTCAGAGCTTCACCTTCCTACTGTGGATTGTTTCTTTGAGCTCCAAGATATGCAATTAGATTCCAAGAAGATACACGATCTGTGGGTGCTCCTTGTTTCTCGGACATCCAACTTGATCTGCAACGCACAGAAAACAACGAGTTTAAGGAGATATTTGTGAAAAATTAATCCCTACCTGAGGGTGCCTTTGAGGTATCTCAATATTCGTTACTGCCTTTAGGTCTTTGATCTTAGGATCTTGGAGATGTTGACACACTATGTTTACAGCATAGGTAATATCAGTTCTAGTAAGTATTAAGTATTGTAGATCCCACAATGCTACTGTATTCTGAAGTATTAGTTCTCTCATAATCATTTGTTGATTCAGTTGTTGTGACAACCATGGGATGCAAAGGCGAGATGCTTCAGTCATCTTGGCCTTGCTGAGAATGTCCTCTGCATATTTTTCTTGTGATAGAATAACTCCTGTAGGGGTATGAAGAACTTCTATGCCGAGGAGATAGTGTAGTTTCCAAGATCCTTTAATGCAAATTCTGAGCTTAGCTTGTCAATGAGCCTTTCTGTATACTTAAGTTTTCTGTCATGATTATATCATCCACACGAACAAGCATTAGTACGAGAATTGTGTTATCCCTAAAAATAAAAAGAGAGAGAACATAATAGGGTGAAGAGAAGCCAATATGAAGCAAGAATTGTGAGAGCCTTTCACACCATGCTCTCGGTGCTTGTTTTAGGCCATATAAAGAGTGATTAAGCTTGCAAACAAGGTGAGGTTTGTCTAGGTGTTGAAATCCAGGAGGTTGAGCCATATACACCTCTTCCTTTAGAGAACCATGAAGGAAGACATTTTTGACATCAAGTTGCCTTTCAAGTTCCAACAGAAGCTAACTGCCAAGGCAAGAATCACTCTGATTGTTGTTGCCTTAACCACAGGACTAAAGGTTTCGTCATAGTCCACTCCTTCCACTTGTGAATATCCTTGAGCTACCAATCTTGCCTTGAATCTTTCAATACTCCCATCTTCTTTTAGTTTAGTCTTGAAAATCCACTTGGACCCTACAACGTTGGTAAGTGGTGGTGGTTCAACAAGGTCCCAAGTGTGATTTTCTGACATCTTATTTTAGTATATTTTGCGTCTTCAGGGTTAAATTTTGTTGTCCATTCTGACAATAATGGATGTTTAATGATTGTTGTTAATTACAATCTGCAGATATCAGTCCTTAATTTTGAAAAATTGATGATTAAAAAAGCATACTATTTTGGAAGATGATACTCACCTCACATTCATTTGCCAAACTCAAAAAGGTAGAAATTACTTACTATGATTATTTTGAAATCTTTTCCATTCAAATGTGTTAAAATCTTAAAAGATAACAGATCTCTAATTTGTTGCCAGGGATAATTGCAGATCAACAGGCAAACATTAGAGGAAAGTATGATGTGTGCTACTCCCTCCATTGAGTTGCTTGGAATTCTTATATATGTCAAAGCTAAAGCATGTGTGGAGTAAAGATCCTCTCGATCGAACTTCTGATTTTCGAGATGTAGAAGCCTCGGTGTATTCGTCAGCGTCTAAAGCTTAAGCAACTCGAGAATCCGAAAATAAATTGAAGGACTTTTTTTTTTTTTTTTAAGGAGAAGTCAGAAGAGCCTCCAAGGTAATTATACTCAACACATCAACTTTATAGTACATTTTTCATAAATAAATTGTTTTCCTTGGGCTACACTCTACTATTAGAGCATGTTGAAAAATAAAAAGTATTTTTAACTGCTTAGAAATATTATTAATAAATTGTTTGTCAGTTTAATCTTGGTAGAATTGAATTTAAGATTTGTTTATATGATTCAACCAATATTACTAATGACTTGAAAATCAAGATTGCAGTTTTTTGTATTTTTATAAGTTGATGTGATTTATTTCGGAATATGGAGGACAACCAATTACATTATCCTTAACATGCAGATCAAAAGTCAGATGGATCATTAATCAATTTAAAAATCCATACACAATGGAGGTCAGTTTATTTAAATTAATTTTATTCAAATATTGAGGTGGAGAAATGTCTTAGACCTAACTACTCAATCCTTCTGTGGCAAGAACACTAGTGCAACTTGAAATTTTGGTTTTGGGAATCTCCATAGTAACTAGTTCATTTGATTTTGCACGTAGGAGATTGAGACACTGCCCCGAGGTCCCACACCCAAAAGGTGCCCCATATAGGTCTTTTCCGAAACCCCCCAGGTACTAAAGTAAACAACGTAAAAAAAAGCACTACTTTCGGTTCCTATTCGAAACTTGTTCCTCGATGAAATGAAGGGTAATTTTTTCTCTTGAAATTGTAAGCATGGCTCATTTAAAATCTCAAAAAACATTTGATCATATCATGACAATAGTTATATTTCCTCCCAAAAGATTCATGGATCAGGATTGTTGTGGAAGATATATCAACGTGTCATTCTCTGACAAGCTGATCATTCAATATTTGTTTGCCGAACAGGTCAGTACCATTTTCAATAGTTAAATAAAGTCCTCAAATATGATAATGACCAAAATTACATACTTTTGCTGCAGCCTGCAGTGGTATATGTATATGTCTGGGTGTGAATTTATTAATGCAGAATTTGGAGGAAGACCAACCTGATCATCCTTCACATGTGAGGAATCCAAATCAGATTCATTGAGAAGGTCAGACACTTGAAACCCCTTTGTATGTTTTGAGATGTCTACATGTCTTAAAATAGACACAAAACATGAAGGGAAAATGAGTATAAATACTTATAAATTCATTGTCTTTGATGGTCTTTTTGATGGTCTGTTACTGGAGAAGTGAATTGAGGCCACGTTTACCTATCCGCAGTTGTAATGGAAATCAATTGTAATGAAAATCAATCGTAATGAAATCAATAGGAATCGTAATGTTATTCCATTGATGATGTTTACTAGAAATTTTCTGGAATCGTAATCAGAATTCCTGTTGTTTACTAAAACTGTCTGGAATCGGAATCGGAATCAAATATATAACAGTTACTAATATACCATTTTCTCCTTTTTAGCTAATTACAAATATATTATTGTGCTATTCTTTTTTAAATTACAATAATAATAAATTTTAATTTAATTTATTAATATATTATTGATAGTAAATATTTTTTATTTTAACAATTTATCTAATATTAATACATAATGAATAATTAAAATAAAATTACATATTAATAAAATATTTATTATTAGAACGACCAAACTTTAATATAACATATTATTAAGCTTTATTATTATAATATTTAAAAGTAATAATATCTATTTAAAAATTTTATTATATTAATTAATATTAATTTATCATATTATATAATAAAATCATATCAACTAATAAACATTGGAGTATGAATGGAGAAGAAATTATAAAAGTATAAAAAAACTAATTAAAAATTATATGGATCTAGATGAGAGATAAAAGGTAAAAGTGGTACATTAATTATAATATATATGTAGGGTCCACGGAATAAGGTATGAGAATGAGATTGATAGAGTTGTAGGAATGTAATGATATTACACCTTTTCATGTAATGGGATTACAAAATTTGAGGTGAGTCCTACCATTTGATTACATTCCTACAATTTAGTAACTACCGTAAAAGGGAATCAAAGTTTTCATTAGGATTCATTGATTACGATTGCGAGTAAGTAAACGGAGCCTGAGAGGTAATAAGGGGTTGAAATGGAGGGGAAAAAAAATAAAAGAAAAGAAATGACAGAATGGTTACTGGAAGAGATTGAAATTTTGAAGGGGGGAAGTGGCATAAGCTGCTGGATGAAAAACTTGAGAAATGAGATTTCAAAAGAAATTCTGTTGATGGAAAATAAGGATGAGTCAGTTGGGATGATTTGAAAATTTATAGAGGAAAATGGGTCAGAAAATGAAGAGTAAAAAAAAAGGCTATAGTATATGCCTTGGTGGGTGTTTTATTGATTGAATGGTTTTTTTTCTTTGTAACTTCACCTTCTTTAATATGTTGGATTAGGACAATTGTTACTTCTTCTGCCAAGTTTTCTCTTATTGTTTACTAAAATTACCAAAGATATCTTCTCGTAGGGAAATGGTTTCATTATTTCTAAAGAGTAAATTAAAACTTTTAAGGGTCGTTTCATAACCATTTCGTTTTAAGTTTTCTAGTTTTAAAAATTACACTTGTTTTAAAAAGTTGACCTAGATTTTAAAAATGTTTATAAAAGCTATATAACAAAAAAATGAACACGAACGTGTACCAAGAAAGTAATGTTCTAAGCTTAGTTTCTAAAAACAGAAAGTCAAAAGCTAAATAATTATCAAACGGGACTTTATTTTTTTATGTTATGACTATGAGTTTTCTCAACTCATACCAGAAAGACTATTCCTAGTTGATGATGAGATGAAGTTGATATTTTTACTATACTGATTTTGCACTTCTGCATTTGAATATACTACTATTCACTTTTAAATGCTTTAATATGTCTTCCATGCATTCCATTCTTTCTGTTGAGTTTTTAACTCAAATTTTTAATATAACTCTTTAGTCTTCTGGAGGAGGCAAAAATGGAAATTGAAGAAAGTATCATTGGCTTTGCAAAGAGAGCCAGAGAGAATGAAGAGAACTGACCGATGGCGCATGCATGCGAGGGAACGAATGCAGGTGGACAAATTTCGACGGATGGATTGGCACACGCCTGCGACGGCAGGTGCGTACTGCATGCCATTCTTTGGTTAAACCTTGAAGTCACAGATTCAAATCTTATCTACGGGTGGACATTTTGCTCGAGGTTTTTAGTGGAGCAAAAGTTGAGAGAGGCATTGAAATAATTATCTTGGCGAAGATGCTTCAAATGAAGTTAAAGTTGAGAAGAATAAAGTTTAAAATAAGACAGAAGATTAGAGAAGTCATCAATGAACAATAAATATTTGGCTACAATTTCTAATGTCTGTGATGGTAGAGGAGGATGAACTTGGATTTTGTATCAACTTTGTGCGGTAAGTAGTAAAGTTGACTGTAACGTAACACTTGTTCTCAATTAAGGAGATTGGAGCCTTCGACTTCTAGCATGTTCAAAGTCTTTGACTTCTAGCTTGTTGACTTCTTTGGATCGAGCTTTTAACTTGTTATTCTCTTTGGATCGGTCTCTTAACTTACTGATATCTTTGAATCGACTTTTTGACTTGATGATCTCTTTGAATCGGTCTTTGGCTCATTGATCTCTTTGGATCGATCTTTCAAGTTTGTCGACCTTTCTCGAACTTTTTGAATGTGTTGATCTTTTGGACTTCATCTTTTTGGAGCAATCTTTTGGACTTGTCAATCTCTTTGTAGCGATCTTTCAGGTTTCTTGATTTGTTAATGTTTTTTGAGCAGTCTTCTAGCCTTGTCAACCTCTTTGGATCAAATTGATCGATATTTTGAAGTCTTGTACGCTTAGTATATCTTCAACTTGTCTTCAAAGTGTTCAAATCATTAGTTTTAGTTGTCTTATAATTTAATAGTCTTGTGATATTTGGAGACTCTTTAATTTACTGAATCTTGGACTCTTTTTGGGTTTCAGGCCCAATTCTCATACTTTAGGATGGGTCTGGACTTGGGTGACTTTAAGCCCAACCCATGGATTTTGGTCATGTTTGGGTCATAAACTCAATTCTTAGGTGGATTCAAACTTATTTAAATTTGATTTTAAGTCAATTATTAATGACTTAGGCTAATTCAAATTTTGGGCCAATTAATTATTTATTGGGTTTTAAACTTATTTTATCCGGGACTCAATTGTTATAAGATCCAATTTGACCCGGTTAATTATGTTCAATCAAACGACCTTAAGATAGACGTATGTCATTATTTTAATTTGTCATATTTTATCTTTCAATTTTAATTTAGAGACCTATGTTAATTTGTAATTTGTCCCAAATTTAATAACAATATAATTTCGTCATCGGAACAATTTTTGATTGACCAAAATTTATGCTTCTACCCCTCCGTTAATATTCTACTTTGTAATCAATAAATATATTATTCCTTTCATTTATTTTAAATTGGAGGTATTAATTGAAGGAGTACCTCCAAGTACTAAAAAAGTTCCCTTTTTTCACCAAGATTACTGATGTGTTTTACATAATTGTGGAATTATTTATTTAAGTTCTCAATAGGTATTAACTAATTAGTTATTTAATTAATATTTACATATCTATTTGTCAATATTTTTTTAATGTAATTAATTATATTATTATGAGATTATTGAAAATTCTAGGTAAATCCAATACTGTCCTTAGGGGTTGTTCGATAAGATTTTTACTATTTATTTTAAAAAAAAACATCATAATTATATAATAAACCTGCTTAAATAATTATAAAATAAACATTAATTTTATTTTGTAGTACTTTCAAAATTAAAAATCATTTTAAAAGCCTAGCTAAATTGATGAAACTTGACACGAGCATAAATTTTTTTTATTTACCTAATCAATAAATATTAATATGAACAAATTTTTAAATCACACATGGTCAATTAACGGTTAGGTTTTTCCAAATAGAATTAAATTTTTGTTAAATGATTAATAAAAATTCAAGATAAAGATAAACAAATTTTCATACACAATTTTCCATAGTATAATTTTTTTTTAAAATGTCATATTTTTTTTTCTAATTTTAAAATACATATTTATTTTATATTATTTTCTTAATATTTAAACGTTAAAATATTATGTGGGAGTAGGAATTCTAACTCACAATCTTTTGATAGGATATAACTGTCTTATTCAGTTGAGCTACGTTAACAATGACGAATTTAAATCTAATTATTATTAAAGTTTTATTTACTTATCCCATAAGAAATCTCAATTCCTATGCACATGTGTGAATGGAAACGATAATAATAATTTAAAGACTTTGGAAATTCCAAAGCTTTCAAACGTAATATAAAAGTAAAAACAATTTCTTTATTATATTTATAATAATAATATTATAATAATGAAAAAAGTAGTGGAAAAATAAAGAGTTTAGGTTTGACACGTCTCCAAGATTCTCTAGAAGGTCAAAAAGGGAACTATTTATCGGTTGGCAATTTGGCAAAAGCTTTACCAATCAAAGTGATGCCGTTTTGTGACATCACTCTTAACGACTATAAACTATTTTTTAATTTCAATTTAAAAATAGAAACTATGTTGAATTTCATTCTTTAGATCCATTTATTTTTTAGCCTTTGATTTTTAGAACTCATATTTGTTTATTAACTATACTTTTAAAATCATTTGTCAAATCCTAATCAAATACGGAAGAATTGATTTTTTTTTTAGTTTTCTATTCTTTAAAAAATACGACTTATTTACTTATGATTTCTATATTTGAATGGGTTGAAATTTCTATATTTGGGAGTAAGATGTTATAATTGGGAATTTAAAAATAATAAACAAGAAGTAAATTTTTATAGGTAGGTTACAAATTACAATATTTGGACTTTCATCAATTAAGTAGTTACCTCCTCAAAATTCTCTTATTTTTTTTTCTCCCATACTGTGGATTGGCGGTTGATTCATCTGTAGCTCAAGTGGTGGGTCTTTTAATTTTTTTTCTTTCTAATGAAGCGTTATTCTCAAAATTAAGAAAAAAATTACTTCCTCAAAATTTATATAATTGTGGATTAGTGATGGGTTTGATTGTAACGATTTCATCAGATTAGATTGAGGATGTAATTGTTACACTTAAAGGTATCGGGTGTAATTAATCACATTAAAAATCTATACATTGTTTTTAGAGTTCAACATATAGGAGTAGTATATACAGACCAGTTGAGTTATACTCAGGTTGACTATACCACACTAAAGACATGTTAAATATATGAAAATAAATTATTTTGATTCGTTATATATTTTGTAGGTAAAAAATGGTATATACGTTAAAGATATGTTTCTACTTCAGGTCGCACAATTTCTAGTCTTTTTTTATTAGAGATGTTACTTTTTCTTGTAGGCTCGTGAATATATATATAGGTAGAGCTACAAACTATATATATGTATATGTAAGTGTATGTGTGTCTATATATATATATATATATATATATATATATATATATATATTGATGACTTTTGTTACAGAGAAATAAGCGAGATCTAGTTAGGCAACAGGAGACCAGAAGAAAGTCAAGAAGTGGGCACGAATCATGAAAGGAGGTGGCACTTGGCGACCTGAGCCGGCCAGGCCTCAGCGTCGAGACCTCCTTGACGCCGAGCAGTTCTCAGTCCCTCGGCCGAGAACCCTAACGGTTCATCCCGAACCATCCCACCTCGACTCTCGATTCGACCTTAAGCCCACAATGAAACAAATGGACCCGAAGCAAGCATGAAGCCCAATCCATCTAGATCTACTGAGTGCATTATGATTCAACCTATGTAAATCCTAAAAAAATAGGATTCACCTCTATAAATAGGGGAGTAAACTAAACTTTAAAGGTATGCTCACACACCCTACACTTTATACTCAATTACTCTGATTCTAACCTAAGTATCGGAACCCGTGTGGCTAGAGCCACACCCGTCTTAGTGCTATTCTGTTTTGCAGGTGTCATCGATCCATTTTATTTTAGAAGATTGGTGCGAATTTGACACAATCAAAATAAGCCAAATTTCGGCATCAACAACTTTATTGTGCCTAAATGAAGATTGTTTCGCATAATTTAACCATTAGTAGAAATTTTTTAGTAATAAATTCACCATTTAATTCATCATCACTTTATTCTTTTTAGAAAGTATATATATATATATATATATATATATATTATAATTAATAAATGGGAAATTATTCCCCAAAGTAACCCAAAACTGTCAAAATTTTGTGGGAAATTTTACAACCACGTGAGGAATAATGGAATTATTGGAGGGGACATGGATGTCCTACGTTTTGACATCTATCTTACAAAGTAAGCTAGCACCTTTAATTCTTAATCTTAATTAATATTTGTAATCATCAATCGAAGCATAATTTAATAAATGATAAGATACCTGTTATTTTTCAAAATTGAAGTTAGATCCTCAAATCTTTGCAAGTTAGGTAGAAGCTCAACTCACACAATTAGTGCTTCTTGTCATGGCCATGGAGGTCCATAATATAAACACAAATAGACACACTATAAATTCAAGAATAACTTATGAAATATTGATCTTCGTTGAATTTTAAAATAAAAAATTTCACAATAAATATTGTAGTTTTCATTTTCATTTTACTTCAAAAGCATTTTTAAATAGGTATATAATTGGTGGTAACACTTATATAAATTTAAGAAAGTTCAATATAATATTAATATGTGAGGTGATATTCCAATTTACAATATTAGTCAGAAATTTGATAAGATAATTAATTTGATAGAAAGTTTTAATTTTTTTTTCCTTTTTTTTTTATAAACTTGAAGAGTGGTGTTTGAATCTTTCCCTAGTCTTCATCATGATATGACATCTCTCATTATCTCCACCTACTTTATATTAAAAAAGATGAAAAAGAAAAAGAAAAGCATAGGAAAGAACAAGATTCTCATGTTATTTAATTATCTAGATTTTACTTTTTTATTTCCATGGATAATTGTTTCCAATAAAGTATGACTTTTATTTATACCACTGAAAAATGAATAGTAGAGAAGAGATATTTTTAAGAGAAATTTCACTTCATATCTTAAAATTGTTATATATTTTTAAAAAATGTCACAACTTTTCATTAGTTTTAAATTAAATACAGCATGAGTGTGACTATTTTAGTTTGAATTTAATTAAGGTTATGTAATTTTCTATATTTGAATATTTTATAGAAAAAAATATATAATTAATCTATACTATTTATGTATATGCCTCTACTTTCAATTAACCTGCGTACTAATTTCATAGTTTATTGCAAAAAAATTACTATTAAATATTTATCTTAATCATTTCACTTTAATTGTTGTTATATAATATTAAAAATTTAATGTTTAGTTAAAATTAAATCGTTATTTCTTATCAATCAAATTTTCTTTTCGTATCTTTCAATTACTTTAAATTAAAATTTTATTATTTTATAGTACTTTAATTTAATGATATGATATAATTTGGTTAACATAAAATTTATTGGCACTATTTATATTTCATATCTTATTAATTAATTATTAAATCAATTTTGCTTTTAAATAATTGATATTAAATAATTAATTATGCTATTTTCCATACCTAACTTATTAATTAAATAAAATTATTTGATTCATAGGAACAAAATCTTTAAAACTAATATAGATATTTATTGTCAAGAGTTTCTTTTATAAAAAAAATACTACATTAAAAAGAAAAAGAAAAGGACGCTAAGGATTACATCATCATAAGAGTGGTGACCACGCACCACAATTAAAATTCACGAAATAAAACAATTATCCCAAATGATATTTAGATGGACAAATTCACGTGACAATTATTTAGGAGAGAGTACAATGAGGCCATCACTTCAAATAATTAATTTTTTTTTAGTATAACTCCAAATAATTAATTAAACCTTAGTAAATTTTAAAAAATATATTATGGTTATTACAAGTTATTAAATTTTGAGGTAATTACATAAATAGAAATATTAAAAATATATATTTTTAAATATAGCAACAAGTTTAATATTTTACATAAACTTGATTGGATTTGAATTAAAATATGTATGTATAATCAAGCGTGTGACTTTTTTTGGAAAAAAAATAAAAGTATTGATTTTTTGTTTAAATACATATATTATTTTTGTCACTCATATTTTTCTATAAAAAGGGCAACAAAATATATAAATATATAAATATATATATATATATATATATATATTACAATCAAATAGTATCCGTACATGGTCCAAAGCTGCCATTAGATAAGACAGATTTTCCAACCATTAATAAGTTGATTTGTTAGGATCCTTAATTCATTTAATTAATCTTATGATGTAATCATATATTATTATTTTTAAAATTTATTCTTTGACAAATATATATATATATATATATACTTCAAAATTTATTCTTTGATAATTAATTCTTAAGAAGGCTTTCAAATAGGTTAAATTATTGTTGTTTTTGTGCTATTAACTATTTCAACATTGGAACTTTCATAAATTTTAATTTGGCATCCATTTTAAAATGGAATATTGTTATCATTTTTTGAAGTTAGTCTGAACTTTTACTTTCAAAGTTGTGTGGTTTGAAAATTATTCTCAAAAGTAATTTTATAATTCAACCTTAATTTTAATTTCATCCATTTGTTTCATTGTCATTTTCATTCTTAAATTAAATGCTATTAAACACTTCTGTTATTAATGAGAAAATCAGACAAATTATTTATAGACGTGACATATAAATTTCTTGAGGTGACATTTTATTTTGAAATAAACATGAATATCTTGCCAACATTAGCAACTTAGCTACCAAGGTATATCACTATTTTTCTTAAAGTCAAATATTCAAATCTCATATCCCACCTACCAAAAAAAACATGAAAATCTTTCAAATAACATGATTTTTTTAGTCCCCGAGGGACAGTTCAACTGGTAAGAATTTGAGGTCTCTTGGTCATACTGGCTCAGAGGGTCTCAAGTTGAACGACATTCTAATAAGTTTAATACCACAAACTGACATACTTCCGTCTCAAGAAGGACTGGTTTGTCGTTTAACAAAGGCGCTGTATGGCCTGAAKCAAGCACCTCGGGCTTGGTTTGACAGATTGAGTACATTTCTTCACTATCTTGGCTTTGTTCACTCTAAAGCTGACTCTTCTTTGCTTGTCTATCATCAGAATGGAACTCGATGTTATATTTTAGTCTATGTCGATGACATTGTTATAACCGGCAACTCATGTGCTGTTATTGAGAAACGAGCATAATAGTTTCTCTCCAGAAGTGAAAAATTAGAGAAACATATGAATAATCAATTAATATCTCTTCTCTGACTTTTGATAAAATTACAGTATCTATATAGTAGTACTACTAAATACAAAAGGACTAAATAACAACACTAACAAACAAAGATTACACTAACTGAATTTAGTTATAACAGAAAAGATTATACAAAAATACAACTCCTAATGAGCTCTCTTAATAGATCCAAGCTATGGGGCAGGTGCAGGGTGCCTTTGGTACGACTCTTATTTCACACGATCCAGGAACTTCCATAACGTTGGCGTGATTCAGTTTGAGCAACGGATCCTGACGTGATACATCTTCATAATGAAAATTGAGTGAAAACATGAGTTGGCTTTTTTACACAATATCTATAGAATGAGCACTGTGAACTATCTGCTTCAAAAAGATAGTTGGTTGAATGAAACGGAAACCTTCTTTCTTCGATCGGAATACGGATGAGATCAAAAAKGTCAGTTGCTTACTTGCGAAGAAGGGGGCAAAGGATGCAATAGCTTCGGTTAGAGCAAAGCCCAAAATGGCAYAACCAAATGATTGTTTAGCCAATGATGGATTTCGCGCCACGGAATGGATCAAAGAACTGAACACGTTTCCAATACCGACTGCAGCTCCCCTCCCGCTCAGTCCAGTCTGGGAATCCTCCCTGGGTATAGGGGAGCAAAACTCTGACTCCTAATTATAAAAAGATAAAAAACAAAACAAAAAAACAACATGATTTTTTTTAAATATCACGAAGAAAATTCGAAGACTATAAGCCTTCGAGAAATATAGTAAATATGTTTAACTACGCTCAAATTAATGATGATATGAACATTTAGTAAGTTTTATTAAAAGAATAAAGTAATAGTAAAATTTTTAAATGCAATGAAACACAAGTAAAATATAATGGCTCAAAATATAATTTAACCTAGTTTTTTTTTTAAACGAAACCTCATTTGCAACACTTCTCAAAGGTTTGTTTGTTGTTTTTGTTTTATATTTTTAAAAATTAAGCTTGTAAATACCAATTTCGTGTGCGTGTTTTATTGTTTGTTATCTATTTTTTAAAAAATATCTTCAAAATCGAAGCCATTTTTTTTAAACTAAAAGAATTAGTTTTTAAAATCTTATTTTTGTGTTTTTGAAATTTGACTAAATATTTTTAAGAAATGTGAAAAACAAAATCAAAGAAATTGGAAGGGAGCAAAACATACTTAATAAACATATAAAACTAACAATAATCATTTTTGTTTTTAATTTTATGTTTAATTTCTAAAAATGTAAACTTGTTTATTATTAATTCATTTCTCCAAGAGACATTTCACTCTATAACACAAAGTTTATATGTATTGTTTTCAGAAAGATCCCAACTTTTTGTTCTTTTGAAATGTAGCATAGGTTTAACTTTTATTGTTGTGTTTCAATCGAATTTGAGTTTGAGTTTGATTTATTATTATTATTATTATTTTTTAGTATAGTTTGAGTTTGATTTAGATAATGTTATTTTTTTATAAAACTTTGAACTTTATGCTATATTTGAAAATACACCTTTATTGTTATAAAGAAAAAGAAAAAAGAAAATACACATTTATTATGTACTATTTATGTAAATACAGGTTGGCTATTTCAAACTCAAATACTCATCAAATATTGAAAATTATATTTTTCCTAGTTTTTAAAACTTTTGGTTAAGATTTTTAAAAAGTTGACTACATCAAGGAAATTTTTCACTTTTTTACCTCTACACACTCAATTGAAACTTTTGACCAACTAACGTAAATTTTCTGTAGTTAAGACATCTTACTTCTTCTCTAAAAGTCGGAGGTTCATTCCCTCATCTTATGTTTGTGTATTTAAGAAAAATTCAAAAGTTTGACTATATTATAAAATAATATGTGCATACTTTTTAGAGGCCGTAAGTTCATATTTTCACTCTTGTATTTGCGTTTCCATTAAATTAAACATAAATTTGATTTAATGGTGAAATTAACATCCCAAATTAGTTTTTAAAGATATGTGAGTAACTATAAACATTTTTTATAACATCCCAAATTATTTTGTTGATGAAATATTTCAACTTCTAACACTTATTTTCTTGCTACATATGTGACTGCTGGAATATTCTTGTACTGGAGATTAGATATTAATGTTACTTTTTGATTTTTTGATATTTTATTTATTTACTCTCTATTTAACTATGTTCATTTTGTCCGATTCTGAATATTTTATTTAGAAAAGTACAAAAAATCAAAATTAAAATAGTTATGGAACAAATTATATTAAAATAACTTTGAACGTTCTATGCTTGAGAGTTGAAATATTGAAAAAAAAAAAGAGAGAGAAGAAAAATAGTTGTTGAAGTTCAATAATTAGATAGTATGCCAATGGTTTTTATTTTCTATGGCATGTCTAAATATATACAATAAACTTATGCAAAATGTCCAACTTCAAATATAATTTAAAAATGGTCCCCAACTCTATTATGATTTGAAAAATGGTCCCCAAAGTTGGTTTAAATTACAAATAACTTTTATTAAATTATAATAATGGCAATACTTGAGGTAATCATCCTTGGCACTACTAACACGTATTTAATTAGTTTAATAAAGGCTTATGAAATTGACTTTTTTTTTTTTTTTGCAATTGGATAGTTTGATTTTCTAATCGGTCGGTTTGATTTAAAAAAAAAATATATAGGTTTCACCAGATTTGATTTGATGGTTGTTTCATGGAGTGTGGTCAATTCAATTTTTGAAAATTAATTTCAATGTATAGCTTTATTTTAAATGATATATTGGTTAGTAATTTGTTTTAGCTACTAATCTACTTACAAATCACTGTAGAATCTAAAAATGTAAATATAAAATATACCATATATCTAACAAAAACTCAAAATAACCCAGAACTCAACCGTAGAGATACAAAAGCTACTACGAGTATAAATGATCAAATCGACAAGACAACTGAGCAATTGAACGAAACTTAACAATGTCGAAATGAAACTTGAGTCACACTTCAAAAGTGTTGACCCAAAGACAAATGTCGAGATTACACGAGAATATAACGATTGTCTTGATAGAATATAAAAATTTGGTAGGATGAACTACCCGCAGAACTACTAGAACAATTACTCTCAACAATATTAAAGAATTGAAAGAGAGAGAATTTAAAAGATGAGAAACTTCATATTTTTTTAACAATCTCAAAAAAATAAGTCAGCAAACCTACACAAAACATAACTCCTCTATGAGAATTAACTCCAGCAAATCAAAAAATTATAATTAATTAGTATCCCATAAATAACTTTATTTAATTATATTTATTTATTGTGGTTTTTTTTAGTACAACACGCACGATGGGATCGAACTCGCAACCTTTATTTGAAGATTTATGTCAATTACTTACTAAGCTATATATGCTCGCTTTGACTTTATTGTGTGGTTTGTTACCTAACTTAACAAATCGATCATTGACAAGGATATGAAATTAAATACAACAATTTAATTTCCGATCAACTTACGCTACCGTTGTACTTTTTTTTTTCCAAAAATCTTCCACCACTTTCTTACACACCAAAGAGTTTCTCGAGGTGTTCGATGTATAGGGTTAGGCTTATATAATCTAAGATTATGAAGTTGAGCTTCCATTTAGCAGGTAGGTTTTGTTTATTCCAACCTACGAAATTGTTAAAATGTCACAGCCTACGTAAAATTATAAAAACCTATATTTTGTACCGAACGTTATTATTGACAAATCATAAACTTACGTCAACTAAACATAGGTTACAAGAATTCAAGTGTCCAAACATTTTCTTTCAACAATATATACATATGTCAATTTGAATATAGTCCAACTGATTAAGGTACATATCTTATCATTTTCTGGTTCTTCCAATATATTATATATATATTTTTTAATTCTAAATTTGATTCATTGTTCCGAATTTATTTCATTTTGGTATAAAATTTGGAAATGAGTGACTAAATTCATGTTAAATTCAATGAAGATATACAAATTAATGGTTCAAAAGAGAAAATTTCAAAATAAAAATTTCTGTCTTTCTTTTTAGTTTTTATCTTCTAGTAAATATCAATAAATTTTATTTCCTTCCAATAATACAATTTCATAACAGTTATTCTTGGTTGCTTCCAGCATACAATTCCATTAAAAAAGATAATAATAATGTAATAATGAAATCATCATTCTCCAAATTACACCAAAMATTGCATCATTCCCCTTAGGGACCCAAACAAGTCAACCGCTCCATTATAGAGAAATAGAATAGATCATATGTTGTGTATTGTGATATTGTAAAAATAAATAAATAATTTGTTAACTCACTGAATAAGACAGTTATTACCCCCTCATAAATCGACAATTTAATTCTTACTCTATAATTATTCAACTTAAAAAATTATATATATATATATATATATATACATACATACATACATACAGTTCTTGCACAAACTAATATCACAACTATATATGAATTGATAAGAATATATGGATGTGTTCAATTTTTGGATCTGCTACTAATTGTGAAAAGATACGAAGTTGTGCTTGAATCTATTGTTAGAATGTCAAATGTCCATTTTGACAGAGATCAAAGTCATGTAAAGTTACCTAAACAATTGAGACCGTAATCCGAAATAACTTAACAAATAATCTCTGGTCAATTACTTAGACCTCATTAGATACCTACTTTGTTTTTTTATTTTATATTTTTAAAAACTAAGATTAAAATTACTACTTTCACTCATACGGTTCTTTGTTTTTGTTATTCTTTTAAAAACGTCTTTAAAATCTAAGCTAAATTTATAAGTTTTTAAAAATAAATATTGACCAATAATTTAAATCCTTCTCCTCGTAATTGTTGAACTAAAAAAACAATCACATTTAAATCCTTCAATTCATTTTTTCTTGATCACCTAATCACCTTGTTCCATTTTTTTGCTTAAATATACGTCTCATTAAAGTTTCCTCCACTAGAAACCTATTTATATAATATCTATATTAAATATTCATTTTAGGTATAATGTAGATTTACTATCATTTCTATTTTTTTGCCTATGTGTTAAGCATTTTTTTCCCCTTAATAAACGGATTTTCTTCGAAAGTATACGTTTTTTTAATGAGCGCACCACAACAAATTTACGTCGTAGTCATCACTGTTGGGGTTGCAAGGCGTGCAAACGAAGTTCCATATTAGTTAGGAAAGAGATTGATTCATGGTATATAGATTAGAACAATTATTTCTAYTGGTATGAAGCATTTTTGGTATTTGGGATACTGTTGTCCTTAATAGTTACTCATTCATTTTACTAATTAGGGTAGTAATTAGAGAAGAAAAACCAGCAGATGGATGGAATAATTGAACCAAATCAAATTGTTTAGGTTTTAATAAGTTTCCAACTTTTGAAAAAGGAATCCAATCACATTTTTAAAAAGATGGAAATTATTTGATAAACAAAATTCACCCACAAGCTTTCTAACCTAAAAGTGAAAAGAGGTTGACAATAAAATATCCAAACAAAGGCATTTGTTCCCCATGGTTGATAACAATACACAATGCAACTTTTGGAACCATGGAATACCCTTTTTTCTTAAAAAAAAAAAAAGGAAAAAATAGGTACCATTTTTTTCTTAACCGATAGTTTCTTTTAGGATGTTCACTGTTGGGTTTGTAAGGATTTTAAACAAAGTCTCATATTATTTCGAAAAGGAAAAGATCATGGGTATATAAACAAGGGACACCATCTTTATTAGTACGAGACATTTTCTGTGAAACCAAAAGTAAAGTTGTGGATGAACTCCCAACAATTGTATTTCCATTTTTTAGTTTTTTTTTCGCATCCTTTGTAACGTTTTTATTGAGGATTCTTCTCTTTATCTAAGGATTTCATTAGGGCAAGAGACCTCATTTCGAGGCACTATCTCCCTTGAAAATGGAGCCCCACTAGATAACCAAAACCTTTTTCTTTTTTCAAATCTAACCCAATTTGAATAAGATATTAGAAAATAGCGGCTAGAAAATAGGCAATTTGACCGATTTGACCTAAAAATATTTTGGGTTTGCTCAAATGACCCAAATTCAGATTTTTCACTTATATGACCCAATTACTCTTTTGCTTACAAATCAAGGTCCGTGAAATGACGAAACTGCCCTTGCTCTATATAAAAAACCTGACAATGTATAGCTCTAAAAAAACTCGATGGAGATCGCATAGAACTCGACAGAATTTTTAATATATTTCACCAACCTAGATTTTATTAGTCGCCAACCTCTTGTACGATAATTAATGCAATTAATTTCATTCGAAATGGATCAGTTCTTTTTTGTACTTCTCTTCATCCGCAGAGAACAATTACTTTCAGTGTTTGAAACGTGCCTTTCGTGCAAGATCCATTGTTTTTTTTAACCCCGGAAAGATCCATTGTTTGAAACGTGCCTTTCGTCATCTTCAAACGATCAGGTTAGTTTTTTTGTTTTCAGAGTATAAGTTATATTTTCTAAGTGTAAAGGCATCATTTTCCCTTCTTTTTAAGTTTCAAAACATTGTTTGCTGGTTTTTGATCCGTTGAGAGTAAGAGAACGAGTTGTATTTATAATGTAGTTTGGTTAATCTCAGGTGAGTTACATAAGAAACTCGATGGAGTTGTGTGAATCTCGAGGGGGTTGCGTAGAAACCCAATCGAGTTTTGTAAATTGGTGGAATCCCGAGGGAGTTGCGAAGAAACCCAGCCGAGTTTTGTAAATTGGTGGAATCTCGGTAAGGTATGGTAGATTGTTGAAACTATAACATATAGGACCAAAATTTTATGCTCGAGTTTTAACAATCTGGAAAAGTTGGTTATAACATATAGGACCAGAAACAAATAAGCAGATGATAGAAATATAACAATCTCGAAAATTTCCCCACGCATCTCGAGGGAGTTTATGCTCGAGTTTTAACAAGGTTTTAACAAATTTTCAAAAATTTCTCTCAAAATCCCGAGGGAGTTCGCGACCAGGATTTAACCAAGTGAGTGAGCTTAAACATGAAGGAACTCCCCAGAGTTTTAACAAAAAATGAACAGTTTTTCAATTTTTCTCTCCAAAATCCTAAGGGAGTTCGCGACCAGTATTTAACCAAGTGACTGAACTTAAACTTGAAGACTCCCCATAGTTTTAACCAAAAATGAACAATTTTCCAATTTTTCTCTCAAAATCCCGAGGGAGTTCGCGACTAAGATTTAACCAATTGAGTGAGCTTACACGAAGGAACTCCCTAGAGTTTTAACGAAAAAGGAACAATTTTTCAAATTTTATCTCAAAATCCCGAGGGAGTTCGCAACCAAGATTTAACCAAGTCAGTGCTTAAACTTGAAGGAACTCCCCAGAGTTTTGAGTTTAAACTGAAAATTTTTTCAATTTCTCTCTTTGAATCTCGAGGGAGTTCGTAACGGGGAAAATTTCCAGTGAGATTCATACTTTAGAAAACACTCTCGAGTTCGAAGCCTTTGAAAAAAATCTCGTGTAAAAACTCCGTCGAGATGGATAGATAAAATTGGGGTTTTTTTCACCTTCAACCCTAATTTGAAAAACACATATGAAATCGCCCTAATTAAACCCTAATTTGAACTCCCCTACTTTAGATCATAGTTTAAAACTTCTAAATAGAACCCTTATCTGAAATTCTCCTACCTATGTTCTAAATGGAACCTAATTTCAGATCCCATAGTTCGGAGTTTGCGAACATACTTTTCTCGAAAAAATTTGAAGAACTTGATAGGGATTCATCAAAACTCCACTGTGATGCACCGAAAACCCAGATTCCTTCCCAGTTCAGAAAACCCATACACTTCCTTTATTTTTTCTACATTTAACAGAAAATATTTAGACACAATACCTCAACAATCAACTTTAACAGAGAAACACAATCAAAATAAAATCGTTTGAAAACAGCTCTATTATCAATGATCAAAACTCGATGAAGAAAGTATAAAGACTACAAATATCCCAAATACTAACCTTTCAGTTTGTTTGAGATCACTTTCGATGAAGGAGGATGACTGGATAGTACTCGTTCAACCAAAGAAGAGGAAATACGAGAAATAAGAAAGAGGGAAAAAGAGGAAAGAAGAACGGAAGAACGGAAGAACGGAAGAAGAAAGGGGAAATCGAAGACCAACGGTTAGTAAAATTATGGGGAATTTTGTAAAAACTCCGTCGAGTTTTGTGTGATCTCGGTCGAGTTTTTTAAGAATAGATGTGTCCATTTTTTTCATATACAACAGGGGCAATTTCGTCAAACCACCTTCTCTGACGTGTCAGAAAAAGAGGAATTGGGTCATATAAGTGAAAAATCTGAATTTGGGTCATTTGAGCAAACCTAAAACATTTTTAGCTCAAATCGGTCAAATTCCCTAGAAAATAATTACAAATATAACAAAAATCATAACACATAAATCAATAATTATCAATTTCTTTAGTACAACAAGTGGAAATGAGAATTCGAAGTTAAGACCTATAGACAGGTACCAATTATTACTCATCTTGACAATAAATATCATATTTAGTTGTAAAACAACTCGTAAAACCCGTTTTCTCTGATCATTTGATTTTTATGGGTCCAAATGACCACTAAATCAATCTACGGTGATTCTCCATTCTCAATTTAAAAAATATATCAATAACAATTAGTTGGTGTCAAACGGAGCCTGGTTCAATGTATTAAGACATCTAGATGCAACTAAATGGTCGTAAGTTCGAATTCTCACTCCTATATGTTGTACTAAAAAAGCTTAGTCAATAACTAATAAATTACGTATTTAAATCGAATCATAAATGGTCATTCATAATGTGAGTAAGAAAGTTTTAATTAAAGTGTATTAATTCAATAATTATTACTTATTCAACTATTGAATATCGCAAGTCTTAAGAGTCTACTAAATTAGGCAACTATTGAAGGACTCAATTTCATTCTTTTACTTCAATAACCATTTGAACTTTTTTTTTATACGATATCTAGGGTGGTGGATTGAACTCACAACCTCTTAATTTGATGTGGTATATGCTGAGTTATGCTCATTTTGTCAATTCTTCTTTCTCTCTTGATTATTTATTTTTGGATTTCGAAATTTAGCATAGTGAAACTTTAGCGTCTCTAATTTTTCAAAGGTATATAGTAGCATTGTTTAGCAATCTCAAAACATTGGTGAGCGGTAAATTTCTTTTTTAAAAAATAATATAAATAATCACACAGTTTTCTCATTTACTACTGTTTTTTATTTTTATTGTTTCGTAATTAAGCTATTATTATTATTATTATTTTGTATTCTGGATGTTTATCCATTCTTTAAAATTATAAATTTATTTTTAGTTAAGCAATATATATTTTTTTGTAATATTTATTTTTGTATTTTGAATCTTTATGACTGCTTAAGCTTATTTCAAATTACAAATACATAAATCAATTCTAATTTTTAATAAGTTTAAATTATATATATATATATATAGACACACGCTTTTTTTTTTGTACAGAATGTAAAATATATATTAATTAATAATGGATGTGATTTATGTTTTATACTTATATAAATACCTATATCACCGTAAAAGAGCTATATAACAAAATAAATATGTTATTTGGGACAAAGTTTCAAAATAATCTAGTTTTAAAAATAAATTACAAAAATAATGTTAGTTTAAAAATAATAACAAAATAAATGTAATTTAAATAAATAAATTTAAAGTAAGTTAGGTTTTCAAAACTATTAACAAAAATAGGTTAAGTCAAAGTGAAATTTAAAACTCGCGTGCAATGCCTGCGATTTCCCTGCAAACGTGTATATTTGACGTGGCAGGTGACTAAGTGGAAGTCACGTGCATTGTACGCGACTTTCACCTTTTTATTTTTTTATTTATTTTGGAAGTCGCGTACATTGTACACAACTTTGACCTTTTTATTTTTATTTTTTATTTCTATTTCAATTTTTTTGTATTGTTATTTTATTAATATTGTGAAATTTAATTAAGATGTGATTAAATTTTTTATTGTTTGTTATTATATTTTAAATTCTGACTAAAATGTCATGTAAAGTCTGAAAGTTTAAAACTAGATTAAAACCAATTCAATGATTAAAATGTCATTTCAGCTTCATAGGCTTCATTTTAACATGTTCTATAAAATAACATTTAGATTTAATATAAATTAAATTGATAAAAAATTATAAAATTAAAGAAAAACATAAAAAATTAAGGTATAAATTACATGAATATACGTAATAGTTTTTTTTAGAACAAATATATAATTTTTGAGCATTGTACATAGTCAATAACATATTTATTTAAATATTCTCCAACATCATTATAAATTTACCTACAAAACAAAGATATTATTATCTAAACCCGTCGAACATCACATCTAAAAAATGGGGGAAATTTAACTTTGAACCATAGTAGGTGGTAATACATGACCTATTTTCTAAATATGGAGAAAATTAAGATTATACAATTTAGTCTTTTTTTTAATTATAGTTTTTTAAAATAAAATTCAAAACTAAAAAAAATAAAAATAAAAGAAAGAAAGGGAAGTGGTAAGTGGTAGATCAAACTTTTTTTTAGGAAGCCGCGTACTGTCAGCAGGCTGCGGTTTTGCAATTTCTACCTGAGTTGCGGACAATGGCTGCAACTTTGATCCCATTGGAGTTCATTCCTACGATTCATCTATCCTATTTTTGTAATTATTTTGAAACCTACACCAATTTTGTCATTTGTTTTTTTAAAAATAATTATTTAAAAAAAATCCATATTATTTGCAATCTATAAAAGGAAACATATTATAAATTTAAAAAATATATTAATTTTATTAAATAACTTTTTTTTAGTACAATATTTTGGGAGGTGATTTGAACTCACAATCTCTTGGAGATATATGTCAATAACTACTGAACTATGTAATTTTATCAAATAACTTGCTTTTTGATTAATTAAATTTATAATATTTGTGGCTTACTTGCATTTAGTTCACTGCAGTTAAAGGAATTTTATTCCATTTTTAAAGATCAGAGGTTCAATTTACTATTCCCACATTTGTTGTAAAAAAACGATAATATTATGAAATGAAATAAATCTAAAAGAGTACAAACATGCACAAACATGAAAAAGTTTCAAAATTATTCACGTGGTAATTATTAATAATGTATTGAAAGAAAAATGGAGCAAATATCAACACTTAGGACTTGTTTGGTAACGTTCTCATTTCTAGTTTATTCTTTTCAATAAATAAGAATATAATTGCATGGCTCCCAACATCTATAGATTCAAGAACGATAAAATAATATTTTTGTTTATATTAGAACAAATTGAAAACTGAAACAAAAGATAAGGACCTTGGTAATGTTCTCGTTTTTGTTTCTATTTTTTCATTTTTAATAAAGAAAAATAGAATTGCATGTCTCAAACACGCATAAATTCAAAGATGATCAAACACCATTTATATGTGTGTTTTGTAACAAATTGAAAATTGAAAATGGAAACAAGAAACTTGTTGTCAAAATTTCTATACAATTTTGAGAATGTTTCCAAAAACGACAAACAAGAAACATAATTAACTGCACAATACTTAGGTTTCTTGATAAAATTTGGAAAGAAAAACAAAAAACAGAAACGTTACAAACCAATCCTAAGAAACATTTTTTTTATTTCCAAAATTTTATAAAAATTTGAGAATGTTTCAAAAAAGAGAGAAAAAAACATAAATAGTTGTTAAATATTTAGGTTTTTTAATAAAATTAAAAATAAAAAAAAAAAAGAAACAGAACGTAACAAAAAAAACCCAAAAATACTGAAAGTTGTGGGTAGCATTATTTTTTAAATATGTATTTTTATTTAGAAAAAATTCAAATATCACATTTTTTTAATTTTATTAATCATTACATTCTAACATTATAAGATATTTATTACCTTTTTTAAAAGTTGAAGGTTTGAAATCCATGTTTAATATAATGACTGCAATTATAATTATAATACTCACATGTGAACTTTATATATATATTTTTTATTATTTTAATAACCAACTTAAGTACAACTAATTAATTGTTTTAAGAAGTCAAAAAAAATTAATTGTTTAAAATATATTTCTTCAATCAAAATATCAAAAATTAAAATTTCAATTTTTTAAATATATGTAATTACTTTTTAAGAATATTTTGTAATATTTTTATTAATATTATGCAAGGTTTGTTTACTTCTATACCCAACAAAATTCAAAACAAATAATTTAAGTAAAATTCAAAATTCATGAATCAATTAACAAACCAAGTCATAGATGATCTATTTGTTTATTATTCTTCGTTGGCTGTGCAATTTCACACATACAAAAGAAAAAAGTCAAAGTTGAGTAGAAAAATAAAATAAAATAGTTAAAAAAAAACCCCCGACAAACCCATGTTAATCAATCTTCTCGTAAAGTGCTTTATTTTATTTTATTTTATTTTATTTTATTTTTTTTGCTTGATTAATGACTGTATCTGTTTTTTTTTCTTTGTCTAGATTGTATTCAAATCCATGACCTGTTTCTGGTTGTAATATTCTTTCGGCTCCTCAATAAAATAAAATAAAATAATTGTTCTTCAAAAGTCAAAAACGACCAAATCTGTGGGATTTNGGCTCCCAAGGATACGTGTTGTATTGTTGTTTTTGCTTCGATTTTTATTTGAATCTATTGTAAAAAGTGAAAAAGAAAAAAAAAACTCGAGTGTTTTGTTTGACATTTGAAAGTTTTGTACTGCTTTTGGTGATTGTGGATGTGGATGCCATATTGGAGCATTTATTTCTAATGTAGATTTGGGAAATGGAAAATGAGTTTCTTTTCTTTTTTTAATTTACTTTTGGTTATTTTATGGTATTTTTTAATTTAGTCTCTCCATGACATAATACTCAATAGATAGATAGAATTTTTAAAGTAAAGAAAAAGAAAACCATTCAAGAAAGAAAATTCGAAATTATTACTAATTCTCCAGAGATTTGGAGAGGAAAGCAGAAGCTTTTCTCATTCATTTCTACTAACTAATTCATTAAATATTATAAGGTGATTCAACTCATTTAATATTTACCAATAATGAGAAACTACAACACATGATAGAATTAAATTAAAACTTTCCAAATTAAGTGAGAAAAATTTTGTAGAAAGAAAAATGATGGAGCGTGGGCATCAAGAAATGAGGAAATGTAATGGGTTTTATAAGCCCTTTATAAAGGCTGCTCTCACAAACTTTCAAAAGAGGCAGTGCCAAAAGAGCTCTCTTTGGGAGGGAGTATCTTCCCAAAAGTTGGCAATTTCTTTCATCTTATTCTCAGGTACCCTTTTGCTTTCATCATCATCTTCTTCTTCTTCTTCAAGGTGAAGCACCCACTTGCCATTTTATGGGTTTTTTCTTTTCCTTTTTCTTCTGGTTATGTTGTCTTTTCCCTCTTTCTCTCTCTCATCTGCTTGTTTTGGTGGTGATTTCTGTTTGTGGGTATCCACTCTTTTTCATTTGGGATGTGGACATTGTCTTCCTTATCACGCCTCTATTTGGTTCTTTCTTTTTGCTGGTTGTTCCATAGTGTTTGCTTCTGATTTTCCATTTTTCTGTTTTGTTTCCCATGGTGGGGCATTTTGGTAACTTCATTTTTCCCTTCCTTCTGTTTGTTTTTTTCTTTGGATGAGAGGAAATGGGAAGTGAAGAAAGTTTCCTCCCTTTTTGTCTTTTGATTTTCAGCTTTTTCTTGAATGAGAGAGAGCGGGAGAGAGTAAAGTAATTCTAATTCCTCTGTGTTGTTGACATACTTTTGTTTGTTTCTCTGTCTCTGTTCCATTTCTTTTCTCTCTCTATTTTGTTTTGGTTTTGGGGAGATTAGGTGTGAGTTTTGTTCTATGTACAAGTTTCTCTTACAATATTCTTAGCTTTTAAATTCTTTTTAGCTACTTGTTTGCCTAGCTTGTTCTAGATTTCAATATGATTCTGATATGCCATTCTCTGTGAACTGTATTCAAGTAGGCAGAGTTTTTTGTTCTTGTTCGAAAATCGCGGTAAAGAGGAGCTAGAATTTAGGACACGAGATGGAGATAGAGAACCAATTGGATGGAAACTCAAATATGGATCAACCCAGCTCATCAAAAGGCAATGGACCTGAGAAAAGCTCCAACCAGAATGGCAATCAACAAGACTTGAACAAAAAAGGAGAGGGGAAAACAAACACGGTCCCGTTTTACAAGCTGTTCTCATTTGCGGATTCGACCGATATCCTTCTGATGGTTGCTGGCACGATCGGCGCAATAGGGAACGGATTGAGTCTGCCCCTTATGACTATATTGTTTGGTGAACTGAGTGATTCTTTTGGCAATAATCAGACTAGCTCTGACGTAGTTAAAGTAGTTTCCAAGGTAAAATTTTGTGGTGTTAAGTTTTATGAGAATCCCTTTTGTATTAACTTTGTTGCCTTCAAAATGTTATACAGGTCAGTCTTAAATTTGTGTACTTGGCAATCGGATGCGGTGTAGCGGCTTTTATCCGTAAGACATCTCTTTACCGAGTTTTGTCCGAATTCTTACTGCATGAACGATTCTCATTATCGAATTCTTTGTTTGTTTGTTGCATATCAGAGGTGGCTAGCTGGATGGTCACAGGGGAGAGGCAGGCTTCAAGAATAAGGGGTTTGTATCTCAAAACTATACTGAGACAAGATGTTTCTTTCTTCGACTTGGAAACAAACACCGGAGAGGTGGTTGAGAGAATGTCGGGGGACACCGTGCTAATACAAGATGCGATGGGGGAGAAGGTAACACTAACAGAACCTAGTGTGAATGAAAACTAAGCTTAAAAGTTCCATTACATGGAAAAAGAATGAATAGATGATTAATTAACATTGTTTGTGAATGATCTTTAATAAAATATTCTCTTGTTTCACTCAGGTTGGAAAATGTATACAGCTTCTATCGACATTTATTGGAGGCTTTACAATAGCTTTCATCAAAGGATGGCTCCTAACGCTCGTCATGGCATCCTCCCTTCCTCTACTTGTGATTTCTGGGGGTATTACATCGCTCATTATAGTGAAAATGACGTCCCTTGGTCAAAGTGCTTATGCCAAAGCAGCCGATGTTGTCGAGCAGACGATCAGCTCAATTAGAACTGTATGTTTTATCATCATAACATCATAGGTTTTCTTGCTTTGGTCTTTATGAAAGATGAATCTTAATACTCTACTGCTCTGTAGGTTGCATCATTTACTGGAGAGAAACAAGCTGTGAGCAATTACAAAAAGTTTCTAGTAAATGCTTACGGATCGGGTGTTCGGGAAGGTTTGGCCATTGGACTCGGTTTTGGTACTATTTTTGCAGTGCTTTTCTTCAGCTATTCATTGGCTATATGGTATGGTGCAAAGTTGATATTGGATAAAGGATACACCGGTGGAGAAGTTCTTAACGTGGTCGTTGCCGTGTTAACTGGTTCCATGTGAGCTTCATTTACGCTTCTTTCGTCGCATCGTCTAAATTATAGAGTACATTTCATCAAAAAATAAGCAAAAACTTCAGATTACAAAGTTTATGAACTGAAATTCACTTGCATATTTACTGATTGTAATTGCTTTTAATCAGGTCTCTAGGCCAGGCATCTCCATGCCTAAGTGCATTCGCTGCTGGCCAAGCTGCAGCCTTTAAAATGTTCGAGACAATCAAGAGGAAGCCTCTCATTGATGCTTATGACACGAAAGGAAAGACGTTAGACGACATTTCGGGAGATATAGAACTGAGAGATGTTCATTTTAGCTATCCTTCTAGACCGGATGAGCACATTTTCAATGGATTTAACCTCAAAATTCCAAGCGGGATGACTGCAGCTTTGGTTGGACAGAGTGGGAGTGGAAAGTCAACTGTGATAAGTCTAATTGAGAGATTCTATGATCCGCATAGTGGTGAAGTTCTAATCGACGGTATTAACCTCAAACAGCTTCAGCTAAAATGGATTAGAAACAAAATCGGTCTCGTCAGCCAAGAACCTGTGTTGTTTGCATCCAGCATAAAGGATAACATTGCGTATGGAAAAGATGGCGCAACCATTGAAGAGATTAAAGCAGCTGCTGAACTTGCCAATGCGTCTAAATTTATCGACAAACTGCCACAGGTATCAACTTGCACTACAGTGTATGATTTTGATGCATCAATAGTAGCTTTTAATGTTTGACTTCTAATATTTGGAGCCTTGATTGTGTCCAGGGACTCGACACACTTGTTGGTGCGCATGGAACGCAGCTTTCGGGCGGTCAGAAGCAGAGAGTTGCCATTGCTAGAGCAATTCTGAAAGATCCACGAATCTTACTTCTAGATGAAGCTACGAGTGCACTTGATGCCGAATCCGAGCATGTAGTGCAAGAGGCATTGGACCGTATCATGGTTAACCGAACTACCGTTATTGTCGCTCATCGTCTAAGCACAGTAAGGAATGCAGATATGATTGCTGTCATTCATAAAGGGAAGATGGTTGAGAAAGGTAAGAACAAGCGTTTCTTTCACTCCCTTGTGATCGGTTCTTTGATTATATTTAGTTTCTGAAAGTTGAGTTTGTTTAATTGATCAGGCTCACATACAGAACTACTTAAGGATCCGGAAGGGCCTTACTCGCAGCTTATTCGCTTGCAAGAAGTCAACAGAGAGTCCCAAGAAACAGGAATCGATAAAAGTAAACAAGAAAGTACTTCGGGATCGTTTAGACGATATAGTAGAGGAGCATCGATGCCACGATCAATTAGTAGGGGGTCATCTGGAGTAGGAAACAGCAGCCGCCATTCCTTCTCAGTTTCATTTGGTTTACCTGCAGGAGTTCCTATCACAGATGTTCCCATGGCAGATGAAAGTGCTCCCGACACAACGGAACAATCTCCACCAGTTCCATTCCGCCGACTTGCCTATCTCAATAAGCCGGAAATTCCAGTACTGCTGCTCGGATCTGTGGCTGCAATCATCAATGGCGTGGTTCTCCCACTTTTTGGCCTACTATTTGCCAAAGCAATTGGAACGTTTTACAAACCGCCCGATCAACTAAAAAAGGATTCGAAATTTTGGGCACTGATAATGATGTTGCTTGGTGTGGCATCATTAGTTGCAGCTCCAGCAAAAACGTACTTCTTTTCTGTGGCAGGATGCAAGTTAATCCAGCGCATTAGATTGCTTTGTTTCCAGAAGGTAGTGAACATGGAGGTTGCTTGGTTTGATAGGACCGAGAATTCTAGTGGTTCGATAGGCGCCAGGCTCTCGACAAATGCTGCAACAGTGCGTGCATTGGTCGGGGATGCGCTGAGTCAGCTTGTTGAGAATCTAGCATCCGTTGTAGCTGCTTTACTCATTGCTTTTGTTGCAAGTTGGCAGTTGGCTTTAATCGTCCTCGCCATGTTTCCCCTTCTCGGACTCAACGGATTTGTCCAAATGAAGTTCATGAAAGGATTCAGTGCAGATGCGAAGGTATATAATCTAACTAGTCTTTAATCAGATCGTGAGTAAATTTATCAACATAGTTTATCGGTTTTCAGTTGATGTACGAACAAGCCAGCCAGGTCGCAACCGATGCCGTGGGGAGTATAAGAACAGTTGCATCGTTTTGTGCAGAAGAAAAGGTGATGGAACTGTACAGAAAGAAATGTGAAGGTCCTATGAAATCAGGCATAAGGCAAGGCTTGATCAGCGGGACAGGATTTGGAGTATCATTTTTCTTATTGTTTGCAGTCTATGCCACAACCTTCTATGCCGGTGCTCATTTCGTCCAAGATGGCAAAGCGACTTTCTCCGACGTTTTTCAAGTACGTATCTCTTGAACTTATGGTCATCTTTCTTCGCTCGAAATCGACGTAGTCCATGTTTGGAAGCTATCTATGAACATAACAAATGTAATTGGCAGGTTTTCTTTGCTTTGACCATGGCTGCTTTTGCCATTTCTCAATCAAGTTCGCTTGCACCAGATTCTACCAAGGCCAAAGAAGCCACAGCTTCCATCTTTTCCATAATTGATCGAAAATCAGAAATCGACCCAAGCGATGAAACAGGTGAAACATTGGAAAATCTAAAGGGTGAGATCGAGTTTCGACATGTGAGCTTCAAGTATCCTTCGAGACCAGATGTTCAAATTCTCCGAGACCTTAGCTTGACCATCCGGCCCGGCAAGGTAGCGTTTTTTTGCCAATTACCTTAAACTTCTCTTGGAAAAACTTTGCAAAACTTATGATTTTGGTTTCCTTGTGCTGTTTGCTTCAGACTGTTGCTCTTGTTGGAGAAAGTGGGTGTGGAAAATCCACTGTGATCTCACTGTTGCAGAGGTTTTATGATCCTGATTCTGGTAGCATCACACTTGATGGAATTGAGATTCACAAGTTCCAACTAAAATGGTTGAGACAGCAAATGGGTCTCGTGAGCCAAGAGCCGATCCTCTTCAACGACACGATTCGAGCCAACATCGCTTACGGAAAGGGAGGAGACGCAACCGAGGCTGAAATCATAGCTGCATCTGAATTGTCCAATGCTCACAAGTTCATCAGCGGATTGAACCAGGTGAGAAAATGAAACATTTTTCTGTTCATCAACTTGAGTTGCATTAGAAAGCTATGCACAATCCATTGTAGAAACAAAAAGAAATGAAACTTCGACATAGCTCAACTAGTCAAGATATATATCATCGACCAAAAAGTCGGAGGTTCAATCTCTGCTCCCACATGTTGAACTCAAAACTAAAATAAGTAAAACTTCGTCTCTCATCCTAACTCCTCCCACAATGCAAAATGCAGGGCTACGACTCGATGGTTGGGGAGAGAGGAGCTCAACTATCAGGGGGGCAGAAGCAGCGAGTAGCCATTGCACGAGCGATAATCAAGAGCCCGAAGGTCCTGCTGTTGGACGAGGCAACAAGTGCACTCGACGCAGAATCCGAAAGAGTGGTTCAAGATGCGTTAGACAAAGTGATGGTGAACCGAACAACCATAGTTGTAGCTCATAGATTAAGCACAGTGAAGAATGCTGATATAATTGCAGTGGTTAAAAATGGAGTCATAGTGGAGAAAGGAAAGCATGAGACTTTGATTAATATCAAAGATGGGTTTTATGCTTCCTTGGTTCAACTTCACACAAATGCCTCAACTTCATCTTCATGATAATTTACCTCAATATATCTTTTTTCTTTCTTTTTTCTTTTTCTTTTGTAAAAATAGCTATAAGGGTGTGTTAGTAATTCTTTTTTGGGTTGTTTTAATAAACTATTTTTCAGATATAGGTGGAGATTGTAAACTCAACCTCATGTATTGCCAAGTTTAAATGAAAGTTTTGTATGTGTTCTCTAAGTTGATGGGAAAAAAATCACTACATAATATTTATGTGCATTGTTTCTCGTTTCTCATTTTCAGTTTTGGATTTATTCTTGATGTATTTAATTTTTTTTTTAATATAATTTATGGGGTGGATTCGAACTCATGATCTTTGATGCCTTAATCATTGGAGCTATACTCAATTTGGCCTCTTGTTAGGTTGATTTAATTAAATTATTTATGTTTACGTGGTTAAAATTATTAGTTTACGTTGAAATATTATATTATTAATAATATAATATTCTGTAAAATATTAAGGGCATAATAGTAAAATATTATACTTTTTTTTATTTTCTCACGAATATCCAAATAATAAGTTTTAATTTTAATGATTTAGAATATTTTGGTTCCAAACGCAATTAAGAATTTAAATTATTTTCATAATTTAAAATCTTGAATTTGAAATCATTTCCTACCAATTTCAGATGTCAAACTAAGCATAAGTATTTGGTAATGGTACGTATTTCTCATTTCTCACTTTTAAAAAACGTTTTCAAAATGGGTATAGAAATGTTAGAAACAAGGAAATGAATATTTTTTTTGTTTATGTTTTTTTTAAATATAAATAAAATTATTATTATTTTTTATTAACTTATAAAATACATCGTAAATATAACATAAAACATTTGAATATTTAATTTTAAAAATCAAATTTTAGATAAAAACTAATTTTTTTTAATTGAAGATTTTTTAAAATGAGAAACAAAAAAATGGGTACCAAAATGTTTCTGTTTCTTTTTGCAATAAAAGAAAAGTAAGAAACAAGGAAAAATTGTCAAACGTGGTTTTGTTTTTATTTATTTAAAAAGAGGAAAAAAGAACCGAAAAATAGAAATGTTACCCAATTCCAAAAGGTCTATTTTCTTATTGAGATTTGTTGTTAAAACCTATGTCATCAGTCTATTATCATTGACTAATCAATTAATAAATAATCCAATTAATCAATTAACTAAAACTAAAATGAAATAGTTAAGATTAGTATTTAAATATCAATTATGATTATTGTACTATTAGGAAGTACTTTCAACCATAGTAAAAATCCTTTTTAAAGATTTTTCAAAAATGTCAAAAGCACTTCAAAAGTGATTTTCAAATAAATAATTGATAATTACTTTATAAGTAACTTTAATTTAAATACTTCTTAATCCTTAACCAATTATAACAAATACTTTATTTTTCTTAATTKTCTTTTGCACACACTTTTTCTCACCAACTTCTCTATTTACTCTCTCACAAATCTCTCTCTATTACTCTCTCTATCCATAAAATTTCTCCCTCTAATCTCTCTCGACATACTTTTTCTCATTTATTATTATTATTTTGTAAATTTGAATAATTTTGGTTATTTTTATTTAATAATTTGTCAAGTCAGTAAATATTAACCATAAAAAAAAATCTAATTAGATTANACCGCCATAAACCATGCTTTGGGGTAGAGGATCAAACTCGTAACCTCTTAGTTGGAGATTATGTCAATTACCGCTGAGCTATACTCATAAACCTGCTTTATTATTATACCTTGGTAAGTAAAAAGGTGTAACAATAAAACTATATTGCAGAAAAAATAAAATGCATATTTTGTAACTTACACCTGTTATTTTGAAAGGTACTTCTGGTCRAAAGAGAGAGAAAATAAATATTTATTTTAAAGTATTCTTCAACACAAATTTCTAATATAATGAATTTGATAATTGAAAAAAAAAAAACCTTATTGTGTAAAAATTGAAGTCTTTCTCACAAAAGTATTGGTTCAAATAAGACACTTTAGTAAGTAATTTTTGGTGAGTTTAGGGAGGATTATTATTATTATTATTATTATTTTTTGATATCATTATCATTTACTATTAATTAATCAACTTTTTAGTTATTATTATTATTATTATTTTAAAACAATACATTATTATTATTATTATTATTTGATATCATTATTATTATTATTATTATAGATAACGCATGTTATTTTCTTTTACTCTTAATTAATCAATTTTTTAGTTATTATTATTATTATTATTTTAAATCAATAAATTATTATTATTATTTGATATTGTTGTTATTATTATTATTATTATTATATTTTTTATATTATGATTATTTATTATTTCTATTTTAATATATTTCAAAAAAAATATTATTTTTAATAAATTGCATATTCATTTTTTTTACTATTAATCAACTCTTTACTCATGATTATTTTTTTCATTAATTGTTATTATTATTTATTATTATATCATTATATTTTATATATTATTTATATTATTTTTAATAAACCGTGTATAAAAAAATATATAATTATTATAGTTTTGAGTGGATTTGTAATCACCTTAATTATTATATATAATCATTTTTTAGTTAAAGTCAGCTGTGGTGTGGTGGATTTGTACTCATCTTATATACAAAAATTCTTGTGTTCGTGGCTGGATTGATACGTTTGTCATTTTTTATTACGTTTATAATAATAAGTAAAGAGTTTATTAATAATAAAAGAATAAAAATAGTTTATTAAAAATAATATTTCTTTTGAAATATAATAAAATAAAAATAATATATAAAATATAATAATAATAATAATAATAATGATAATAATGTGTATTGTTTTAAAATAAAAACATTATTTAAAAAAAAAAGCTTATAAAAAACAAAGTACTTTTATCAAATGTTATTCTAAAAGTTACTGTGTTTTGGTCTACTTTTGAGTTGACCAAAAAATTTTCTATTGGGGCAAATATATATATATATGATGTGCTTTCAACCCTTTCAAAAATGAAAAAAAAAAAAATTATTGCTACAATTGTGAAAATAAATATTTAAAAAATATATTGTACATAATTTTTTAAAAGACTAAATTACAAAGTTTAGTCACGATGCGTGTCCAGTAGTTCTTGAACTAATTTAAAAAGTGTCAAAAATGTCTTTAAACTTTTAATCTATGAACTTTAAATTTATGTTTAATAGATATTTTAACTTTTTTTGTCTAATTGGTTTCTAATTAAATTTTTTGTTCGTTGGGATACTGGACTTTCAATTATGTCTCTTCGAGAATTTAAAAAAATGTTTAATAAGTTAAGGACCTATTAAATATAAAATTAAGAGTTAATGAAAGTTTTGGATCTATGATATAGCTTTTAAAGTTGAATGAGGTATTTGACATGATTTTTAAAGATAAAAGGACGAGATTAGTAATTTAATCTTCTAAAACCAAAAAAATGGCACTCTAATATATCATTCAAAGTCTAATGGGTAGAATGGGAAATTACAAATGTTATTTAGTTTCAATCATCCATGAAGTTAGAGAATTACTTCAACAATATAGTGTAAACTAAACTAACAACTTTGACATTAAGTTCCATCATTTCTTTTTTTTTTTTTTTTGAAAAGAAAGATGCATTAAATTAAGTCTAAATCACTTGGGCATAGTTCGAGGGAGTATCTCCCTTTACAGAGTCTAAAAGTCTCGCAGTGCCGAGAGACATGGCCGAAAGAGATTGATTCGAAAGAGGAAGCCAGCGCTCTTGCTTCCAACACTCAATTAAGCTCGTCACCAAGGATATGGATTTCATTCTTAATCAACTGGATTCCCAAGAGGGAGTCCGATTCCACTTCAAGTTGGGTACAGTTAATAGTTTGGGCATATTTCAATCCTTCAAGAATCCTTTTAATTTCAGTCAGAAGAGGTGGTAATGAATAAAGAACATACACGATTTAGCCGCCATCACAGCTCCATTGGATCCCTGCAAAAGAAACCCCAAGCCCGAAGATGAATCCCCTACATGCAACATCAGTGTTGAGCTTTAGATGGCCTGTACTTAGGAGGGTTCAAACCTGACCATGTGATGAATCCCTACCTACGTTGCTTTAGTGGTCCATTTTAAGGTGGTTAGTAACATCATTTTGAATTATTTGTTTAGTAAATTAAAGACAAATTTAATTCTCTCTCACTGCTCCATGTACATTATCATAATCAAATGAATAAATAGTAACAAATTAATTTTATAAAAAACAAAAAAACAAAAAAATTAGTATTGCCCCTTAGTGAAAATATGCAGCAAAGAAAAAGGTGTTCCTTGAACTAATGCACTTCATCAAATTTATAATAAGCCATTCTCATTGTTTGATAGAAACAAAAAGTCTAATAGAATTCATATTATATTCAAAGAATCAAAACTAAATAGCCTCGGAAATATATAATGTTTATAGGATCAATGAGCCCATAGTCTTAAAAACATGTGAGATTAGTCGAGATGTGCGTAAGCTAGTCCGGATACTTACGGATATAAAAAAAAAAAATTAAGTTTTTAGTTTTTTATTTTTGAAAATACAATTGTTTGATTCCTCACAATTTCTTTGGTATGTTTTCCTTTTTTTTAAAGAAATATTTGAATAATTAGACAAATTTCAAAATTAAAAATGCTTTTAAATAGCAGATAACAAAACAAAGAAATAGGTTCAATTGTCCGAAATGAATTTCTAAATCTGCGTATTTATCAACATCAAGTTCGTAAACAAAACCAAATTCTTGTTGGCAATTCTATAATTTAATTATGTATGGATCAAAAAATTATGAAAAACCTTTTCCTTGTTTTTGCTTATATTCTTTTTCTACCGTATTTCGGGAATGACTTGTACTGCATTACTAGTCATAGTATGGATATTGTGAGGAAGGCCATTTTACCTCTTCGGTAAAAGTAGTGTGAACTTTGTCGTTTGACACATAGAGGAGAATCCTTGCCTGTTGAATCATTTCGTCAGTGCTTCAAACAGATTAGTAAAAAATAAAAATAAAAACTTAGAACAATTCTCCATCAACATAGAAAACAAACTTTGTCAATTAAAATTTAAAAAAGAAATTGAGAGGGATAATTAGATAAAGTCAAAGTCTTCTAAGTTTTTTACATTTGATTTTAATTATTTTTATTGCTTTCCTTCATTTAATTTTACATTTTTTTTATAGATTAACCAATTTATTAGTAAATCTTAATTATGCCTATTTAGTCATCGAACTTTCAACTCTCTAAATTTTCGATTTTCATTTCTAGTAAATTACAATAACTAACATCATTCTTGTTATTATTTTCTTCAGTATACAAATGGGGATGGAGGTCGGAGGATTGAAACTGTTACTTCTAAGAAACGAGCAAGGTGTCGTGCTGAGTTATGCTCATTTTGGCAATTAACATCATTCCTTAAATGCTCGTTGGACTAACAATCGACGAGTTGTCCCAACATGTGTCATAATAGAGAATGACAACTAAATAAAATAAAGACAAAAGAGCCAAAAAAAAAATTCAATAGAGCAAGCATACAATAATGCAATAATCAACGAGACAATCACGACGACCTATAAGCTTAAACATAGCTCTAGTAGTTTAAGCATAAGATCAGTCTCTCTTCTCCACATTTACAATATTATATTAAGAGGAAAAAATCGACACGAACCAACCGGGTCGAAAGCTTAAATAGAAAAAACAATAAATGAGAAAGAAAGAATCAAAAGACACCCTGTTTTGTAAGAAAAGAAAGGCATATAAGAGAAATTAGAGAGGGAAGAAGCATGAAGGAATGGTGGGGCAAGCCCAAGTTTAGGGATGCAAATGTGTGAATGAGAAGCACTTTGGTAGGTTCTAAAATAGAATGCCCACCAACTGTTTGTTTTTATGTCGCAGAGGCCATCACGTGGGTTGTTAAACTTACCCATCACTTATCATATACCCCAAAAAATAAAAAATAAAAATGAAAAATGCTCAATCTAAATTCTAATTCACTCTTCTCAATGCCACAAAAGTCATATTGCATTGTCAATGTCTTGAGGAAAAAAGGTTAAAGTATAATTTGTTTGTTCGTATCGTACCGTGATTGTGAGTATTCGTACCAGTTTACCTAAAACACTTGAACTAGTTTAATGAAACAATCAGTCTAGTCATACAACATATGGTTGTTAGAAATATCCGTTGTATTTTAATACCTTAGATAAGTACCGACTATGGAGTTTGAAGTTATCTTTCCAAAGTTCTTTACTTTTGTCACTTGTCCGGATGAGGATTAGATCAATCAATTTACTCTCTAAGTTTTGATGGTTGTATCTGTTTAGTTTAATTATAAAAAAAAAAAACCAAGTTGGTCTTGGCTTCAAATTTTGATTCTATATCATTAATATTGTTCAGAAAAAATTACTAGTATCAGGGGATTATGGATACTACTCTCATTCATTAGTAATCACATCAACATCGTTTAAAAATGGTTGTGTGGCTAGCAACATTAAAAGAATTGTTTATAAAAGAAAAATGATAGTACGAAGATGTGGAAGAAATACTCTTGTAGTATTAGGAAAAAAAAACCTCAGTGACATGGATAATGCTTATTAAACAACATGTTGGTTGATTCGACCCATATATAATAGTTGTATATCTGATTTGATACATACTTAAAAAATAAGAGTATCGCATGTTCCACTTTATGTTATGATCTATGATATACGTCTATATCTTTCAAACATCCATATATCACGTTACGTTAAATTAGTCAATATTTGTCCACTAAACATGCCACTTTACCATTCAGTTCACAACAAATATTATGTAGGCGTGATTAGAACTTTTTCGAATCTAAGAACTAATCAACATTTTAGAATCTAAGAACTAATTAAAACACAAAAACTAAAATTTAGAAACTAAATTCGTAATCTAAACAAAAAAAATGAAGTGGTGTGCATTAAAAACTTAGAAAACTACAACCACATGATCATCCAATTGGTGCGAGTGAAGGAGGATAAGGTTTAATGGCTACTACTACCCAACTACCATCTACTTCATTATTTGGTTGGCCACAGCTACATACATTAATTCTATCTTATCTACCACCCATTAAACCCTCTTTTCAACCTCCTTTATTCACATTTATCCCCTTCATCCTCTGGTGTTTTGACTTAATTCTGAGACCAATACGATGTTACGTACTTTGGACATAAACCTGCATGATTGTACTTTTGGTTTTATCTAAAAAATCTCTGATAAGTTCTCAGTCCTTACTCTTATACTCACGATCTTTCCTGTATCTTGGTTGATACAAGACTTGATACAAGACTTAGTCGCACTTTCGACCTACAAGATGCTTGAACCAATCATAAATAGTAGTACAACTAAAATCTGAACCATCCTATACCGTGCAAGTTGTAAAATTATTRTAGTAAAACCCAATCACTAGTACAATTATATGCAATAATTTTCAAGTTAAGAGTTTGAAAATGAAGTTACAAGATAAAGGGGGAGTTTTTTTACCATCATTTTCTAATAATAATAATAACAACAAACAAAAACAATGAAGGAGATGAGGGGAATAAGAGGTAGAAATTTGCACCTTTCTCTAAGTTGCAGGGTGTGCTTCAACAAATGATTGCCATGTTTTTGCTGCAGACCAACCACTGGCTTCACTTTGATGCAAAAGTTTGGACTGAAGATGACATGACATGTATTATTTCTGTTATCAAGAAAAAGAACAAACAAACTAACAAAACAAAATTATTAGAACAACGGTTCTCTCCATATCTCTACAACGGTAGGACGAAAATTTTTACTTTGCCCTGGTTTTACTTTTGATTTCCATCCAAAAGGGTCTCATCCAACTAACTTTCTCGACGATGTTCGCATCCCGAGCACGACGTAGTACGTCAAAATCTTCTTGAGATTGGGGAATTTGTGTTGTTTTCAAAAGGAAAAAAGGTATGATGGAGAGGAATCAGAACAGTAGCAGAAGCATACACCTCAGAAACAAACAAACAAATCAAGAAAAAGGCACTTAAAAAGTTTACAAACAGTGCTCCAACAAACCAAATCTTAGAACATTCTCTTCAAGAAGGATGAAGAACAAGAATGGCAGTATCCTATGATCTCTCCACTAAAAACCCCCCAAATCAAATGAACAATGAACAATTTAGAACATATATTGCACAGTTTCAGAGATCCAACAATGAACAATTTTCAATGTCATGAACAGAGAGAGAAGAATAAAGCTTAAATATGGCAGCCAAAGCAGTTACAGGTCTTGGGGGTGAAAGAGCAGAAGCCAAAGGGCCTATTAGGGATGTTACAGTTTATGGCATAACAACAGGGCGATGGGAGGCACATTCCTCTGGCGCCGCCGCAGCAGGTGCAGAGGGCGCATACCTGGAAGCTCCTCAGCCGCCGCCGGCCGCCGCTCATCACCACCGCCGTCTCCATCTTCTCCCCGAGCCCCATTAATGGCACCATCATCGGCTCTTGATCGGACACATTTACCTAAGAAACAACAATCGCAGATGCTAATTCAATCACACAACAGAGCATAGAGACAATCGATTTGTGGAAAAATGGGGAAATTGAATCGAATTGGGGGGTTTTGAAATGTGGATTTTTAGGGGGGAGTAGTACTCACGTAGATTGAGGTTGCTTCAATGGCGTTCTGGGCGAGAAAGAGCACGAAAATGAGGGAAAATGCAACCCCATGAGAAGGCATCATGAGAAAAAACAAAAAAATGGGGAAAGAAAGTGGAATTCAGAAGATTTTATTCATGGGAAGTTACTCATTTCTTCTTGTACATCAAGAAGAAGAAGAACTTTCAATTGCTTTGAGCTGAGGCCTTGAATTTCAAAGGGGGTGGGGAATTTTCTTCTTTTTTCTTTACACGGTTTTGCAGAGATTTTGGAAGGAGGAAGAAGAAGAAGAAGAATTATATGAAGTAGTTGCGGGAAGTCACGCACATCTATGGCCTTTTAACCACAAAGAATGGCCATCGTGATTGGTGCCATTGTACACTGCGGCCAATTTTCTCTTTCTTGTGTGTTTTTTTAATTAAAAAAATCTTTTTTTATTTATATATAAGAATCTCCCACCTCAAGGGAATGAGTACGTATTAATTATTGTTGACTCACAGAACTGCTCATGTTAGCAAAGAAAAACAAAAATTCTTGTTGCATCTTAGGTTGCATGTTTTTGGATTAGTGTTAAAAATATTATATTGTATTAACATGATATGCAATGATCAATTTAAGTATGGTTCGATCGGTATATTTATAAGGTTGTGAGTTCGAATTCTCTATGTTAGTACTCAAAAAATAAAAAATATTCCTCAATAGGTTAGTTAATATTTGACTCCACCTTCGCATTTTATTAAAATATGATATGTAAAATAGACTTTTACATTTTTATGATAAATAACAAACTTGATCTTCAAAGTTTTTAGGTTGGATTGTGACTATTTAGCTCATATACTTTAAAAGTTTATAATAAGTTGATGAACGGTTAAAGTAGGTTTATCTTTCAATTTTGTATCAATAGGTCCTTATAATTAATTTCATTTGTTTAACATTTATACGGCACACTAACTATATTGTAATTTAAAGATTATGTAACGAGTTAATTTTAAGTAGATTTAGGTACTGGGTGGTGTAAGTACTAAACTGACAAATTAAGGATACTAAGAGCCTTATATTAAGCACAAAATTAAAAAATTAAAGTTGAGAAGCTTATTAAAAACTTTTAAGAGTATGAAATTAAGTAGGCAAATCTTTAAAAATTGATGGACCAAAATTATAATTAATCTAATTTTATTAAGGATATAATTTAATCTAATTGATCAATATTTTTGTTTTTGAAATTCAAACATGTTTACTAGATGTCACAAATTTAGCATGATTTAGATTTCAAACGAAAAATAGCAACCATAAAGAATTACATATATTAAGGAAAGAAAAAAAGAACGTAAAATCACCAATGCAAGTTAATTTATATAGGTACAAATAGTTTATTAAATTTCTAAGTTGATATACGTTAATCCACGACTATAAAATATAATATTAAAGTAGTTGGTTTGTTATAAGGGTTTTATGATTCTTAATTAAACTGTCTTATGACAGGTTTCAACTAAAGTTTTCAACGTGGATGTCTCAATTTTATGAAAATTTTGACAAAATGTCAATATCGATGAAATATTATAGAAAAAATTATAGAAATAAAAAGTTCATTAATGTTTAGAATTAAAAAAAAACATTTTACCCTTTTAAATAGGTTTTAATTTATTAAAATAAATATTATCTCCGTATTAAGTAATGTTTTATTTATATTTTATTGTATTTTGATATATATATATATATAAAACGAATATACAAATTAACTAAATATGTCCATTTATTTTTAATAAATTCTCATGACAAGTAGGAAATCAAGGAAATATCTCCTATTTCATTCAAATTTCAAGAAATTGAGTGTCATGTGCTTGTTAGCTCATATTAACACATAAAGATAATGATAAATATAATTTTGAAGTCTAGAGACATTGAAACGTGTTAAATTTCACTCTTTTAAAAAAATATAAAGTTGCTTTTCAAAATGCATTTAGATAGTTTTTAAAAAACAGAAAAGCAAGCAGGAAATAACTAAAAATTAAAAGGGAAATTGGAACGGTAGCAATAATCTTTGTGTATTTCAAAATATGTCACCTGCTTTTAAAATTTTCAAACATAGCAAAAATTTTCACTTATATAAATAGTATATCAAATATTAGTATATCAAATATTTGTATCAGTAATATATCAATAGTATATCAAACACTCATATCAGTAATATATTAGATGTATATCACTTGCACGGACACTCATATCATAATTTATATCAAATACTCGTATCAATAAAAATCTACTTTATGGATAGTAAATATTTATTATTATAATAATTTATTTAATATTAATAATAAATAATTAAAATAAAACTGCATCAACTAAAAAAGATTAATATAATTTTTATTAGAGTCATCCTTAATATAAAATATTATTAAATTTTAATGTTGAAACACATATTTGATAATAATAAACTGTATTTTAATAATTTTATTGATATTGCTTAATATTAACAAATAAAATTCAATAATTGATAAATAAAATATAAATTTGAGATATTTTATAGCTCCAATCCGACGTGCCCTATCCGAATTTTAAAATCTTCCACGTGATGAGATAATATCACAAAATATCGGAATTTATCTCACCAAATTATAAATAAAAAATTAATTAAAAAATTAACTCAACCTACTCGCCATTTCTTCATCTCCTAACTATTTTTTATTTTTCATTCCTATTTTTAAGTTCAACCTGGTAAGATGGAAGATCAACCTTGTTTGTTATATATATATATATATATAACCCATAGTATTTTCCATTGAGATTTTTATTTGTCTATGAAGTCACAAAAATATCTTTTCAGGGAATGTTCAATAATAATAATTTATTGGGCAAGTCTTGAATTTAGATGGAGTCGGTTGGACTTCTTAGATTGGGCAGGGATGATATGGATATTTAATATTGTTGAGGGTAAAATCCGAGCAGGGCACGTATCTGCTTCCCAGCGGTGATGTCTCGTATATAATCGAACAGGGTAAAATCCGAGCAGGGTTCCTCTTTCCACAATCCGACGTTGTCGAGCATGACACACGGAACAAGGGACCACAAGCGGTGACGCCCCGTATATAACCGTAGCAGGAGAGGATGCGCGTTGTCGGTAACAAGGGAGTATACCCTACAGCTGTAGGGGATGAGTCCTTGAGCCACAGGAGGCGCTACCAACCTACGACTGTCGGGAGCATGTCGCCAGATTCCTTCCCGATGGCACGTCGCACCTCTGCCACCTCTAACCATCGTCCTTCTTGGTTGACCACTCGAGACTATAAAAGGAAAGACTCTCATCTTCTACAAGTAAGTGAAAAACATGTCACTTATACTTAAGGTGTCTTATTTCTTTCTCTCCTCCGATCACTAACTTAATCGTCAGAGTGTTTTAGGCGGGATACCGCACCGGCGTCGAGTAACTCCGGTTTCAGGTTCACTCATTCCTTGGTCGGACCATTCGTTCGAACGACACGTGGCCTATGACCGGAATTCGCCGCCAACAAATACTAAAATATGTTTTTTTAATAAATAATACCAAAAAATTGTTAGTTCATATTAAAGGAGAAAATATATATATAATAGTTTTTCCAAATTTTCTKGTTAAAAATAGCTTGAACAACCTATCATACTAATTAGGCTAGCTAGGTCCATTATTTTTCAAATTTAGAGCAAATTAATTGTAGCAATGAACAAAATTATTGTATTGGATTTGGGTGAAGAATTTCCTATCTAATCAAATAATATTCTTCCAATCCTATTTCCAACACATCCCAATAAATATTTTTGTCTTAGACTAGGTTGTCTRGACACAAAGAGAAATGTGAAGACCAAAAATTAATAATAACTCCAAAGATGGCTTTTTCCTTTTGTAGGAAAACGAAGGTGGCCTCTAGAATCACCAAAATTTCTATCATTTTAATCATTTGCTTCCTCTTCAAACCTCAAGTGAATTCAATTAGCAATAAATCTCAAAGGACCRAGCTAATTTCTTATCTAAATTCAAACCAAGTCTTAAAAGAATTTATATATTACACATATTCTTTTTATTCAACAAAATGAAATAAAATAAAAATTGTCACTGACGTGTTACGTTATAAAACCTTAGGGATAAAAATGTCAGATTTTAAAATTTATGGATTAAATAGAACTACTCCCCAGAGACCACAAAATATTTTGTCTCAAATATAAATAATAATTTTGATTATTTTATGTATAAAAAAATTTACAGAAATTTCTTGMGAACAAAAATTTTTCTTAAAAACCGAGAAACAAGAAATATGAACAATTACCAAACGTATGCTTATATTTTTTCATAATGTAAAACAAGAAATAGAAACGTTACCAAATTTAACATTCCGATTAAACCTTACTCATTTCAAGAGATAAATGAAAAAAAAACTATATTAATTTCTTTCTCCATGTAGCTGCCCATGTGATAGTTTATCAGCCAAGAGGGATTCTTCCATGGGGTGACATGTCACATAGCTCATCCTTTATTGAATTTAGGCCACCAAAATCAAGTGGCACATGAAATGTATTTAATAGGCTGATTAAATAAAGTTTATATTCCATTCATACCACTATTCGCTTCTTATGTCAATTTTATCTACCTTATCACGTCAAATCAATCAACATTTATCTAATTATATGCATGTTATTATTTAGATAGTTTTTTTAAGTTCAACAATTACAGAGTAGAGATCAAAAACCATCGTCTATTGGATGGTATATATATATAGATCTTCTATCCACTTGAACTATACTCTCGAATTTTGGTTTATCATCTAGCTAGTTAATAGTACTAATAGCAAAAACTACATATACACATAAATGTACGTAGTTGAAATTTTTTTTAAGCTAAATGGATACAACCATCAAAGTTTAGAGGTAAATTATCATTTGTAAGCCTATTCATCGGTCGATGGTGTCGGTTTGATGCAGAAATCAACGATGTCGGTTTTTAAAAATAGAAACTGACTTTCGTCAATTCGATCGGTTGGTTTAGGTTAAAACCGACTATTATTTTTAAAATAGTTTACGTTTTTTAATTTGCATTAGAGAGCGGTTGGAATATAGTGGCAAAAGGACTGGCTAAGCCTCAAAATCGACCGACCACAATCGGTTCAGTCAGTTTCGATTGATTGGCTTGGTTTCACCGCTAATCATTTGTATTTATTTTGTTATTGGGAAATTCATGTGTTCACTATATAGTCTCAAAATTTTATTTATTAAAGTCTGTGTGTGGGAAGGAAATTCAAATATTTAATTTTTAAGACATTATACTTAGGGTTGGCAAGTCTATCATATCATAACTATAAATTATTTTATCTGGTTTATAAAGATTTAAGCATTATTTTGTTCTTTTGTGTATATATATAATTATTAAACTTTTAAAAGGTTTATTTTGATTTCACTATTTAAGTATTATATCTTTATATTTTTTTAATGGATGTGACCATAGTTCAATTGGTCAAGATACTTATAACTTCGTTAAAAATTAGAGGTTTAAATCTCCAATCCTATCTTTTTTTAGTACAATATGTTGGGGGAGAGGATTCGAACTCACACTCTATTGATTGGAAGTATATATCAAGTACTGTTGAACTATACTCGCTTTAGTATCTTTACCTTTAGTTGAACTAAGGAAAAATGAAATCGTACAACAAAATAAATTTAAATTTTATAAAATATTTATAGAAGTATGATATATTTTAGAAAATATCCCATAACTTAAAAAAAAAAAAAAAAAAAAAAAAAGAAAAAAGAGCAACGATTCCTCCCAGTAAACGTCAATTGGTTATTGGACTATATAAGTGTAACGATTTCATAAACAAAATTAAAATAAAAAAAGTAACAATCTCATTTGTAACTTCTAATTTGTAATATTATTATTATTGTTGTAACTATTATATATATTTTGTGTTGAAACAAAGGGATGATTCGAATCTCTCATCTTTTGAAGAAAAATATATGTGTTGATCAGTCGAGTTATATTTAGGTTGATTATAATTTTTTAATTTTAAATTTGTTTATTTTATTTTATTTTTTACTTTTTAAAAATAACTTAGAATTGTCAAATTTAGAGAACAAATATTTCTTTTTATTCAATAATTACAAAAAAAAAATGAAAGATTTGAACTCACCATCTTCTAGTGAAGGGTAAGTGTTTTAACCAGTGATAATATGTAAATTTTTCTTCAAGATTTTAGAGAAGGTAAAGACTCATAAGACTTCAGATAAAAATCTTCCCGTACCTAAACATTAGGAATATTTTAGGCCAATCCAAACATAATTTAGCAGATAAAGATATCTATTACCATCTTAAAGATCGATGGTTGAATCCTTTTGCAGTTATTTAACTATGAGAATTTTAGTTCTCAATTCTTTGTAAAATTAAATGCCAACTATTCAAATCAAATTTAATATTCAAACAAAAAAATATCAGAGGATGATTTTCATATTAGAATTAGAACTACACAAGCTTAATAAAGTCACATTTATTTCACAAACTTCATTTCTTTAAAATTTCATATGAATGGTACTATTTTAGCTAGTTGATATAGAATCAATCCAAACATAGCTCGTAAATAAAATGTTTATTATCATCCTACAAATCGATGATTTAATCGTCAACTCTATAACAACACAAATAAGGAAAAACAATTATTATAAGAATGACAAAGATTCCAAGTAGTTGTGAAATCTCCATTTAAAATCGGGTGAAAGCTAGAGACGGATGGATTTAAAAAAAAAAAAATTGACATGAGAATGGAATAAATTTAATATCCACTCCAACCTTATATTTAATTATATATTAGAAACTATTAATCTAACAAAAGGTTGGTTCTAAATCAAGTGCCTCACGAGTTATTTTTTTCTGAAGGACGTCTTTTTCGTTCTCCAGATCGATGACTTGCTTGTTAAGTACTGCTAACTATTCTAGGAGGAGTCCATTCGAGACTACCATTAGTTTCGATGGTAGAAGGTTGTAGTTGTATAACTATAAAATAATATCAATAATAACTCTTCAATAAACGTATATAATTTTAATATATAAACAAATAACAAAAAATAATATAGGAGACCGACAGTTTTTTCTCTGTGAAGAAGCTCAATTACCAAGCAAGAATTCCCCGGCCCGACCCGACCCAAACTCCATCCCACCCATTGCCATCTCTAATTTCTCTTTTATAAATTTCACAAAAACAAAAAAGACAAAAAATAAAAAAATAAAAATGGAAAAAGACTCCTTGTCCAAGTACAATATATGGAGTTCACACGTTTTTGGGAAATATATTATTAGAATCAGCCAAGAAAGTCACTTTAAAAAAAAAAAAAAATTTTGATTATTTGAATTTACCACTTTCTAACCCGTTGGTCAAACATTAACTCAGAAGAAAAAAAAGAAAAAAACTTCCATGGTTTTGGCTATGGTGGATCTCTAGCTTCGAAGAAGGATTCTCTTTCTCTCTCGGATTCAAGCCGTAGTGGTGTCCAATTGCAGCAAAGCAATGCAGATCTGATCCTCCCCCAATTTCAATTCTCCTCAACGAGAGACATCGGAGCATCCCAGATTCTTCTCCGATTCAGATCCCCATATCTTTTTCTTTTTCTCGGGAAAAATTTTCCATCCAGATTCTGCTTAATTTGCTCCACTTATTTCCTTCTGGTGCTACCGATCCCTTCCCAATGGGGTTGCCTTCAAACCCTACTGGAAAACTCTCTCTCTCCCCCTGTTTTCTTCTCCTTCTTCTCCTTCTTCCTCTGTTCGCCTCCGTTCAGGTAGTCTTCATTCCTTTTGCTGTCTATGTTGATTTGGGCGTTCTTATGTGGGGTTTTATTTGTGATATGTTGGGTGTTTTAGGTGTATTCTGCGGAAGTGGAGAACGAGGAGTTGGATGGACCTAAGGATCTCGGTCGACGTAGCAAGGTGAGTGCGATTCGTTATCTTCTCCGCGAGCTGCCATGGCGAGAGGGGGTTTTGGGGTTAATGAGATCGAGATCTTTGTGCTTTGACATAACTGTTTTTCTTCATGTTGTAGATTGTAAATAGAACTAACTAATGGGATACATTGTTGAGCGTCCTAGGCGTTTTACTACCTGTTTATATATGAAAAGGAAAGAGAATGTTAAGTCGAAGGGCCGTGTGCATCTAGCTAACACCTGGCATGCATTGATTCACTGGGTGCTGCTGGTTCTGTTTTGGAGAACTTGAAGGCCAGCTTACTCGGGCTTATGGTTCTTTAGGAGCTTGTTGGGAGTGTTTTCTGAAAGCAGTTTTTAGAATTGTTTTCGATTTGAAATGCTGTTTGAAACATATTTATTCCTATGTTTTTTGCTTATTTCTATCATTCTATGTATTAAAACTTGAAAATATAACATGTTTAAATCAGTTTATATTTACAAAGCAATTAATTATTGAATGTGAAGTATTTTTTTTTACAGAACAACTGACGAAACATTTGAAATTCTGTTTGCTTCTATTCTTTGTTTTAAAAAGTTATGTAACAGACATGTTTTCTGATTCATAAATTGGGGAACTTTAGTAGAGCTTCCAAACAGTCTGAGCAACTAGCAACAAAAGTTAATTACTAGTTGTTTAGTAACTAATACTTTAGATATTTTCTCTTATTGTTTTGGCATTGATGCAATGGTTTTCTTCCTTGTATGGAGCATCTTGTTGAACAAATGGCCATTCTGACGATTAAAAAGATTTGGGATTAAAATGCAAAGCCCCAATTGACCATTTCCTTTATCTCTTCTTCTTTAAATTCTAGTTTCAATTCTGATTTTATACTTATGTGTTTCTTATCATTAGATTTCCTGGGGCAACCGTGAAGCTGTTGTTGTGAAAAAGGATGGTGTTGACTCAGAAAATCTTAATCTTGACATGGACTCCATTGGTCTTGGAGTTTTTGATGCATTTTTTGCAAGTTTGTCCATGATAATTGTCAGTGAGGTTGGTATAGTTGATTCTATTCTCACTTATACTTCCTGTGATTTTTCTCAGAAAAATTTGGTCCATTCTCAAAATGAGCTTGGGTGAATTTCTGCAGTAACAGTTCATTGAGTTGTCAACATGAACTGTAAAGGCTCAAAGATGGGAAATGGCGGTTTTGGACCTATCTACTTTTTTATTCAAGTTCGATTATTTTGATTTTTCTTGAATGATTGTGTAGATCGGAGATGAGACATTTATAATAGCTGCACTTATGGCTATGCGCCATCCCAAGTCCATTGTTCTATCTGGTGCGCTCACTGCCCTGATTGTAATGACAGTAAGTTGGATAGGTCTTTCTTTCATTAACCCCCAGGATAGTAATTTAAGTTTCAAGATTTTTTACAGTTATGAATCTGCATCTTTGTTATTTGTACTCTTTAGCAACTGCACATCAACTTTCTTTCTCGGGTGAATAAGAATAGAACCGGTTTCATGTCCATTAGGTACTCTCAACTGGCTTAGGTAGGATAGTGCCAAATTTGATATCAAGGAAACATACCAATAATGCTGCTACAGGTACATACAAAGTATTATACATTTTTGTTTCTTACTATTTGTAGATTAGTGTGTGATGCTATTCATTATATTTTAAATATATTTTTTTGGAGCATCTTTTTTATAATATCTTTCCTGTCTAACCGTTACCTTTTGACACCCCCACTGTTGTAACTTCATTCATATGAAGGGTTGATGATCTTAACAATTTTCTACTGTTATTTCACCGTCACTATTAGTAGTTCCTTTTTCCTTTTGTTGCAATGAAAAAAAAAAAAAAAATCTTAAGATCCACCTTGTTTTAATGCCATCTATACGTATCAAAAACTAAATAAAGACTTCTACTAATAGAAAGCAGAAGATACGGGATGGGTTGGATAAGAAATATTGACTTCATAAATATCAACCTATACCAAAGGCTTCCTATGAGGAGACAAGCTTTGTAAAAGCATCTGCTCATCTAAGGAAGGAAGGAATTGAATGGAGGAGTTAATGGTGTCACTGCTATCTCTCCCACCTGTGGCAATAAGAAAGAGTTTAGAGAGAATGAGTTCAAACCTCATGGTGGCCACCTACTTAAGATTTAATATCCTATAGGTTTCATTGACAACCAAATCTAGTAGGGTCAAACGGTTGTCCCATGAGATTAGTTTAGGTGTGCATAAGTGAGTTTGGACACTCATGGATATCAAAATAATAATAATAATAATAATAATAATAATAATAATAATAATAATAATCAATTGACTAATTGAGCCACAGTGCTGTAGTGTTTTGACATGAATGCAAAGCTTTTTTTACCACTTAAGCGAATTTAAACTATGATGAAGATAAAACTTTTTGGCAGTGATGCATCGCTTAAAGATCTTATTCTGATTACTGGGGTCGGTTTAATCTTTTGTCTTCTGATCCTGCACTTAATGTGTATTCACATATTTTCTTTAACTTGATGCATCGGTTAAACAACTCTTGCTTGTTATTTTGGGTTGTCATAGCGGTACTTCTCTCCATGGAGGATAAGGCTACATTTATTAACTCTAAGTCTCTAATTAAATTGCATGCTTTTGCTGGAGTTTTTATTTTGTTTGCTTCTTCTGAGTTTGGCTATTTTGACTTGACATTGATATATACTAGTAATGTCAGCCAACATTTTTACATTGTTTTTTGCAGTTTTGTATGCATTTTTTGGATTGCGGTTACTTTACATTGCTTGGAGATCCAAAGCAGATTCAAAAACTTCACAGAAAAAGGAAATGGAAGAAGTATGTTATCTTCAACACCTTTCGCAGTTTGATGCTTGTCTACCCTTTATTTTGTTTGGATTCTTGTCTTGCCTGCTTTTTTCATTATGTCTATTGGACATTTCTGGTAAAAGATTTGGTGATTCATGATCTATGACATGAAGATGATCAAATACAGTTGTCTTTGGTAATTTATCTTTTTCACCTGTTTCATTTGGGATAGAACCCAAACAACTAGAAATATACTGAAAGATAAAGGATAGAACAACGCAATGAATCTCAAGTAATTCGAGGTAGTTGGACCCTCCTCTCTCTTGAGCAATCTTACTCAAGCCTAAAATTGCCTACCTCCATTATTTCCTCTTCAATCTATCTTCTTTCTTTCTTTCTTTTTTTTTTTTGATCACCAGAAGTCGGACCTTTTCTTCTCTATACTCAGGGGCACCCACGCCTGGCCAACGCCCAGACCCGCTTTCCCCCTCACTCTATTTATAAGAGTACCCCTAACAACTTCCCTAACTAATTACTAGTATACCTTTAATATCCTAGTAATATCACTAATCCTCTCTTAATAGCATTCGTATCAATTTGTTTGGAAGATCTTTATCTGTTATTTATAAATGCCAATATGAAAGGAACAAACAGGTGTTTCAGGGGAGTGCATACTTGTTGTGATGATTTTTGGGGTTAAGTTAGATTATTTTCTTCTACTTGGTGCTCTTTTCTTATTAGCTTTAGTAATTATAACTTGGTAGGGGCAACCTACGTAGGATTTAATATCATACGAGTTTTTGGGACAACCAAATACAGTAGGGTTAGGTGGTTGTTCGATGAGATTAGTTGAGAAGCGTGGAAGCTAGTCCGGACACTCAAAGATATTGAGAGAAAAAAAGAAAAGAAAAAACAGCCTAGCGCAAATATTTACCAATTAGGATACCTCATCTCCCATTTCGTATCTCTTCTCCTTGTTTAATGATTCTTTCTATCTCCTAAAAAAAACGACTATTTACAACCCACCCCCACCACCAAAATAATAATACTAATAATAAAACAGATAAATAGCTATTTCAATACATCAAGGTCATTTTTTAAGAGTTTGCCTGATTGCAATGTGCACCATGAAACCTGCTAGAGTGGACTCTTTATATTCCATTATTCCTAATATTCAAGTCTTGACTCTTTATATTCATAACTGTCTCATGTCCAGGCACCATACAACATTCTAAATGCAAGGTTACACTCCGGAGAATTCTTTCATGTTTGATAGTGTTGTTAGTTACTATATGCTATGATTTGGATTTAGATTTTTTTTCTCTAAAACTTTATAGTTCCCCTTGTAATCATAAAAATATTTGAAGCCATCCTGAAGATTGTTGCTTCTCTTTTATGTCCTGAATGAATGAATATATTCATCATTCATTTGTTCCCCATCTTTGTTATCTCATTTTTGAGAAAGCATGTGGCCATTATTTTAGCTACATATGGAATTTAATCTTTAGGATTTTGTATTATTCCATTGATTAGCCTTTCCTTGTTTTTCAGTATTTCTTTGATGATCTTTAGTCAGGCAATGTGCTAATGGTTCCCTAATCCTATAATTCTCTAGCTAAATTTGCTTCTAATCACGTGTTCAGGTGGAGGAGAAACTTGAGGCTGGACAATCCAAGACAACCTTCCGCCGCTTCTTTTTGCGATTTTGCACACCCATATTTTTGGAGGTCCACAAAACCTACTATTATCACTGATTTAACATTTATTTTTCAAACTGGCTGGGCTGCTGTCTATATTATTGTTTTCTTTTTTCTTTTTCCTAATTCTTACAGAGTTTAAAAAATTTTGTGCCATTGAACTGCATATCATTTTTCATATATAATATTCTCCTAACTGATTTTGAATACCGTTTTGGGTTTGCAGTCGTTTATATTAACATTTCTTGCCGAATGGGGTGATCGGAGTCAGATAGCAACCATTGCTGTAAGTTCTTCCTTTTTTTACCCCACCGAAGTCCGATAGCAACCATTGCTGTGGGCTATTGGCTTAAATCCTATTTTAGTTTCTAAACTTTCCTAACTATTTCATCTGGTCTAGTTTTAGTCCTCAACTTTCAACTGTTCTGGTAGAGTTCCTCAACAGTTTTTATTGTAGTTCTTGCTTTCAAGGTTTCATTATTTATTTAATCTTGAACTCAAAACCTGAACTACTACATGTGGCTTCAAATACTTGTCCGTGTAATGAACAAAACAACTGCACGTTAGGTTTTTGTTGAATAATTTACAGAAAACCACGAAAAGAACAGTTTAGAGATCAAAACAAAATGGTTGAAAGTTTTTGGCCTGTAATGAGATTCAGACTATATTTTTATTTAAGCATCTCCCAAATTAAATTGAATTCAAATATTTTTGGGGATTTGTTATTGCAGCTAGCAACACACAAAAATGCACTTGGAGTGGCTGTGGGAGCCATATTGGGGCATTCAATTTGTACATCAATGGCTGTGATTGGTGGAAGCATGTTGGCATCAAAGATATCCCAAGGCACTGTTGCAACTGTTGGAGGCTTGCTCTTCCTTGGCTTCTCCTTGTCTTCCTATTTTTTTCCCCCTCTATAAGTTCTAACCTCAATTCAATTTTTGTTTGTCATTTTCTTTTATAAATTTTTCCAACTTTTTTCCCTTTTTCTTTTACATTTCTTAGAAGTTTGGAAGTAAGATATGTTGGCCTTTCGTGTATCGTTCTAGCATACGAAATACATCTACGTACCGATATTAACTCTATAGTTCAAAAGCAAATTCATATAAAGCCTTTTGTACTCGAGCTCAAAGAACACAAAAACCTCAGTGTTCGGGTAGGTAACCATTCTTTTAAACTGCATAGTTTCTCGTCTTCTTATTTCCTCCATGGCCCTCACTCTCCTTGGCCTGCAACTCTTTTCCTTGTGTGCTTGATGAGATCTTTCTTGCTATTGAGATCTTTCTTGCTAGTTAACAATGGCCCTTAGATTCTCATGAAGATAGTTTGAAACTTTGATGCTTTTTCAAGAAGAAAACTTGCAGTCTTATTTACCTTCCTGTCCCAAAAAAATATCGATTTGTGCGCTGCATTGGCATTCTCCTAAATTAGTGCTTTAAGAAAAAAAAAATAAAGGCCAGTTTGATAATGTTATAATGTTTTTCTCAAAATTGTACTGAAACTTTGGAAACAACGAAAACAGGTTTCTTATTTTTTTGTTATCGTTTTCAATTTGTTCCAAAATATAAATATAAATAATAATCCCGGCTCTAGCTACCTTTAGCGACTGTGGGGATCGCTCCCTCTAATCTTAGTCAATTCGACTGCGACTGAACCGTCTCTTCAACTTCTTAACCCGTGGACTTTGAATCACATTCAGTAGGTTGGGTCATAAGAAACGAGCCATAAGGAGAAAACAAAAAAAAGAGATGAGAACGTTATCAAATAGGACAGAAGAAAACTAGTGTTCATTCCATAGGAAAAAAACTTCCAACAAACAATGGATAGAATGCTTACTAATCCCCATTGAGGAAAACAAAAAAGTGAGAGTTGAATAAGAATTGTTGGGGAAATGGAGAATACTTCATATTTGCATTTTGTTTGCTAAGATGGACACTTCTTAGTTCAATTGCTTGGCATGGTAATTTACAACCAAACCAATTCCATCCATGAATTTGATAGGAAAATTTCTGGTACCACGGGAGTATCATACTTCATTCTATTTATTGTTTACCACATCAGCCATGTATTAAAAATTATGTGGGGTCTATTTATTCTATTTACTATATATAAATGAGAGAGAATATGATGCTCCTGTAGTACTAGAAATTTTTTCGAAATAGAGTTGTAATAATTAGGCATACTGAAAAAAAAAAAAAAAGGCCTATAAATTATCCATGATCAATAACTCTTTTTAAAAGGAATGCTCTATATATACACACATAATTACCAAACAAATTACCTAGTATTTTTGTCCATTTCCCCTCAAAGCTCTGTTCCGATGAGTTTGAATTTGGTTTCTGCGATTCGTCATTACACGAATGCTCTGTTCCGAATCCCATTTTCTCAGGCGCCAAACGCAAGCTGGAAAAAATCATCACTTTCTTTCACCTGCATTATTGAAGAAGGCGCTGTAAGATGAGATGGATGAATCTGGGCAGTCGGTGCTTCTCTTCTGCTGCTTTTCTGAAACTTTCCCGTTCTGTTTCTCAAGTTTCGTTGCCCCAAAAACTCGTATCATTCAACTTGTCTCAGCATCAGCTGTTCAAGTCATGTTGCTACCACTCTTCCAATGATTCGTTGGCTTATACCCTTCACGCCAAGATGGTCAAGAATGGTTCTATTTTGGATTCAGGAAAGTTCGTTTTGAGTTCTTACGTGAAATCTGAGAAATTAGACGATGCACAGAAAGTGTTCGACGAAATGCCCAACAGGGATGTTCTCACTTGGACGGTCCTTATATCGGGTTTTGCTCGAGTAAGATGTTCTGAAATGGCATTGAGACTCTTTAGAGAGATGCTGGTTGAAGGTGTTAGTCCAAATCATTTTACTTTGTCTAGTGTTCTTAAACTTTGCTCTAGAGTAGGTGATGTTCAAATGGGTAAGGGGATTCATGGATGGATGCTCAGAAGTGGGGTCAACTTAGATGTTGTCCTGGAGAATTCTGTGCTTGATTTGTATGCAAAGTTTGATGCATTTGAATATGCCAAAAAGTTATTTGATTCAATGAGAGAAAAAAGTACTGCCACGTACAATATAATGCTTGGTGTGTATGTCCGTAGTTGTGATGTTAACAAATCTCTTGAATTATTCAGAAAATTGCCCTGCAGAGATACCGCGAGTTGGAATACGATTATATGTGGGCTAATGCAAGGTGGACATCTGAAAACAGCATTGGAGCTACTCTATGAGATGGTGGAGAACGAACCTGAGTTTAACAAAGTTACTTCCTCCATAGCTTTAAGTGTAGTTTCTTCTTTATTGATTATGGCGCTAGGGAGACAAGTACATGGCCGAATTGTTAGGTTTGGTTTTCATAATGATGGATTTGTGAAGAGTTCTCTGATAAATATGTACATTAAATGTGGAAATTTGGAAAAGGCATCGGTGATATATAATCAAATGCCTTCAGATTTTGTGAGTAAACAAGGTTCCAACATTGTATGTAGCGACATGATGACAGAAATTGTATCACGGAGCTCAATGGTGTCTGGATATGTTCGAAATGGGAAGTATGAAGATGCCTTCAAAACTTTCATTTCTATGATGCGTGAACGGGCTCTGATGGACAGATTTACCATTGCAAGCATTGTATCAGCTTGTTCTAATGCTGCTGTTTTAGAGCTTGGTCGTCAAGTCCATGCTTATATTCAGAAAATTGGGGAAAGGCTCGATGCTCACTTGGCTTCCTCCTTGATTGACATGTACGCCAAAGGTGGGAGTTTGGATTGTGCCCGTCAAACTTTTGAGCAAATGACCTATGCAAATTTTGTGATATGGACTTCCATGATTGCTGGATGTGCTTTGCACGGGCAAGGTAAGGAAGCCATTAGATTGTTTGAACAGATGAGATCTGAAGGAATCATACCAAATGAGGTTACTTTCGTAGGAGTTTTAACAGCTTGCAGTCATGCAGGTCTGCTTAAAGACGGTCGTCGATATTTTAACATGATGAAAGATGTTTATGCAATCAAGCCTAAAGTCGAGCATTTCACTTGTATGGTAGATCTTTACGGTCGAGCTGGATGCTTGAATGAAGTCAAAGAGTTCATCTATGAGAACGATTTATCACACCTTAGTGCAGTTTGGAAGGCATTCCTATCATCTTGTCGGCTTTACAAGGACATCGAAATGGGAAATTGGGTTTCTGAAAAATTGCTTGGGCTCGAACCACAAGATGAAGGGCCTTATGTTTTACTATCAAACATGTGCTCCAGCAATCAAAAATGGGAAGAAGCTTCCAGAACAAGAAGATCTATGCAACGCAGAGGGATTAACAAAACACCTGGCCAATCTTGGATTCATGTGAAAAATCAAGTCCACTCCTTTGTTGCGGGAGACCGATCGCACCCTCAACATGCTCAGATATATGCATATCTGGACAAGCTAATTGGAAGATTGAAGGAAATTGGGTATTTGTATGATGTAAAATTGGTGATGCAGGATGTAGAAGAAGAACAGGGTGAAGTGCTTCTTAGTTGGCATAGTGAAAAGCTTGCAGTTGCTTATGGCATTATCAGTTTGGCTTCTGGCATTCCAATCCGAATCATGAAGAACCTTCGAGTATGCGCTGATTGTCATAACTTTATGAAACTAACATCTCAGCTTTTAGGCAGGGAGATAATTGTTCGAGATATTCATCGTTTCCATCATTTTAACTCCGGTCGCTGCTCTTGTGGCGATTATTGGTGAGCTGGGATGGAGAATTTGATGCATGTGAATTTTCATGCATAAGATTACTCTGCTTGGAGCGTTTTTGGGGAAGCAGGTGCAAAATATTCATTGAAGAAGCTAGACTTTTAACATTATGCTTCTCAGATGTCAAGGCTGCAAAGTTCTGAGGCCGGGATTCTTTGTAAAGGCGAACTCCACATGCTAGAACTGAAGGATTGATGTAAATTACATGAACATGATGAGAAATCTTCTGTAAATGAATGAGCCAGGAAGAACCTTGTCAACATGAGTTCCACTGAAAGAGAGCAACCAGAGGGCAAAGAATAGTTTGCAAAAGATTACCTGGTGAAATAAATCACAACCTTCACCACTTGATTCTCCATTTGGAAAGGATAGTAAACTGGGGATAATATGCTCCAAGTCCCAACGGCTCACTCTTATGACCACCTCAACAACACAATTTCAGAAACACAAAACAAGACTTTTGATCATACTGACGTATAATAAGAAGAATCTGGAGAAGGATTGCTTACAGCTACTAATACTGTTACACATGGTAAGAATCAGTGGTATACTTTTAGTGAATTTGGGTGGATTTTAGATTCTTTTTTTTTTTACAAGCATTTTTATAAAAATACCAAGTAAATGCTTCTTCTAAAAAGTACAAAAATGCTTTTAAGTGCTTTAGAATTTTTAAAGGCATTTTTGGCCGTGTCACTAATCATCGTGATATATTTAAGAAGTTTAAAAGCAGGTGAATGTTTGTCCATAATTAAGGGGCGTTTGGTGTGACAAAAGAAACATTTTTCAAAAGTTTCATGTTATTTGATTACTGATGTTAGAAACACTTAAAAAATGATTTAAAGGTAAGTGTTTATCCGAAAGTATTTACAAAAAAAGTGATTCACTTAAGCGTAGTACTCAAAAGAGTCGAAATCCATTCCGAACTCTTAGAAAAACTAAGCACCATTCATTTCGTTGCCACTTTCCTGCAGCTTCTGTATGTTACTTCTCTGATAACAGAAAAGAAAATGGCATACTGATATATTCTCCCTCCAATCTTATATTGCAGTGATCAGACAGACCAGTCATTAAGGCTATGGTTCGTGTTGAAGCAAATGGTAGATGGGTACACAACAGTTCCAAAAGGGATATCAATAAGCAATCACAATGGATCTAACAAAGATGTTTGGCATGGAAAATATACAATTTTTATGTTTCCTTAACACAGACATGGGAGTTGCATTGCAGAAACAGAAAATGATACAAAATCTACTTGACGAAGTAAGGGAGGTCCAAGACATAGAGGAGGAAGTAGGCCCAGATGACGCCGGAGATGCCTCCGAAGAAGAATCCGCCGGAGAATTTCGCCCATCCGTCGGCTGTTTGGAGCTGATCCGGGGCCTTCTTCCGGCCAGTCAAGGTCAACGATGGTGCAGTGGATGGCTCTCCTTCATTGAAGGATGCAACACCATACATTGTCAAGCAGATGCTGAGAATGACAATGAGGCCGCCGGCGGCCAGTGAGCCGGCTCCTCCGGCGTAGGCGGTGTTCCTCAGAGGCCCAGCTTTGACAAATGGGCCGACGAGAAAAAAACCATGGGCCAGGCCCACTTCAATTCCCCTCAGCAGTGGGCTGACTGCTGTTCTGTAGGCTGGGAGATTTGAGAGGTACCAGGCTATCAGTGGGCTTGAGGTTACTGGAGTCTCAAGGCTTCCAATGAATGGGTCTCCATTGATGGGTTGGATCACTTGGTAAGTGGGCTGCAAGTGAAACATAATCAGGTATGGGATACTATTCTGGTTGAAAAATGAACCAAATTCAAATGATAATTGATTGCAAATACGGTCTAATTCTTTGTTATCTCTAACAAACCAATAATTAACATTAGATATACTAGGTAATCAGTGATTTGAATCTAGTCAACAAGCATGTTCAATGTAAATCATTTATTGAGTATATCATATGTTAATTATTGAATGATTAGTATAAATAGGACATAATTTTACATCATTATAAAACTGTCATACTCTTATTATCCAATAAAGAAATGGCTCTTTCATTACACAATTTCTTTCCTTAATGTCTACAAATGATTTTTGTTACACCTGATTTGGTTAATCTCTCTTTTCAGTACATGTTTACTTTCTCTTACTTATCACTCTCCTCATAAGCACTTCCTCATACTAGTCACTCTCTTAATATACAATTCAATAAACCAATGGCTTTATCTACATTCAATGAAATTACTTAGATTTGCAAAATGGGAGTTGTTTACCTTATCAGCTTGGATGGCTCTGATGGTGAAGGAGTGTGTTCTTGCAGGGACTCGTCGGAGCGGCGAAGCGGAGAGGCCTTTCGGAGAGATTAAGGCTCTGGTGTTGGAAGAAGCAAAGCTGGAACTGAGCTGGCTGGCTATGGGAGAGGTTGCAGTGGCCATGGCTGCTGCTTGTGAAAGGATCAGTTAGTTGAATGGCAGAGAAGAAGAATGAGGTGAGATTTTTAGATTCATTTTGGGGGTTAGATTTGCATTGGTGGCCATGGAAATTTGTGGGAGGCTGTGGTTGATCAAACCTCTCCCTTCTCATTGGATGGAAGTTGCCACATAACCTTATCCCTTATCCATTTCTCTCTCTCTCTCATGGGAAAATGGGCTGGCCCAAGTGGGCTTGAAAATTTTGGATTTGGGTCTCTCTCTCGATATGAGAGATAATGTCTTGGATGAGCTATTTTGAAAACTTATTTTCACAAATGTCCAATATTTACAAATTTTACCGTTTTAGATCTTTGGTCATTGGACATGTTTAGATTTTCACACAGTGGACATTTCTAGTAGATTATCTTTGATCTAGCTATTTAACATGTTTAAGTGCTTTTTAGTACAACAAGGATGTGTGGAGTTAGAGAATTTAAACCTTCAACTTTTAGGAAAGGTTGAATTTAAACCTTGGAGATGTTGCTGATGCGAATTCGCATCAACTTATATTAGACTCAAAATTGGGTAATGTAAATAGATTTGGGAGGGTAAGTTATGTTGGGTTTTGTGTAGAAATTAAGAAATATAGGGTAGGTTCTAAAATATTTTGGACAGTACGGTAGTTTTATGTATAGTGTTAAAATAGCGGGTTGAAGAAATGATACAATGTGAATAGTGTTCAATTTCGGGACTTTTAGGACTTGTTTGATAAAGTCGTGGAGAGAATATTAAAACTCACGACCTCTTAACTACAAGTGCACACTTTACACTAGCGAACCTCGTTTGGATCGTTTTGATCAATGATTTACAATATATATTATTTAATCTAAATCTGCCTCTAGACACGAAAATGGAAACTAAAGCCTCTTTTTTTTTTAATGTTTCTCAAAATTTAGAAACGAGATGAGTTACCAAACATGTCTATAGAACAAGAAACGGGAACGTTACCATACAGCCCTCAGTGTAAAACCAAAAAGGTAAATCACTACACCTAAAAAATTTTTTATTTTTTATTTTTCATTTTTTCATATTTTTTTTCTCAAAATTTTGAGAAACGTAAATATTTTATTTAGTAGTTGAAAAGATCGTTTTTCAAGAGTTGATTTCTGACAGGGAATGTTTTAAATTTAATGATAGGATGACTTCTCAAAACAACAACATTCTTCCAACAAATCTTAAATAAATTGTATATTAAAAATGAAAAATATTTGTAAATTATCCCTAAAAATGATTCAATTTTCATGAATATATAATTGATGATCAAGCATTATTAAGTTGAAAATGAATAATTGAACAAAAGGAAATAACTTTATTAATAAAAATATAAAATATAAAATAATTCATGAAACAAACTACATCATCATAATCAAAATAAAACCTAGAGCACAACTAAAACTAAAATTCACAATTAGTAATCAAGAAATCCAAAAACTATTAAACCCTTTTGGCCAATTTTTGTCGCCATTCGAGGTGGCCCAGCCCAGCATTCATTCGCAAATCAATCCTGTAGTGAAATTGAGACTGCTTGACCTCGGAAGCTAATTCRCGTGTAGGCAGCGCTGTCTGTCGTACCGTTGACTCGAGATCTATTCATTGAATTGACTTTCTTAGATTTTTTCTATGGGCTCGCTCCCTCTTTTTCCAAGAATTGATGCACTTCCCTTTACTTCATAGGGCCTTTTCTAATAGGGGAAAAGCCTTCCATTTCCGTCAAATGACCCGGCCTCCCCTGGCTCTTCCACCTTTCCCGCCTATGCTATGCTCCCCCAGCGCAGGCCTACCACGCTTCGCGCCTGCGGCCGCCAGACGGTCTTTGCCAGTAGTGCCATCCTCCCCGCTGGCTGTATGGGCAGGTTGCCCCTCGAAAACGAAGAATGATCCAAAGAAATTATACATTAAGGAGAAGTCAATAGAAAATCAAATGCATCAAAAAAAAATTTTAGATGTCAATTACCACTGAGCTAAGTTCATGTTGACGAATGCAAGAAATTTTACTTGTACATTAGATAATATTTTTTGGAATATATATAATTAAAGGCAACCACTTTTGTTAGAAAATGAGATGAAAAAAACCACAACATACATGCTCAAAATAAATACTTTAATTATAAATAATACGTGACATTTAAATTTTATGAGGACAACGAATTAGGTACTATATGTTGTTGAGAGTCCTCCTTTGAGCAAAAATCGAACAAACAAAACTTGATTTGCATCCCTAATTAATATTACTGCGCTTAAAACAATCTTACTTTATTGTTTGAAAGAAAAAGGTTAAAAAATACCTTTTTTTGGTGTACTTTTAGTTTTGATTCATTTATATTCTACCACTGACAATATATTTCTTAAAATGTAACAGTTGATGCCAATTTTTGGGTCAGGTCCACATAGGTGCCACACACGTGCCACACAAGTCTTCACCTCTAGGCCCTTGATACATGCACACAAAATCTAACACTTATGTGGTGCTATGTCGAATACGCTCTGATGCTTAAGTTAGAACTCAAGTTGAAAGTATGGAGCATAAAGAATAAAAAGTCATTATTCTCAAGGGTGAAAATTCACTTTAGAGAGGGTGTGTCGAATCTTCACAGGGAGTTATATGTAGGGAAATGCGGCTTATTTTGATTAAGGTTGCTATGTTCTTTATATATGGAAAGAGATAGAGAAGCATGGAGGTTTCCTTCATATGAGGCGCGGGGAGCAGTATATGGACTAAAATGCAAGGACCAAAACAAACCTTCTGAAACTATATAGACTAAAATAAATCAAAGTTGAAAGTAGAGGGATCAAAACGAACATTTTTGAAATTACATGAACCAAAGCTAAAAGTAAATAGATCAAAATAATGTTTTAACTCGTTTAAATAGTCGGTAAAATACATAAATTTCTCAAAAAAAAATAAAAAATTGAAGCTTGAAAATTTAACATATTTACAACTAGGTCACCAAGTAAATTAATTACATGCAAGAAAAGATAAAAGAGGATTAATTGTGAGCCATATTCATCTATGGAATCTCATTGACACGTTTTTACAAGAAGCTTCCCTTTTTCATGCACTAAATTTTGGTCAAATCGTTTTTCATGCATCACCCACACTAATATTTTAACCACATATTTCAGTCAAAAAATTGACTGAAGCACTCAAATCGCAGCAACAGAAAATTAGCACTCTAATGTCTAAGTTAGTACTCAATTATGCTCTCAAATTCGAACTGAACATTGAATTTGCACGTATCCCAATTAGGTATTTATAAGGACGAAAGAAGTGGTTGCAACTGCTCAGAGATCACGCACGTAACCACATCCATTAGATCTTCGATGCAAAATTCGTCTTGTGATTAGTGGTGCAGTTGGGCGGTTCTTATCTAAAGCATGGAGTATTTCTTGGCATTTCAACTCGGCCATTTAACTTTTAGTTCGTAAACACATAATTGTGCTCCATTTGATGACACGTGCCAAATTTAGAATTTACCTCTTCATAAACAATTTTAAAATTGTTTCTATATGTGCTGAAGAATAATCTATTTTTGGAGTAATAATAAACAAATATCTTTTTCAAACTATTTAATAATGGGTGGTGCAGTCCCATTAGTTAAACAGGTGAGGCAAAACCTGGTAGGTGACAAGTAAAGACCTATTTGGTAATATTTTTGTTTTTGACAAGTCCGACAACTATTTATGTTCTCAATATTATTGTATAAACATTTCGAAAATAAAAAAACAAGTTTTTTGTATTTTGTAAAACATAAATAAAAACATAGTTTAATCATTTATAAATCTATTGGTACGGCGTCCGAGTCATACAATTCTTATTTTTTTTACTAAAAGTAAGACGATAAAAACAATAAATGAAACCGTTACCAGACGAATCTCARCTAAATTTCAAACCAAGTGGTCGGTCTTCGGATCATCTTGAAATTCAACTKGAAACGTACGGTCATCCTTTCCTGGGAAAAGAAACCAAATGATATCGCAATCTCCCATCCTTCTTATTGACACGTTTTCTAACATAAATCTCCATTTGGCTTCCTTCTTTATTAATTACTTCAAATTCATTGAACCTCATCTTTTTTTTTTTTCGCTTTTTGGTCAGAAAAATTTATAAAGGCCATTAGGGTTTCGGGAGGAGGTGAAAATACAAGAGTTTATATATATTTTTGGTTTAAATATCCATTTTGTKTTGATCTTGTACTTTCAACTTTTGTTCGATAGTTAAAAAATATTAGTACACAGTAAAAAGCTACAATTATATTTTAAAAAATTTATTCGATAGTGTTATGCTATAACTGTAGTTAAAAAAATGAGGTAAAAATAAAAATAAAATGATCAAAACAATASGATCAAACGTTTTAAAATTATACTGACTGAAGTGAACAAAAATTGAAATCGCGGATATTAAAATTATCAATATTTTGATGTTGGAGGCATCAAMGTATAGATAAACGTTTAGGACAAATTTATATTTTTCATCGAATTAAAACCAAAATTTATTAGGAAAAGTATGTGAAAGTGAAAAGAGAGGTATTGCTTGTGTTTCCTCATTTAATTCCGTGGGAATTGAGATTTCTTTCACTAAAATCAATGTTCTTGACACCATTCCTTAAAATCTCTRTGCTAAGAAGTTCCAAAGTCAATATGTTCTCAACGTACATATCACAAACGTACTTTAAGTACTTAGTCAGGCATTTAATGCAATTTATAAATATTAACTTATGACGTTGATTGGACTAACAAGCGATAATTGAATAGGAAGTGATATAAAGATTAGGGTTCGATTCAAACTTATGACTTTTTGATCAGAGATAAGTGTCAATTATCGTGAGTTAAGTTTATGTTAGTTTGACTGTCTTTTCTTATTTTAACTAATTAGCATATTTCATCGACATTTAAATGATAGCATTAACAGGTTAATTAATCCAAATATAGCGTAAGATAAGACATTAATTACTGCTACAAATGTTGATGATCGAATTTCTACTTTTAAGTTGTTGAATTATGGAAATGAATCAATTAGAGATACATTTGAAATATTTTAGAGTCCAAAGAGTAAATGGACCCAACAATTTCATGATCACCTACCTTATGAATTAGTAATTCTTATGTGTTTCACGGTATCAAATATTGTAGGGTTAGACGATTGTCTCGTAAGATTAATCGAGACGCGGGTAAGTTGGCATGAACACTTACGGAAAAACAATAATAATAAAAATAGACTCAACAATTAACATTCATAGACTAACTTTTTAAAAATTATTTATTTATTTATTGATCTAATGAAAGATAAGCATACATCGAAAAATAAGTACGATAGAATTATAAAACATATGTTCACTATGAAAATTGATAGGATTTTAGGGAAAAAAGGACAATCAAGCTTTTTTTTTTTTTATTTCCTTTTTTTAGTTGAAATTTGTAAGTTTTTGACAGAATATATTTAATAACAGATTTTATGTATTATCCAACATAATTTTTGTATAAAATTATATTTCAATCAGTGAAAATTGAACCGATGAAATTGCAAACACTTAAAATCTGAGGACTAATTTAGGAGAAAAAAATGATTTTTCAAAATTGGGATGGCTAAAAATTGCATCCATGTTATTTTCTATGGTATTGTTTGACAACCGATTTTAWTTTTTTATTTTTTTTTCAAAAATTAAACTAGTAAAAACTATTTATACCTACATTTTCTTCATTTTAGTTTTGCACTTTAATTAAAATTTAAAATAAAAGATTGATTAAAAAATGTATTTTATTATTTCAGAATCTTAAATATACCTCTTAATTTTTCTTCTATTATTTCAGAATCAAACTTTAAATAGAAATAAAAATAAAATTTAAGGAATCAACGAAAAGTTTTTATTTATAAATTAGAAAAAATTTGCAACTTGAAATGAAGTTTAATGTCAAAAATTTGCAACTTGTTTAGGCATGTTTATGTAACTACATATTTCCATCAAAGTTTTCAACAGTGTTGCTGAAAGTTTATTTTAATAATTTAATTTTTGACACGTAATTCTAGAAGAAATTTCATAAGAATAAAATAATTCAATGGTAAAAGAATTAAGAAACTAAAGTAGGACTATTAAAATTACCAAAAAAATGTAAATAAGAAACTGTGTGAATTGAGATTTTAGAGTGAGAAATTGAGTGTAGAGAGAGATAGACTAGTACTRGCAAGAGAAAGTGTGAAGACCTAAAACAATTTTTTTTTAATACAACAAATCAAATCAGGAGTAYGAGGTTACCTCAAATGAAAGAGTAGATGAGTTCAAGAAATATTGATAAAATCACAAAAATCAAGAAATTCATATAAAAAAATATTTAAACTTATAGATAAGCACTTAATGTACCCATAAATTTGTATTAAATAGTTTTTATTGTATATAAAGTTGKGTTAAAGTTTTGCAAATTCTTAGTTTCTTACCGACGAGGATCAATTTCGTCATTACCACTATTAAATGTTTTAGGACTAAGAGAGGAAATGTAAAAATAGATTTTTTATTTTTATTTTCGAATAATGAACTGTCAATTTTTTAATGATGGTAATGACAAGAGTTGATCATCTAGCAAACACTTTTARAAGTACGAACTAAAACGAAGCAAAGYTAATAAYCGAATATTTAAAGAACATACTTCATTTATTCACTTCATTATTTTATAACATTTTTAATATGATGCTGGTAATGAATGAAAAGAATATCTATACATCTCTCATAGTATTGTAATTTTTATCGTGGAAAAATTTTTGGTACTACAAAAGAGAGCCAATTATCGATTAATTATGTTCGCTTTTGTGTGGTAAAGATACAGTAATTTTAATTTTAGAAATAATATTTACATCATTCGAGGAGAGCAAATTTTACGGAATGGATGTTATAAATACACAACTGCGAAGCCACTCACACCAGTGGTGCTTGTGCTTCTCTCTGTTCGCTCTGTTATTTTTCATTTTCCTCATCGCCGACCGCACCCGCCGCCGCCATGATCGCCGGCAAGGACGTGCTCCAA
>NW_019104549.1:870739-902935 GCF_001995035.1 Momordica charantia
GGAATTGAAGATTTTCCCCGAAAATCCTCCGCCGGCGCCCGTTCCGTCCGATCGCGGCGGTGAAATTACTCCCGTCGGCGGCGACGGCGGGGGTGGTTCCGGGAATTTAGGGCTCAGTTTGGAGACCTCGAAGGAAGCTAATTCTCGATCGGACGCGTCTTCGAAAGCCAGAGGTAATTCTTTCTCGCGACGGTATTATAGATTTTGCTTTATTTATAGTTTTTGGACCCAATTTGTCCGTGGATTTATAATTTTGCCCCTCAACTCTTGTTTTATTTGAAATCCGGACCTATTAGTTGGGATATATATATATATATATATTATAGTTCAAAATTTCCCTTTATTTTAACCATTATTTTAAATATCAATGTCGATTTTGTGTTAAAATACTAAATTACAAAATATATATATATGTCTGTATATATTTCTTAATTACAAAATATATATATATGTCTGTATATATTTCTTTTTTAACTTTGTGTTTGTTTCAAAAATATTTATATTCTTTTAAAAGTTTAAATACTACCTTTTATAATATAAAGGTTTCAAAATTACCTTTAATGGTATTTCTCTTGTAATTTAGCTCAAATTATTTGTTCTAATATTATGTTCACATTAAAAATTTATTTTGTCCATTTAGTCGTAATAAAAATATTGACTTTCACCTCAAACTTTTTTTTAGTTCAATATGTGTATGAGTTGGAAATCSGAATTGACAATCTTTTGATAGGATAAAAAATTCAATCAAAATAAGGATATATCGATAKAAATTTAATATCATGATTCTAACCACTATTAAAAATATGTTTGAATTCTAGTTTGGTCTTTAAAGATCATTCTTGTTGATCTTGTTTCTGTTTATATTAATGTCCTAACTTTCAAATAATTTATTTTAATCATTGCATTAATTTTTTTAATCAATTATTACCAGAAACCTAACAAATAAAGGATGCATATATTTCATTTACCAAGTGTAAAAGATTAGAGACAAATAAAAACACTAAAAGAGTTTGAAAACCAAGAGGAAATAAAGATGGAAGTTCTCATCAACTAAAATAAATGTTTTTTTTACAATAAAATAAATTTTTTTCCGAACCTATAATGATCTTGTGAAATTGAACAAGGTGGGTACAAGTTAGCTTTGACACTCATTGGATATGAAAAAAAAAAGATTTTTCTTGGAAACATGAAATAATATTTAACAAAGATTATAATTTTAAATTAATTTTGTCTCAGATAGAAAAAACAACCTTTTAAAGTTTGTTGGTTGAATATTAACTACACATAGAAAAACAGAAAAACAACCTTTTATAATCTAAATTAATTTTGTCTCGAATAGAAAAACCTTTTAAAAAGTTTATTGGTTGAATATTAACTAAAAAAATAACATTTTAAATTTAAAGAAGATTATTATTATTATTATTATTATTATTATTATTATTATTATTACTATTATTTTAAAATTTTAATTTTAATGTTTGCAGCAGCAGCAGCATCAGCAAGTGGGATGACAAAACTTGTACTGTACATGCTTGGGAAGAGGGTGTTAAAAAATCCAAATACCTATGCCAGCTTATTCGGCGTCGTTTGGTCTTTAAYATCATTCAAGTATTCTTATTTCTCCTTATTTCATGCATCTTTAATGCCTTTTTTTAGCTTCAAAATCTTTAATTTTCTCCCTTTTTTTAGTATATATGTTAAGTCTAGTTATTATACATATTTACAGATTTATTAGACCCAAATTTAAAATATGTTGAAAATTCAATTTTATTAGATACGATTTTGAAAGTTAAAAAACTATAATATATAGTCGTAATTTAATATGAATAAAAAGGTCTTGCATCAACATTACATCATTATTTTAATAATTTTGAAGATTAAAGACGAGTTTAGGATGTTTTCTGAAAAAAAAATATTTTTCATAACTTTTTGTTTGTTTTTAGAATTTTTAGACAACTTTTGACTATCAAAAAAATTTTAAGTGATTTTAAATTTTTAGAAATAAATTTGACCATTGTTTACAATTTTATCAAACACTATCAATCTTTTTCAGAAAAAATAAGTAAATAAATAATTGGGACAACACACACTTAACTATGATCCAAAAACCAAAATATAACGGTAGAATTTCAATTTCAAGTGCTTTCAACCAAATTTGTTGTTTTCCTTATTGTTTTCAAAACTTACTTTTCCAAAATTATTTTTAAGAATTATAATGAGATGACTGAAAAAGTATATTAAATTCATTATCCAAATATATATAGTTTTGGAATGAATATTGAAGAAAAGAAAATTGTAGGTCATATGTGGTATTATACCATGAAAAAAAAAATAACGCTCTTTAAATAGTTATCTAAATATGTTTTCAAAGTTATTCTTATTTTTAGTGTCTTTTCCTTCCAACTTTTTTTAAAACATAAATATTTGGTAATTTCTCTTTTGCATACAAATTTAGGAAATAAAAATAAAATTGGTTTCTAGTTCCTCGTTTTTTTTTTCTAATTTTCCAAAAACATAAWTAAAACATTAATTTTATCCCATCATCACTTATAGGCATAATAAATATTCCTTTAAAAAAATATATGGTAATAAGTTAATTATTTTATTTGATTTTTTAATTTAAAATTTAAGAGAATAAAAAATAAAAAAATTGTTTAACTAAACGTTTTTCTATACCATTTTTTAATTATGAAAAAAAAGTAAGAAGCAATTATCAAACACATATTTGTTCTTCTTTTTATCGGACTATAAAACAAGAAACACGAAATGAAAAATAAGAAACGAGAATGTTATAAATGAATCCTATTTTTCTCGAATCCGACTTCAAACATCATTATTTCCGATCCTTYCCCGTACTTTCTCCAATTTAGCTAAAATGTGTTATAACAAATGCAGATATGGCATAAAAATGCCAACATTGATGCACAAATGCATATCAATGTTATCAGACACAGGCTTGGCTCTCTCCATGTTCAGTTTGGGCACTTTCATGGCCGTGCAGCCGAACATCATCGCTTGTTCAATGTCACAGGCTGCCACCGCCATGGCTGCTCGGTTCCTCATTAGCCCCATGCTCGTTGCTGCCATTTCCATGCTCGTTGGCCTCCATGGGATTGTCTTGCACACCGCTATTATTCAGGTTAATTATCTTATCACCATTCTGTTTTAGTCTCTAAGCTTTTACAAAAGCTCAGTTGAATGGTCGCTAATTAGGTTATTCATTCATGTCTAGGCGGCTTTTCCTCAAGGGGTTCTTTCATTCGTATTGGCTAAGGAATACAATGTTCATCCAAATGTACTCAGCACCTCGTAAGTATTTTCTTTTGCTAAAAAATTATTCAACGTGACCGACATAATATAACTCTTGTCTTTCCTTAGTTGACGTGCTACATGGTAATAGATATTTTAATTTAACATTAAATTTTAAAGTTAAACTATACCAGGTTGAATTACCAAGTTTCATTTATAAATTTTTTAAGGCGGGTCCAAATATATCTTTGAACTTTTAAAAATGTTTAAGGTTTTTAAAGTTTCAATCTTGTGTCTAATAATTTCCTAGCCCTATTATAAATTTGTATTTTTCTTTAGGTAATTAAGATGGTCCTAATTTTTTTAATTAGGTAGAGTGAGAGTGGATATTTAACATTAATGAATGACATGTCTGCTAATTTTTTTTTTTAATGTTGAATTACCATTCAATTATTTAATTTTAGTGGTATTATTGAGTAAAAATTTGATTAATAATATTGGTACCTGGAAGTTAAAATTAAAACTTTTGAAACATTAAAGATGACATTGAGAAATGATACATATTATAGGGACCAAAAGATACATTTAGCTATATAAATACTTTTTAATATAGAGTGACTTCCTAATGACTTTAAAAAATATTGTTTTGTAACAAATTATTTATAATATTTTTATAAATACCATGGAAATATGTCGATTTATCCTTCGTATTGATATCGAACACATGRACACAAAAATGTCGACAGATATTTAATACTCTAGTTTTAATTTGATAAAAAAAAGGTTCTCAATCGTTACTTTTTATATATTTAGTAACGAACAAGGCGGTTGAAAAAACAAATCAAAACATCGACAATGAAATTGAAATTTTAAAAAAGATTACGGACAAGATTAAAAAATGACACAAATATTAAAGATTAAACTATATATTAAGCGTATTAATTGTTTATAAATGTAATTTTTTTTCACATACAAATGGTTGATATCACCCATTTATTTACATCATTTTTTTTTCTATTGTTTTGAAGGGTGGTTGTTGGAATGTTGATTGCCTTCCCAATAATTCTGATGTATTATATGCTTCTGGGGGCCATTTGGAAATAAGGCAAACTAGAAGTCCTGAAGAGTAAAAAGTGGAAAATTTTGGGGCAGAATTTAGAAAGCATCTTCAATTGTGTTTATAGGTATACAAAAATTACACACAYATATTAGAGGATGGTTTTCATTGTCTTTGTAGGTTTTGTTTAATTTCATTGAGATGTTTTATTTTGAGTTGTATTTTTTAATTTATAAGGTTGTAATTATGTATTTGTGTGATTTCTAGGRTGTGTCTTGTTTCAAATTCCGCATAAATATAAAATACGGTATTTCTTAAAAAAAAATAATAATAATAAGGTTAAAAAATATTTTTAGTTGCCTAGTTCAACGGTAGAAGTTGTGAGTTCGATCTTCTATTCAATCTGTTGTACTCAAAATATTATTTTGATTTTAAAATTCTTGGATAACACATTTAGCCCACTAAATTTTGTAAGGRTATTTTGGTCAACATTTTCATTAAATGGGGTAAATTAAATTTTTGATATTGACATTTCTATATACCCATAAGATTTGAAATTGACATAAAGATATGAGTCAATATTGTTATAATAAAAATATTAACCAAATATAAAATAATATATATAACATAATATTAATAATAACAACTTTTAACCTATTTAAAAAACGTGAAATGTTTATTTATTAATTTAAATACTTTTTTTTAATTTTATGTTTTTTTTTAAGGGAAAGTTTATTAAACTTAGATGCCATTAAAGCTACATAGCTTTGATAATTAGCATCGTGATGAACACAAAAAGGGAAGTTGGAGAGCCATAGATGTGCTTGTCCTATGGTTTGATTCCCTGTAGATGTGATGAAACGAAATTAAGGAGAACTTGTAAGAAAGCTCTTTGATGTCCAAGATCCAATTTGTCTCTTCACCTCTCCAATCAAGATCCCCACGAATCAAATTTATTGCCTCCAAAGAATCAGGCTCGATCAAACTCGATCCCTACAAATTCTCCGTCAAGAATCTCCCGCGATTCCCACAAAATATTGTGGAAAATTTTGGAAGAATGGAGAATTAAGTAGAGGGCAGGACGGGAAACCTTCTACAATTTACAAGAGCATTAAAAATTTATCATATAAAAACGAAAAACACGTTTCCATTACCTCCTCAGAAGTCAGAACAGTGAAATTTTGTCCTCGCAAAATCGAATCACAGCTCATTTGATCGTTCGTTCATGGTGGACTGCTCAATTTCCCAATGTCTCCGACTCTGAGCTCTCATCTTCTCAAGACCACTCTCTCCCTCTCACTTTCATCTTCCATTAACTTCTCTTCCAAATGTCGTTTCTCTTCCGTTTTTGCTCCTCGCCCCCTCATCGCTAGGCTCTCCCGCTGCTGCCTCTCCACCAAGACCGCCGTCGGCTCCGCTCCTGATTCTGCCATGGATGCCGTCCAGAGGCGCCTTATGTTCGATGATGAGTGCGTTTCTTCTTAATCCCTACCGTCAACGATTTCCCAGTTTTAGATTTTTCATTTCTGATTCGGGTTTCTTTTGTTTGTATCGTTGAGTTATTTTTCTGCTTTCTGTTTCCATCGTGATTGCTGGTATTTTGTCTTTTTGTTGTTGTATGACTTCTGSGTACTGGGTAGAGTTCTCTAGGCTGTTTGGTGAACTTGGAACAGGGGAATTTATCCAGTCCTTGTTAATTTACCAATAGCATTAGCAATTGCTCCATATTTTGATTCTGTTTCAAGCTAAACAGAGGCTTTTTTTTAGTTTGCAAATTGGTGAGCTTCAAAGTATAAGGAATTGCTGTTTGCTTTTGCTAGACTTAGAAGCCAGCCTTGTAGGCTTGGCTATTGGATTAAATGTTTCAAAAGTAGTCGAGTCAAGTTAAGGGGTTGGATGAAACACCTATGCAAATTGCTACTAATGGTTCTTCGTGATGATTCAAAGAGTAATCTTCTTCAGCTTCTATATGGGTTTAGGGCTTGAATTGTGTCTGAGGGTGTATTTGTTATGGGTTAATGCAGTCAAGGCCATCATTTCGAGATTATGAGTTGAGCGCAATCAAAGAACTTTTGAGGAGTTCAAGGCTTTCTAATGGTCTTTGCTTTCTAGTTTGCTTATTAATTATTCTTGAAATGATATTTGTTTTGACTTGGATGCCTTCATATCCCATTCATGGTGTGTTTTTTTCTTTTTGTTCTTTTTTCACTCTTTATGGGAGCTTGTATCCTTTGAAAATTCTTGTTCTTTTCATTAGTCAATGAAAAGTTCATTTTTTGGTTAAAAAAAACACCATCCAATGGAGTTGTAGTTTGAAAACTCACTTTCAGCCGAAAGTTCAAAGGCACCTTAGAGTGAACCATGATGGGTAAATCCATCAACATAACTTGTTTATTTTTCCTTTCTTGTTCCATTTTGTTCTAGTGTACAAGGAGAAGTCAGAATGTCGGTTGCATTAACTTCGTCTCTCTTTTTCTTTCTTTCCTTCATTTTTCCCCATTTTCTTATTCTTACTCCCGATGGATAGTCTATGAGGTTGTTTGTTATCTTCCATTTTGAGTACCACATTCTAGGTCTGATTAGTGCAGAACTTTGTCGTGTGCATTACTTTACATGCTGAAATTTGTTGTACTTTTCTCAGAGTTTTCCTCTAATTATTTGATAGGAACTAGTGCAAATTCATTCGTTTGATTACTTGCAAGGGATAATTCAAGAGACCAAACTAGCTCCACCGGTTACATTCAGTTCAGCCAAAATCCAGATACCCCACATTTATTTTCTGTCCTACCTGTACCTCCTGGCTAACTAGCCCACCCCTTTGCATCACACCAATTTTATGCCTAACCGACAAAAGGGTCCCTGCTACCCCTTTCTCACCAAAATTACCCGGAACGTGCTTTTTGTGTTTCTTTCTATTACACTTGATGTTTCACAGGGGCCTATGATTATTCATTTAGGTTTAATTAATTTTTGAGTTGTGTATGAATTTCTGTCTAATGGTTTTCGTTTAAAGACTTACACTTTGAGTGTAATTAGATCTGCCTCTTTTTCTGTTTTCCTTTCCTCTTTCTTTAGTTACCTCTTACATCATGCTCTTATTGATCAATAGCTTAATCATGCCAGAAACTGATGAAATTGTTTTCAAATGAAACCTTGCAGATGCATTTTGGTGGACGAAAATGATAATATTGTTGGTCATGATTCTAAATATAATTGTAAGTAATAAATCTTCCTCTTAAAGCTCTTTTGAACATGGGTCGTGATTCTAAATATAATTGTAAGTAAAGGCTTCTGGATTGGAGTATGTTTCTGCTAGGTTAGGGCTTTGGTTCCTTTTGTGGGACTTGCTTTTTTGTTCGCACATTGTATATTCTTTCTTGTTTCTCAATAAAACTTGGTTTTCCACACACCCACTGTTTAAAAAAAATAATAATAAAAATGGTGACTATCATTTATTTGATTGAATTTCATCATTGCCTGGAACTTCAATAAAGTGCTACATCACCTCATTTTGTGTGTATTTTATACATTATTTAATTATGCTACGGCAAGTTAATTATAACTAAAAAAAGTATATACTTTTCCAAATTGACGTAGATTTTAGTGGGATGTACGTCTCATATATCCACTTCGCCACTCCTCGCATTCACCTAATTAATCTATGAATTTTGTTTCTTGTTTAACCTTTTACTGTGGTCACCTTGATTATTTATTTGGTCTTATAATTTGCAGGTCACTTGATGGATAATATTGAGTCAAACAAAGCGCTCCATAGAGCTTTCAGTGTCTTCTTGTTTAACTCTAGATTTGAGTTGCTTCTTCAGGTATGTAGTTTACAATATTTTGGGTATTAACCTTAACATTTTTCAGCAATGCATGTTCTCTTTGGGTTTCTTAGACCATCTTCAACCGTCAACCTTTCACTCTCCCTAATTTCTTTCCTCATACTTTTTCTCTCCATGTTTTTTTCATTTATCCCCCACCGCAGCTAAAAATGAATAGATGTGGAAACAAAAATCTAATGGGTATCAGAAAGGAAGGAAAGAAAGATAAAATCAGAACTAAACAGTGAGAAAAACTGGATTTTTTCCAAACCAACCTCATACTCGAGCATATTATACCTACACCAAGCACACAAACTGAATGTACAAGAGACATGGCAAGAACAAGTGACAGAATTCAAAATAGACCTCCTACATGCCTAACCCAACTCTCTTGACGATGACAMTCCTAGAATGGGTAGTATTGAGATACAACTACTCCAAAGTGATGACCCAAATTCAAACTCTAGCCCCACTTGGAAGAAAACCCAATGGCCTCGAAAAGAACTCTAGACGAGGCTCTAATACCATGTAGTTTAATATCGAGAGAGTACTTGTTATATTTCATATACTGAAGTCGCATATATATGAAATATGCCTAGGAGTGTTGAACTACAAGAATGTCAAATTACAATAAATGGGAAAATACTAATAAACCCCTAGATCTAATACATTTACACTATTATACATAGTAATATATACTGTAACAACCTTTTCCTTTTCTCTGTTGTTAGCAACGTTCTCCTACGAAGGTAACATTTCCTCTTGTTTGGACGAACACTTGCTGCAGCCATCCATTGTACAGGGAATCTGAGCTTATTGAGGAGGATTCACTTGGTATGCTTGTGATAGGAGTTTCATTATAAAGTCACTTAAGCTCTATCACAAACATTTTTTCTTCATGAACTCTAGGAGTAAGGAATGCTGCACAGAGGAAACTTTTTGATGAACTTGGTATTGCTGCTGAAGACRTGCCGGTTGATCAATTCATTTCTATTGGCCGCATTCTCTACAAGGCACCATCTGATGGAAGATGGGGAGAGCACGAGCGTAATCATTCTATCTCTACCGTTTTACATTCATCTGTTCTGCTCTGAAGTTATTCTACTTGGTTGGTTTGTTAGAAATGGAACTGAAATTGTTGTAGGAAAATCACTACATAACATGTCTGCTGCACGTTTCTGAAGTCTTTTGTTTAAGTTTTATAGTTGTATCTTGCCTTGAAGGACTAGTTTAAGCTTGTGAGTTTATTGATCAATATCGTATTAGAACAAGAAGTCATACATTCAAACTCTTATAATATCATTTCCTCTCTAATAATATTAATAATTCTCTCCTTCGTCTGGGTATTCTACTCATTTTCAAGCTAAGCCTGCATATAGGAGGGAGGGTTAAGAGTATATATAAGAGATTTGAATATATCATAACCTATCAGCTTAGCTTCGAGTTTTTCGAATTTATGGMWAGTTCAATAATTGCCCTCATATCTTGTTGCTTGCAGTTGATTACCTCCTCTTCGTGGTTCGGAACATAAATGTCAATCTGAACCCAGACGAAGTGGCGGATATCAAATACGTGAACCAGGAACAATTGAAAGAGCTGTTGAGGAAAGCAGATGCTGGAGAAGATGGGGTAAAGTTGTCGCCTTGGTTCAGGYTGGTTGTGAACAACTTCTTATTCAAGTGGTGGGACCATCTTGAGAAGGGGACTCTCCAGGAAGTTGTTGACATGAAAACCATTCACAAGCTTACCTAAAGCCTGGTTGCAGCCTACTTTCAGTTCTGAATATCAAYTGATATTTTGTTGGTAATTTTGTGTGATTATGATCATAAAATAAAGATGGGTATAATAATTGGGATATCAACACAAGTAGACCATTTATGTAACATTTTTGCTCAATTAACAATAGAGCTCAGAAAACTAGAAACCTTTGTCATCTTTTTATTGGTAGTTTTCTTTCAGCCTTCATCATAATCCCTTCCATTACATTTAGTCAAAGTTATGCCATTTTTCAATGGCAAATATTAAGGTGACATGAAGTTTGCTTCAACTTTAATTTTCATGTTTTTTTTTCTCAAAGATAGAAAATCTTTGTATATAGTTGTTGTATTTATAGAATTTATAATTACAAAGCCTAATAATTTTTGTTTCATCCAAATTGGGGCTAAAAGGAGTAATGAACAAAGTAAAAATATATTAAATTTAAGCAAATTGGGAAAGCCTTCCCCATCCTCGTCTCCACCCCCATTTAATTCCCCATTCTTGTAAAATTTTCCATGAAATTTTATGGGGATCGAGTTTCCCACTGGGATTTTTTCCCTTTATTATTTTTAACTTTTAAAACTATTTCTCAATTAAATAATTAAGAAAAAATTCTTATTAATTGCTTAATTTCTCATGATAAAACTTCAAGTTTAAAACCTTTCACACACATATCTCCCCCCTCGTTTTGGTAACGAGAAAAATGTATATTAATATTTAGTATATATATAAATATATATTTAAAAATAATTGTGGCAGGCGGGGAACAAAGAACGGAGACAAAGAATGCGTTCCTTATCCCCATTTCCATTTAGGTAACGGAAAAAAATGTCCCCCATACCTACCCCAGGAATCTAAACAAGGATTTTCCACCCAATTTTGGACGAGTCCCTGCAATATCTTATCCCATGAAAAAAATGAACATCCTTAAATACATATTATTTTGGCATGTCGATAACACAACGACTCGTCAATAACTAGAATAGAATAAGGTGATTCGTTATGATTTTCGAAGGCAAATTATACTATGAGATTCCATTGCTCTTTCGACTATGGTGTTTTATTTATGTCGTCTCTAGCAAAAGAAATTTCACAATGGCGATGACTTTGTCCTCGATGGCGACTTTTTCGCTTATGAAATTTTCTCAAATTGTTTCAACATCTTTTTTCAATCTTCTTTCAACCATTTCCATATTAATTTACTTAGGAAAAACAAGCCAAATGTAATGACTATATATATTTTTTTCCCTTCTTTTTTAATATAAAATATAAATTGGTAGCCTCCACACATCCAGCTTTTTCACTAAGTTTGAAAATCCAACAAGACGGCACACTTTTAACACACAAAATCCAACTTTCATCCTTTTTTATTCATTATAGTCCCATGCTTTCAAGGACCGACACCGTTAACAAGGACATGGAACTTAATACCAAATATTCTTGATGCCTTTCGATTCCGAAAATTAGAGCGAACGCAAATACTCCAGATTATAGGGGTAAGAAGCTAAATAGCTATCAATTCCAAGTTATAAAAAAAAAAAAAAAAAAATTAGTCTCCTCATGATTCGGTAAATGCATTTGATTTAGAGGTTTGAAACTTTGGTCCACGTTCAGTTCAGCCATATATGAAGTGTACCATCTTTCCTAACCAAACTTAGAAGATGCACATAATTTTGGTTCAATCAATGCACTATTTTCCTTGCTATAAGACAGGGAGTCTATGATCTATATATTATCTACCTCATTGACATTTTTCCTTGGACACTCAAGGTAAACAACAGGGAGCAAGAACAAAAACGCGCCGGACGCACTCCGATGCTGATTCGGTTCGAATTGAGTTTTGGTCGAGTTCTAGTATAATAGAGAGCATACATTTACTCATTTTTCATCCTTGAGTATATAAGAAAGGAAGTTTATTATGATTCTCGCTAATCGTAGATTACTAGTAGAATATCTATGACGTTATTGTGACTTGGTAGGATGTATGAAGCAACTCATGTATGCAAATGATTGTATTGCTATAGTGTAGAATAGATCAGCACTATAGGCATGTCACACAAACTTGTAGGCATGTGTTTCAAAGAGAGCAAAGGAGGAAGTGACGTGGAATCACTTTTGTGATTGTTTCCTTAAATCAAGAGTCTTTAATAGCAAAGCGAGCATAACTCAACAGTAATTGGCATAATTGGCACATATCTTCAACTCAACATGTTGTATTAAAAGAAAAAAAACCTTTAATTGAGATTTTAGGCAAAGGAAGCTGATTTAAGGCTATCCTTAAGACGAGGAAACTAAATTGGAAGAAAATTACATTTTGGGTTTTGGTAGCTTTTTGTTTTTTTGCATTAACATACCATTTGGTGTGGTCTCGCCGAAGCATGCTCACCTACACATGGATTATTAAAAGYTAAATTATAAATTTAGTTCTTAAATTTTAATGGTTGTATTTAGGGGTGTTTACCTATCCAGCGAAATAAGTCCAATTAATTAAAAATATAGCAAAAACACTATGAATCCAAACCCACCCACGAGAAACGAAAAACTAAAATGGTCTTGAAAGATCACTTAGTTTGTCAATGATAAACTATATCACCTGATACATATAATATATAATTGATAGACTAATAGATATATATTGAGTGATAGACAACTATAACTTGGTATAGTGGTAATACCCACATTCTATTTATAGATTTTCTTCGCTAYCCTTCCTCGCTCAAGCCTTCCACTCTTCGTCTCACTCGTGTCTGATTATGAGCTTGATTTGATTAGTAAGGGGATGAGTTTCTCGGACGAAGCTATTCTATTAGCGATAGGCGAAGAAGAAGATCAGATCGCGAAACCTCTGCCTTTAGATATATATTGAGTGATAGACAACTATAACTTGATATAGTAGCGATCCTTTTAACCTATCAGATRCTTAATTATACATTTTTACTTGGTTCTTTTACACATGATCTATCAGTGATAGACGTTTATGAATGATATAATCTATCAATAATATGGTTCATCAATGATAGACTATATTAGTGATAATCATCTATCGATATATAGTCTATCATTTGATRTATGTGAGTCTATCATTGATAAAAAGCAATGGACTATATCATACCCTTGCATTTTGTAAATGAATGATGTACAATGTTAAAAAATAATTACATAAAAATGTCAAAATAGGCTCGCGGAAAATTTAAAAATATTGTCAAATTTTGAAGGAGTGTCACCCATTAAAATTTTCCTTGAATCTATATAGTCCCTAGTTATAAAAAAAATATTTTTAAATGTCTATTATCTATCATTGTTGTAACTAACAGAAAAAAAAAATAGAGAAATTTCACTTCATACCATAATGACTTTTGAGTTATGCTATTACAATAAAAATTTTAAACTTTATGTAATTACCTTAAAAAAAATAACACATGAACCAAATAGAATTAATTTGCAAAACTCAGATTAAATCATAAATTTTGAAAATTCAAGACTCGTTTTGTAACGTTCATGTTTCTTGTTTTTGTTTCTTTTATCTTTAATGAAGAAAAATGTATTGCATGATTCCAACCTCTAAGAATTCAAGTACGATAAAACAATCTTTTTATTTATGTTTTGGAATAAATTAGAAATGGGAACAATAAATGAGAAAYTAATTTTAGTTGTTTCCAAAATTTCTATACAATTGTAAGACTGTTTCYAAAAAAAGAGAAACAAGAAACAAAGTTAGTTGAAAAATACTTAGATTTCTTAAAAAAATTGGAAACAAGAAAYGGGAATGTTACCAAACGTGCCCTCAATAACCCCAAGTAGACATAAAAGACAAAAGAAAAACTCCTTCGCTTAGGATAATTTAACCAACATTTAGGGAAACCCATTGTTTTCAATGTACCAAAATCCAAATTATATGGCACAAACCAAACTATATAAACCAAAATGGGTTTTATTGAAATTGAAACAAGGGATTATTTTTGTCTACACTAAACCTTCAAATAATTTCAAGAGTAGTTTTTTGAGAGAATGTATGTATATTTGGTATTACCTTACCCTAAGGCCTAATCCAAAACAATGGACAGGAAGTCACATCAACAATCTGTATCCACCCCAATAAATTTCCAGCTCTTCCCCACTGTAAGAACCTAATCAAATTTTGAATTGGAGGAATTCACCAACTTCCCTTCCTTTTCCTCCAAAAGTTAGAATCATCAGGCTAAAAGAAGCATTTACAAAAGGAAAAAAAACAAAAAGAAAGTAGAACCTGTTACTGATAGCAACTCTGTATTTACAGCAGTCGATAAATGCCGCGCCCTCTAAGTTGAGTCAAATCAAAATACTGAACAATGAATCATCTTCGATGACTTAGAATCTCTTCGTTGAGAAGTCGAGTCAGCTCGCCTTGGTCAACTGTTGGCCTATTATCATTTAAGAGAGTATGGAGCGAGTTTAGTTCATCAAGGTTTGCCTTCTTCAACAATCCCCTAAGTACTATATCAACTCCACCAGGCCTAGGATCGACCCCGTCGTTCCTTTCAGTTGTTTGCAAGTTTCGACTAATTTCGGTTGGCTGAGAATGTTGTGGACTCTGCACTTGGGGTCGAGAATAGGGCCGAGAGTCCCAATACTCACCACATACTCGATTTCGATCCATTGCCTCAATAGCCTGCATAAGTATAGAGCAATGCACCAGTATGAGGAACCTATTAAACCATGAATAAGATATAGATGAAGTGTTCTCCTTTTAGAGTTCTTCAATGTATCAACTCAAATATTTGGACCAAGCCCRCTGCGAGAATACGAGTTGTGCACTAGGTGCTATTCTACCTTCCCTTCCCTTCCCTAGGGGCAGAGCTAAAAAAATTCTTAGGAAGGGGGAAAACTTTACATTCTGCTTCTTTTTAGACATAATCTTTCCATTCTATAAATTTAAATTTAAGAAGGGCAAACTAAAGGAARACTATAAAATATTAGGAATTCTATGTATACTTTTTGAATTACCACAAAGTAGGAGGAGACAAGTGCCTCCTCCTTCTTCGCTCCGCACTTGCACTTCCCCCCAAAGCACCCTAGAACGTGCACTAATCAAATCTGACAGCTGTTTTGCCAATTTTCAGATACTGGACAGCCACCATGGCCCAAGGGATAGGGAGATCACTATGTGACTTCTGATTTTCCATACTTCAAGTAGATATGTTCCAAACCACATTTTCAGCTTTGAGGTGCAAATAACAAATTTTAGGATTGGTCATAGGCAAATTTTCTCTTATTRTCATGTAGTTTGCAACCTAACTGGCATGGTTTTAGGTAATGATTTACCTGCACAATTGCCGGGGACGTAAATCCGAACATTTCAAATCCATCTAAACTCCCAGGAGGCTGTAGAGGAGGAAGATTTGTTTTCCCCAATTTATGTTGCTTCGCGATTTCCTGATTCACTCGGTCTCTAACCAACTCCCAGCATCTGGCAGCAGAAACATGAATGAATACCTCGCTTGGACAATCCTCCAAAAAAACCTGAAAATAGATAAAAGAATCTAGGTATATTATATCTCCAATGATAATCACATATTGTACATTAGACTTGAGACACAAGCTTTCTCATAAAAAAATAAAWAAATAAATAAGGGTGGCCTCTGCAACCATCATTGCCATATAAATACCTATTCAGAAGATAACTGCTCAAAATATAGTTACCATTTGAAATTTCATGTTATCAATGAAATTGTTTCTTTCACAAAAAAAAAAAATATATATATATATATATATAGTTACCATTTCTTAATATCCAAAACAAAACTGATTCAAAAATAGATGGAGAAAAATACTCTTATCTTGGTAAGATYAGCAATTGGCATATGAAATTTGAGAAGCAAATATATGACCCTATCCTTAAAGTAGCTGTGATTAATCCATGAAAAAGAAGCATTTTGAACGATAATTATTACAAGTACAACATTTCGTGGCTAACTAAAACGCCCAAATAAAATAGAGCTGGCAGCCCTTCACCTAAAATCACACGAAACCAAGAAGTTATGCTCAAATTTGTGATTTTTCAAGCTTACAAAACCATCAGATTTTAGGAAGATCCTTGGTTAGATTCAAGAGCTCTTTGCAACCTTTTCTTGGACATTCATTCTATCTCCAACTCAAAAGAGAAAGTAATCAAACTTGAGATTTAAGACTTAGAACTCCACTAGTCCAATATTTCTGCCAAGAGACCTCTAAACGGAACCCTCTCATCACATCCTCAATGGAATCTGACCCCTCTCTATAGAAAATCTGGTGATCTAAGCCAAGCTCCCTACTTTGTGCGCTTTAGAACATTTGAGATGCATTTGGTACATTTCACTCTACCAACCTTTTTTTCAAAAGGTCTCTTGCCGTTGTTTCTTCCCTTCTTTTCTTTAGAGACCCAAAAAGTTGTTTTTATAGTAACTATGGAGCCACCTCCTTCCCACGACCTTAGTAATTCCATGATGACAAGAAAACTCTTCTAACAGAGTGGGCCCTCGGACTGGACAGGTAGCTCTAACTGCGAAGTCTCCTTAGCTTGTTTAGCCGTCCTTTTTACTCCTGATTTATAGGGATTTTGAGGACCAAAGAAATGCCATTTCCATTTATCCACTGCCAAAGGTCTGCAATTCTCGTCTCACTATAGAAACCAGCCGCAGCTTTGGTGATGAAGCAACCCTGAACCCCAACCAYCCTATACAACCAAAGCATCCATGGGCCGTATTGGACTCCACCACAGCAAACTTTCATATGTTCAATTAAGCTTTAACTGTCGAAGTCTCACCATCTCACCCAACCTGGTTGGGAAGAAAGAAAAACCAGGTATGACTTCTCCATCTTCAGGGTGTGGTGTGATATTTGCCAAGGTGACCTCATCMCTCATTCTTACTCAATAAGTAGGTCATATCTTCATTGGGACACTGAGACGGGGATTTATGATAAAGAGTTCTTATGTATGTTTTTTGAAAAGATTCAGCATCCTCTCTTGTTGAATACTTTAGGCATCCAAATGAAGGCATTTTAACAGTGACACTTCCAAAAGAATTTCAAGATTTGGGGGCTATCAGAAGATCTTCACTATTGCGTCTAAGAGCCAAACTACTATAGCTTGTCCTACAGAAGTCTCAGAAGCTATTTCATGGTTTCTTTCCATAAGATGAACTACTCTCCTTTATCAATTGGGGTTGAACCCTAATGTGAACCAGTATTTTCAATTCTACACTTTTGGGGTTAGGGATTAGCATCTTAACAAAAAAGAAACTAAACCATGGAAGAGGCAGACAAACTTACTCTAGGGAGTAAAGCCATCCAGAAAGCAKGGGTAAGGAGAACGCAATGAGGCTATGTACACAGAATGGGGGAAGCCATCTAGAACTAGAAGTTACCATGGACAACAATATATTCTAAGATTTTTTTTATTCATAAAAATGATTTCACTGATAGATAATGTACAAAAAGGGGAAACCCCCTCACTAAGTTATAAAAAGGTAAGGCTTTCAAGTTCAAATTAATTCAAAAGAGATGTATCTATAATTACAAAAAAGCTTATAGCCTTCACATCAAAAAAGCAACAAAAGAAACAGAGTCTCCCAAAGGACCTCAAAAGGTTTCCCTTCCCCCAAAATAAAATCTTCAATTCCTTTCTAACCATAAAGAACAAAAAGAGGTAATTCAAGATTGTTCATTCCAAAATTAATGAATGCCCTCCTACCAAGTACTTCATAAATAATTATAAGATAAAGTAAACATGAACCAAAAGGAAAAAGGTTTAACATAATTAGAGCTATAGATAAGTTACAAACTTTACCATGAAAAGTGGTGCTTCTCGTCCTGCATCAAGAATTTCAGAAACATAGTAACAAAAAGTTGTCGGATCTGAAACATTTATATACTTGACCCTGCTCTTAAATCCTGCAAAGTACAACATGAATATGCAACTAGTGGAATCAGGTCCTAGTTGACAAATTTTGGTAACAATCTGTCTTTTGATATCTAATTGAAACTGTAAAACATAGATTTTACTACCTTTTGGGAAAATGGCCTGGCTGTTCGACCAAGACTTTCCTGAAAGCACAACTCCAAATTCTAAAGGTTCTACATTACAGTTGATTCTCCGTACTACCTTTGCCATTCGAGGACCCTTTTGCCTCAAGAATCTATCGACATTAGGTTGATTGCAAGATAAACTTCCAGAAGCAGTTCTATTAGTGTCTGACAAATATGAGGTAGCACTTGTTCCCACATTTCCATGCTTATCCTCATTCGGTTTTCCAGAGCCACATGCCTGTGGTTTTTGAGAATCGGTATCTGTTGGAACTGGAAATACTTTAACACTAGGTCCTAATCCTGCTTCTGAAAAATTGTTGTTCTGAATAGCACTCACTGCACTTCTGACCAATAAGTTAGTATTTTGAGAATGTTTACTATTTGTAGGTACGATGCTCGATTGGCAATTACTCAATTTTCTTAATTTTCTTTCAGTCAACAAGTTGTCCTCCTTTTCTCCCATAGTGGTTGCATCAGTCGCCGGGGTGTGCAAGATTGCATTTTCATTGTGGTTGCACAGGCTAGCCTTAGAATCAACATCTGTGAACCTATCTGAAGTTTTCAAATGCTTTACTAATGAACTTTCCGCTAAACCATTTGAAATTGTCTTCTTTGGCCCATCACCTTCATCATCACTTAGTAGAATGACATTTTCAGGACACGTTTTATCCATTTTKTTTTTTACTTTAACCAAATTCAGAGCTTTTTTATCCTCCTCAGAGAACTGCAAACCTGCAAGCCCYGAACTGGTTGTCACGAAATCGTAGTTTTCTCTTTTCACCTGAGATTTATGATTTTGCTGCTCAACTTCCATCCCAGATCCKTTAAGTGTAGAAACTACCTTCTTATCCACTAACTTCTTATCTTCTAGAAAAGCGGTAACTTCAGATAACCTTTTGCTATGTTGAGACAGGCTATTAATAGAGGTCAAAGTTGACAGTAATGGGGATTGTCTCAAGAATTCTTTCCACTGAGGATTCCCAGAAGACTTAGTTGATAATTGTGAACTGAACTCTSTAGATACTGCTCCTTCAGACGAAGGAGTCACTTTACCTCCATGCATCTTTTCTTTGGAAATGCAAGAACTGAGCGCCAAACCAAGATCCTGCCTAGCCCACCTGTATACTGCACTTAATTTTCCCTCCAATGCTTCAAGAAGCATGTTTAATTCACCAACGTCATAGCGAAATAGAAAAAACCTCTCTCCCCAAGCACAAGAACACAGCTGCTTTGCATGATTCAAGCACACAAATTTATCTGGGGAACAACGACACCCTACTGCAGACAGATGCAAGTCAAAGAGGCATGAACTGCATTCTCTCTCATTAGAGGCATCAAAGTTGCTCTCCATCTTCACTGCCTGAGAAGAACTACAAGGYAAGTTCCTCCTAGCACACTCCATCTCAACACGCCTCTGCATAACAACAAAATGTTTAGAGATGATATGAAGTTTCAACTCAGAACATTATTGCACAAGACTCCACAACTCATCCTCCCTTTAGTCTTCTCTGTTACACCATTTGAAATGGTAAATTCTCATTCAAAATATTATAGAACTGAGTCCTTAAATTCATTCACTTTTCAATAAAAAAAATGTTCAAGAACATGAAAGTAACCTAAGGATGAGAGATAAATGCCCCCAATTCGTACGAATGTCATTGTAAGAGTAATTAGCAACTAAAGGAGAAAGAAAATACCAATGTGAAGATTTGATCTTGAGCCTTCAAATTCATAATTTCAGAATAAATAAGAACCATCTTTTTGGATATGAACTTACCAGTAAATATGAGCGAGAGAGCAAGGATTTACCTTGAATGCTTTTGCTAGGACTCCATCTTTTCCACAAACACTATTCCATCTTAAGTTATCCGCAGTGTTTTTCTTCAGTAAATTAAGTTCCCAGTGTGCTCTCACAGCTTCCCTCGCAGCACCAAGCAATAGTTTATCATGGGAAATAGTAGTTCTTCGTCCCTGCTCACAATATAATTCTACAGCAATTTGACCATGGGGCAACCAGTCAACTGGAGCTACATTAACTGCCTCAGCACAATTGAAACCACTGTTGAATCCTGCATGGTATGCTCGAGGGAAGGTTAATACAAACTCTCCGGGATTCTGAATACATCTATATACAGGTACACCCTCGGATTTCAGTATGGACGGAGAAAGCTGTGTAACCTGCTCAAGGATATAAATTTAGGCCAACATATTCACCAAACATAATTAAGAAAATCATATTGTTGCAAACATTATTGGCATGTTTCATAAACACTAAAACAGTCTATGAAACACCAACTACCGACAAGTATTAGAGTGGAAAAGACGTGCAGCCTCTACTAGGCTGGGAAAAAATCCCCCACCATGACTCTGTGTTCAATTAAAATTGTAAGTGAACTCAGTTCAATGGTTCCATCCTTATGTACCGATTTTTGCTCTTTACTTTGGAGTTTGGTCGGTCCTAAGAGGGTGAATTTCTTGATTTGAATTCTCCTTAATGGTAGGGTAAATTCTGCAGATGTTTTACAGAAGAAATTGGCCTCTAGGGCTTTTCATCCTTCCGTATGTTTGATGTGTTTTAAATCTGGATAATCACAGGGCCATTTGTTCTTCTTATGTCCGTATGCTGCTGTTTGTTGTCTCTGTTCTTCCAAATGTTCAACCTTTCTAGGGTTTGGGATTTCCGGGTCCCTCACAACATAATGCAACTTCTTTGTAGATCAAAGTTTCACTCTAAGGCCCATCTTCTTTGGATTAATGGTTTCAAGGCCATCATTTCASAATTGTGGTTTGAGAGAAACCAACGAACATTTGAAGATTCCCGAAGGTCTCCCACAGATTGCTTCAATCTAGCTAAGTWCAAGGCTTTGTTATGGTGTGCTCTTTCTAACCCCTTCTTTAATTATTCTTCTAGTATGATTTGTATGAWTTTGGAGGCTTTTATAACTCCCCCTAATTGTGTTCTTTAGTCTTTCTTTTTTATGTTTTTATGCTTTATTTCTCATTTTCCTTTTCACTCCTTTTGGGAGGAGTTTGTATCTTTGAACATTTTTGTTCTTTTWCATTGATAAGTATCTTGCTCAAAAAAAAATTTAAGTGAAAAAAGTTCTTTTATGTACTTAAGACATATAAATCGAGGGCATTATTAGATATTGTCACTTTAGTATTTTAAATGATAGGAGAAACTAGCAAGACCACTTTAAATTAGCAAAGGAACTTGCCAGCTTATGAAGCAAATCAGGTTGTTCTTCAAAGAGGTCGGGTAAACGCTTTCTCATAGCCTCCTCTAATTTACCAGCATCATTTCCTGGAACACCATACCAGACTTTAGGATCTCCCCAGTGCATATAGTTCAGAGAGTAGAGGTGGTGATCTTCCACATGCTGCAAATTGAAAATCAAAAATAAAAACGTAAGCAATCTATCTATCTATCTATATATATATATATATATATATATAACTAACAGCTTCATGCTTGGGATTCTTCAAGGAGTAATTTTACATTCTAAATTTAATGTTTGATTTTGAAGAAAAAAAGTAAAACCAGCTTTCGTTAAGATAAATGGAAGTACAAATGAATGGCCAATAAAAAGATCCCACGAGCCTAACCAAAAATACATATATATATATATATATAATGTTCATTATTGAACCTGGAATCACTTATTAGAGCAGGCTCAAAAAGTGGAGAGAGTTGGAATGGCTGTAAGAAGTGGAAAGGCACCCACAGCCCCTGGAAAGAAATTGCTAGAAGCAACCAAATTTTCTGGTAAAATGTAAGTTACAACTTGCGAAATGGCAGTAAAATATCCTTCTGAAGTGATGTTTGGGCTTCAAATCAGTCGCTGAAGGTGACTTTCCCTTCCATCTTCAGAATCTCAGGAGCAAAAGTTAGTTTGGTAAAAGATATATGGAACCCTAACGATCTTAATTAGGATCTCAAACTTAGGACGCTTTTCGACAGGGAACTGGAAGAGTGGAATAATCTCACTGTGTTGCTGGAAAATGTGAAACCTACCCAAAATCCAGACTCAATTCTGTGGAGATTMAAGAAAATGGGGCATTTCTAGGTTAGATCTGTTACTTTTGCTCTTCAAGAAAGCAGAAGAATTCTGGAAGTTGATCTTCGCAATCTGATATGGGAAGGGTGGAAGGGAATGTTCCCAAAAGGGTGAAATTTTTCCTTTGACAACAGCTCTAGGCAGAATCAACACTCAAGATAGAGCGCAAAAGAGAAACCCTTCTCTCCGGATTCCCCCCAAATTTGTGGCACGTTTACTTCCTTTATCATGCTTATTCATATCCTAAAGTTGAAACAAGAGCAGAAAATATAGACCGGCATTGACTCTGAAGTCCACAGGTGCACATAATGACCACGAATACAAAATCTAGTCACCAATAAGTAATGAAGAAAGCCATAGACATTAGGGATGTTCATGGAGCGGGGCGGGTCCCCATCCCCGCCCCCCATTTAATTCCCCATCCCCACAAAATTCCCCACAAAATTTTGTGGGGATCGGGGTGGGGATTCCCCGCGGGGAATTTTTCCCCATTTCTTTTTTTATGTTTTAAATTATTTGTCAATATATATTTTTTTCTTAAAAATTTTTATTTAGTTGCTTAATTTATAAGGTCTAATTCTCTCCATACATATATTAGGTGGGTGGGTAGAGAACAATACATAATTTTTTTGGGCACATATATATTTAAAGAGGACAATATAATTATTTTAGTGTGTATATGTATATATATAAATATTAAAAAAATGACACAGGGCGGGGAATGGGGAATGGGGACGAGGAACGTATTCCCCGTCCCCGTCCCCATCCCCATTTAGGTGGTGGGGAAAATTTTGCCCCATCCCCGCCYGGTGGGGAATTTAAACGGGGATTCCCCGCCCCAGGCTCCATGGGGAAAATGAACATCCCTAATASACATTCCACAYCCACATGGAAGAGGAAAAATAAGTAGAAAATAAAGTTATAATGAAGACAGACATAAGTACTCTTACCCAGCAAAAGGACGAAAAGCACATCCCAATATAAAGCCATGGTACCAAGACTCCAGATATATTACTACTCTCATAGCTAAGGACTGATCCAGGAAGCTTGGGAAAGTTGTTCAGGTTCCAGCCAGATTTTACATACTTATCTTCATCTGATGTAGAGCCATCTTGACAGCAACTCTTTGRAAAACCGCTACCAAACTCTCCAGTTTCCAAATCAGCCCCATATAGCACCTAGTAAGTAGAAAAARACAGAATTTTTAGATCTTATATATATATAAGAGAAAGTTGTACAGAGCATGTAAAGAAAGACACGGGAAAATACTTCCAATATTGACACTCAAATCCAACCTCAATCTCTTCAGTTGGTTTCTCTACCATCCGCCAATATTCACCCTCAATATTTTCCACTGATGGTTTCCAGTGTTCGTTCTCTTGCAGCATGGACGAATTACATCCCTTTGCAGTATCATTGAGTGCTTTACTAAAATATTGAGACTTAAAGTCATTCGCATATTTTTCAAACGATGCTAAAGTAAAATCAGGGCCAGGATCAAATCCAAATCTTTCTGCCTCATAAGACCCGGCATCTCCACTTTTTCCATTTAAAGGGGTAACATCAACCCCCTTTCGATTGCCTCTCCTCCTTTTCCTCCTCATTTGATTGCAGACCCTAGACATCTTTCTTATTGAATCTCGATTCTGAAGCTTGTCAATCCTTTGGACACGAGTTGCAAATTTAGAACTCTCCCAAATATGTTTCTGCTTCAGGGGACATGGAGGTTTCCAAGAAGAAGGTGGGACAATACGACAAATCCCATATGGTTCTGCTTTTGCTCGTATGCTTGCTATATATGTCAAAGTATCTTCGAACTCCTGCCACAATTGTGACAAATTTGGATGTCAGAAAATTTACAACATTAAACTTCAAAATCACTTAACAGGAGAAACGGAGGGTCACAATGCGATGATACAAGAATCCAGAAGCATTGATAAACACCTCTTCAGTTGGGTAAAACACAGGAGCATCCTCRAGGTCTGGCCGGCACGACTCTTCTGGATGCCATCTGGCAACAACCTGTTCCAAGATTCCACTCAATCAAACAATCTCAAGAAAATGAATTGATAGAAAGGGCTGTAAAAACGGCTTGGATATCAGTTCAATTCGAAGAATCACACYGTACCCATCCTTAATYGTTCAAAATACCAGCCTCCTTCCCACTATTCTGTGAACTCACAATAATGTACTTGACCTATTTATGTTTCACGCTGAATTAAGAACTTTCAAAAGCTAACATAACTGACCTGAATTTCTTAATTGCAGGTTAAAAAATATACCCAACAAATTGAAAAGAGAACCTTCCTTTTCAATTTTAAACAAAAATAATGGGCTGAAAATTATGCTTATAAGTAAARAGATGATATAAAAATTTGAGAATTGTAAATGAAGGTTGATATGAGTGATGACCTTTTGGCAATTATTACACTGTGGACATCCACGGATGACTCCCTTTGAAAGGGAAGGCTTTAAAGAAATACCCTGCAACCGAAATAATTACAATCTCAGAAATGAAATCCAAATTAACACACAATGCAGGATAAACAACGATGATGATCATAATGAAGGAGAAAAACCAAAAAGCACCTGATCAAGACACTCGGTAACAATCACGTCATCATAGCAGTAATCATATTGTCTATAGTTTATACATGGTTTACGCCGGAGGGACCTCGTTACTTTTGCAACATCGGCAACTTCTGCCTCAGTTTCCATTTTAACTGATTGTGATTCAGAGACAGATGTTGGCAAACTAACAGGGACATGATTATCTTGTTTTTCATGATTATGCACCTTCTCCCGAGAAAATGATATATATGACTCAAAACCTGGTGGAACTGATGGAAAGTCATCACTATCTTCTTCAACGCAAACCCTTATAAGCTCTGTCCCCATATCACTGCCTAAAAAAAGGAACATTAGTCTTCAAAGTGTTCACTGCACAAGGAATTCATCAATCAAAACAACCTCAAATGCAACTTATTGTCAAACRTACAGCTTACCCTGAAATTAGAGCAACTATGTCATAGTTAAGAAACTATATGCTACCTCCACATCTGCAAGTCAGCCAAAATAGCAAAGTTAATTCCATTGCTAATAGCGGGGAAACACCATTGATATTATCTACTTTACTAGTYTAAGAAGTTGTAACTCGATACATTAGTAAAATCATTTCTTTATCTGTATAGGTAGTAAAAAAAGAATATATATCTTCATTTCAATTCAAACTCAAACAATCAAAGCCAGGAACCAACATAAGCATTTCAAGTATTCAAAGAAATGACAATCTAACTATACTCTCAGGTAAAAAGACACTTCCCTATAAGAGACATAAAACTTCATGACTAATCAAAAACAAAAGGAACATCATGTACTTCTCAAGAAATGTACTGATTTATATATAGAATATGACAGGTCCAGTTTATACTTGGTGACATGAATATGGGAAATATTACCCAGATATATTAACTCTAAACTTTGAAAAAACAGCTTTTCTAATTTGGTTATCAAATGGGGCTGGAAGATTGGGAACAACTTTTTCCATTCGATCAAAAGGGAATATTGCCAAGATGAGAAATGAATTTCAAAAAACTAACAATAATAATACTAAACTAAAAATTGTGGTTAAAATATCACTGACACAACTCTCTCTCTGGGATTTGCTGAAGCAACAACTCCAAAATATTCATCACTGTTCTCCGATTCTCAAAAGCTGAAAATGTAACCCAGAACAATTCAATATGACCTTGACCGTTTCTTTATTATRAAAAAATAATAATAAAAAGTAAAAAATACTCGATGAGAAATTAGAAAAACCTAAATCAGCAAAAAAAACAAAAATTACATATATCGAAATCATGAATGGTTAGARTCCAAATGATCCGATCTAACCCTAACTACCAATCCACCATAAACGACCGTAACAGAAATTACCCAAATGGAACCAAGTAATCCACATAAGACAAACAAGACTAACCTTTCAGGGTGTGCCCTAACAATCGAATCCGGGAAAATTCACCAAGAATCCACCAAAATTTTCGTGGAATAATTTAACAAAAAATAAAAATTGGGGACTTTTCCATTGCAACCAAGCAGTGGATAAGGGTAAACCCGGAAGAAAAATTATAGAACCAGAAGAGTAGATTTCAATTTCATTGAACAAACAAAAAAAAAAAGGAAAAAGGACAAAAAATTTGATCAGATATTTCCCCAAAGTTGTAGGAAAACCCTAACTCAAAAGGGGTAAACCATATATACCCAAGAGATTAAATGCCCTTTTTTCCATGGTTATCTTGTGGGATTAATTAAGATAATAACCCAAAAAAAAAAAAGGAAAATTTTGTAAGGAAAAAACGTGTTTTTTTCGTTTTTTTTTCTTTTCCCCCAATTGGAGATGAAGACCAGTAGTGAGTAGACCACCGAGAAAAGGGACTGGGAATTTAATTTGATGAACTAAAATTGAAATTAACAAAAAAATAATAATCAGATTTTAATTTTGATTTTGATTTAATGGTTTTTTGTTTTTTAATTGAAGAAAGTGAAATAATGTAGCTGGGGGTTGGTTTTGGTTGGAGTTGGGTTTTTAAGGCCGCGTTTTAATTTTATTGCAATTTCTATACCCGCGTCTCGCTATTTTTCTTTTCTTTTTCTTTTTTTACTAAATCACAAAAAATATATATGTGTGTGTGTGGTTGATGTGATAATTAATCTGGAATTTTGACTTTCCTTAAAAAAAATTAAAAAAATTAAAACTTAGAATCTCGTATAAGAGAGGGAAYGTAGAAGAAGCTATGGCTTCTAAAAATGATAAAAAAAAGTTGATGATGAAAATGGTAAAGAGAATGACTTTATCGAGACTTTTAAATAATAGCTTTTCTGATAAATTTCTAASATTAATTGTCACGTCATTCTAGATTATGTTCAAATTATATTTTTTAAACGTTTACTATTAAAACTTTTGAAATAATATAAATATTTTTTAAATAAAATGCYAACTTCATGAGTATTTTTTTAATTTAGCATTGTTTTGGTAAAATATTCTAATATTTGCCAACACTAACTTATTCGACGGTTAACATAATTTACTCCTCTCTATATGTTGGAAGTTCAATCATCAATCATTACATTTTTTTTAGTACAACAAATAGGTGTTGGGAGAATTCGAACTTGTAACCTCTTATGTACGAATTACCGTTAAGCTAAGCTCTGTACTAAAAAGAAATATGAATCTTTAATTAATTTATTTAATAATAAATGGAGGACGAGGAGAAGTCTTTGGGTGGGCCAATAAACCGTGGACATGGAACACGCTTCTGTCACAACGTGGACGGGAGTATCAACTTTTTTCTGGAATTACCATTTCTAGGGGTAAAAGTGTCTAACTTGAATGATAAACAATCAAAATAAAATTAATCTACATGAATATTATTTTTATCTATAAATTTTTTGAATTTAGAATTACATTGATATTGGTTATTAAAACGGTCTTGAATCGAAATAGGAATCGAATATTCATCGATTATCATGATAGTATTGAAACAGCCACCTAAGAAAATAAAATTTAAATGTTGTGCAAAAATGTAGAGGAATAATTATAAACTTTCATCTCTTATATAAGAGGAGTTTTGTTTTTTCTTTTCCATTTTAATAAACAGTGACTTTATTCATTCTTTAAATTTTATGGTGGCATGTAAAATTATCACAAACTAATTTTAATATCTACCGATAAGAAAAGTATAATTGAAAAATATTAAAACATACAAATTAAATTAACAAGTTTAGACCATAAATACTATATTAAAAAACACACATACATTAGGGACTAAAATATATATTTCGTCAAACTTTAAACAACGATAAAATGTTTGAAATTCAAATGTTACTTTACTTATTTTGCGGAGGAGTGTCATCGAAATTTTCCCCATATGTTATTACCTATTTTGATTCAATCATAAAAAGCTGATAGGATGATGTCAAATTATTAGCAGTTTAATTAAAATCAGTGGGAACTAATTAACTGAGGGAAAATTTGAACATCCAACTTTTTGGTTGAAAATATATATCTTAACTATTTGAGCTATATCTAAATTTATCGGGATCACTATTAAAAAAAAGTTGTTCGTGTAATTGAATAATTTTACTATATATAAAGTGATTACAGAAGAGAAACTTTATTGTGTCAAAGGCTAAATCATCTCCTCTGTCAATTTTGAAGATCGTGCACAAGGACGTGAGCGTTAAAATTTACTCAATATTTGTACAAGGTTAGTCCAAGTGTTTATGAATTAAACATATACACGAAGGCAGCCTCCTCCACTCAATGTTATTTTCTTCCCTTCGATTCCGATCGACTATATTTGAGGGTAAAAATAGACTTTCCACACTGAAATCTTAGAAAGGTCAATATGTAAGATCTTTCTACATAAGAGAACCAACACGACTGACCTGGAAGCTCGATAAAGGGGCAAACAACAAGCTCTATGAAACTTCACTGACAGTCGAACGGTTAGACATTTATGTTGAATTATTCCCTATAAATAAAAGCATCATTATCACTTCGTGTACRCGATTTAAATTTGACTTGAGATCTAAGGTCGTACTTTTACTGACTTGAGCGTTGGATTGTTTACTTCCCCTATGTAGGTATTCCTCGTGAAGTTCACTCTAAGCTCAATCATATCGACATCTGTAGAGTGTAGAAGAGTGTTTTTTTTCTCTCTCAAAAGTATACAATTGAAAGCAAAACAGTTATCATACACTTTATAGGTAGGGATGGAACAAGTAGGAGGTAGGGTGGGGTTGGATGGTCAGTTCCYAACCTCGTTGGGTTTTTTTCTCCCCATCCCCGACCTCGTCCCTACAATTTTGGGGTGAGGACGGAGGGATGGTTCCCGATAAAATAGGGGATTCCTCTCTTATTTCTTTATTTTTATAACGTCTTTATTTGATATGTATATATATTTTTTAAATAATACTGAATTAGTGTAATATAATATAATCAATATTTATAAAAATTAACATACTAATGATATTATTATATATACAATGATGTTTAATATTTTATCATTTAAATATTAAACGGGGTAGGGATGCCCTTCCTTGACCCCTCTTGGACCCGATTAAAATCCTCAGTTCGACTCTCTATCTAGTCAAACTGGAGATTCGCTAAGTGGTTTGCAAAACATATTTAGAGGTGATTTTTATTAAAATGTGGGGTGATGATAAGAACTCTCAATCTTAAATATATGTCGTAATCAATTGAGCTATGTTCAAATTGGTGGATTGTCACCCCACAAAATATTTTATTTATATTTATTTAATTTTTTGAAACAAGAAACACGAAAAATGGCCTAACCTTCTAATTTATTAAAATTTCTTCCTCATAATCGAATTTTACAAAATTGAGAAAATTGAAACCGAAACTAATAATAAGCTTTTTGATTTTTATGCATGACAACTATGCCAAATTCAAATAGTTTGATCAGAGTTTGTTAGAATTGATTGAGATTTACCAATTTCGAGTTTATCTAGATTAACTCGTTAAATCAATTATGGACAAACAAAATTAAGAATCAACAAATCACTCTAGAACGAAGTTCTTTGTTTTGTCATTATTTGTTAACTCACCGTACGATCATCATTAAAATAATATATTTTGCTCCATTGATGTGCTACGTGAAGTTCTTTGTTTTGTCATTATTTGTTAACTCATTGTACGATCACCATTAAAATAATATATTTTGCTCCATTGGTGTGTTTCGTGATATTTTTGTTACTTGACTAGGGTTAAATGAGCTTAGGAAATAATTATTTTTCACCAAGCACCTCAATAAATACCAACTCTAAAGTCTAAACCTCCAAAGTTTGTTTGCAAAGGCGGGTATCCTCGGCCAAAAACCTGAGAGGCCGAGACCGAAAGTTCAAATTTTTATTCGAGTGTGCCCTAACCGCTCGCGATTCGCAGCCTGAAAATCGGAGCATTTGGAACCCTAATTCTGAGTTCTAATTGCTCTTGGCCATGGCGGGTCCTTCTTCCTCGGCTCCTTCAGCAGCTTCTTCCTCATCAGGTGCCCAATTCACGTTTTCAAACGCCTCCTACTTTCCTCTTCCTTTTCATCTCCAGCAGTCTGCTCCGCCAGCGGCAGCCGCTCAGTACCCGACTCCCTATGTCGCTGCTCCGGGTCCTCCGCCAGTTCCGCTCCCCGTCGCATCAGTTTATCCGACTCCTGCTCCGGGTCCGGCTGTCTATACTCTCCCTCAATACCAGCAGGTAAGCGACATATGCATAAGATTCGAATTCGTGCCTAGAATTGTGGGGTTTCTGTTTTCTCTTCCAGAAAGAGTTTTATGGAAATTTTGGCATCCGGCGACACATTTATGATAGATTAGGGATTCTTTTAGTTCAATTTATAGTGCTGTTCATCATGCTTGTAACTTTTATTATTTTTTTCGTTTTCCTGATTTTGTTTTTTTAAATTTATTTTGGCAAACAGGCCCAACAACTATTTCAAAGGGATGCCCAAACGATAACACCTGAAGCTCTTGAGAGTGTTAAAGCTGCGCTAGCAAGTAGTGAGATCGAGCATAAAGCAGAAACCAAAAAGAAAGCTATTCCTCGCAAAGCTGCCGGGCAATCTTGGGAGGACCCAACGCTTGCTGAGTGGCCAGAAAGTATGGATTATCTACTTTCTTTGATTTCACGAGACTTGTTATGGCTCGTATTCTTTTTATTTTTATTTTTAACAAATACGTGCTTCTCTAGGAATAGTTACATATAATTTTCTCGAGTCTTTGAAATCAGCTTGATGGACATCTCTTTTAGCGATATGCATCTACCAAAGGAAAATTTAGGCTGGAAACCTCTTTTAAAGAGAAGGGAAGACTAGATACAGTGGTAGACATCCAACCACGTGAGAAACAATTTCATTGATATATGAAATTAGAGATACAAAAGGGAGAACAAAAGGGAGAAATTCCTATCCACTGGAGTTAAAAAAACATCTCCAATTGGATATCAAATCTTTAAAACTATAATGTTGGAAAGATGGAGAACATTTACACCATGAGACAACCATATAAACAATGAAATCAAAAAAACGATCAAAGGGGAGCTCATTTCCTTGGAAAGTCCAATGATTTCTTTCCATCCAAATAGACCATAAGCCCGTACGAACAAAGTGCATCCATAGAAGCTTTTTCTCCTTTGTGAAAGGATGGCCTGTGAGAAGGAAGGTCAGTGAACTGTTTGCTCTAAATCAAAAGGCATTGGTTGGAAGTGAACAACAGACATAGTTAGAGAGACCATTTGATATTAATGAGGTGGCTATAGTAGTGAGAGAAAAGAGAAGCTTAAAGGCACGTGGCTGAGTGGATGAAAAGGGGAATTCCTTAAAAAAAATATGGAGCACAATCCGAACGCGATACAGAGCCCCGTGGATTGCTATTGCCAGATGCTGTGTGACGGTGAACTGATGGTATAATTGTTAGCTAGGGGATGGGAAGATCATTCGTTTTTTGCTCAATGAGTGGACAAGTGATTATCCTCTCTACACTAGATTTCCAAGATGTTTCAGGATAGTTGTTCGTCTCCTCACAACTAAAGGAAAATTATTGCATGTATACACTAAATAATCCAAATCCATTGTAGTATAAAAACAAGGTCGTCTCCACAGCGATTACAGTTTTACTTGAAATAGTAAATAAAAATACTAAAAAGTAAAATAAAAATAATTTGTTTAGAGTGATCTGGATGCTGTAACAGTAAATGATAAAAACAAAAAAATGAACAAGAACAGAAATATTATGCGATTCTATCCTGGAGCATCCGAAAATGGAAAACAGACAGAAAATGCGAAATAAATGCAAAATTAAGGTAAATCAAAGGGGAATCACTTTAATGCTCTCACTCACGTCTAGCTATGCTCTAGTAAACTCAAAATGTTGAATGCCCAAACGGACATGGCTCTCTCCCGAGATACCCAAAAGGGTGAGTCTCATCCCTAAGTACTCACCATTCTATTTCAAAGAGAGAAATCTTACGGAAATAGAGGCAAACACGCAACACAAGGACTTTTCCAAACCTCAAGTGAGCATAGCAAACCAATAATGTTGGTCAAACAAAATCAGTAAAATGAAATAATAAAAACACCTCTATTAAATCAGCATAAATATATATGAGTTACTAAAACATAAATAAACAAAGCTA
>NW_019104549.1:918419-1059729 GCF_001995035.1 Momordica charantia
TCAAAGCTCCTTTTGCCATGTTTCTCAACTATCCTGACAAAGTTACCATTTTTCTTTCTGTCGTAGTTGCACGTGAAGAACTTATTCTCTATCCTCACCATTTGTTTTCCCATCGGAGCTCATAAAATTCCAATACTGTGTCGTCTACATCTTTATGCAGACCTTCATGATTCCAGGAACTGTTTTCATGTCCAATCTCCAGCCACGCAGCTGCTGTTGCTCCTGCTATCACACCAAATAACTCGTTGTCACTGTCGTAGAGTCGCTCACAGAGAGCGTCGCCGCCGCAGGAGATGGTCGTAGAGAGGAGCGGGAGGTCGTGGGCGTGAACCTTAGATTGAACTTCCATTTAATAAGCAACAAATAATTTTACCAAATAAAGGCCAGGATATACAATTTTTTGCTCCTCAAGTGAACTGCTTGTTAGTTGTAACAGAGTAGTATTTGAGTTGATACTTGAGAGAAAACTTAGAACTGAACTCTTAAAAAGGGAAGTAAGACATGATGATAGATAATAAGAGGAATAGTCAGCAATTCAATAATGGGGAAAATGTATACCAAAAAAGAAACAAGCAGAAACCTGGAATTCCATGCAGTGCCGAAATCACAGCTCAGCAACAAAAGAGCCCTGCTATGCTTCATGACCTCACTTTCAACAATATTAAATGAATTAGATAATCCACATAAAAAATTTCCAGCCACGGCTTGATCGTCTTGCTTGCAAAAGCTCCTATATTTCCTAATAGCAGCCATAAATGTGTTTCTAGCTACTGTATACAAAGGATGAAGGATCTGCGTTGATATGCCCAACTTATGATCTTGTAGCCAAAAATCTGAACTTTTGTTCCCCAGAATTTCATTGGTAGCACTTTCAGAACTACCCGCCTCTTCATTTAGTTTGGTAATCTGGGACGGGTGTATAAATCCAATCTCATCGCTAAATTCATGCAATAGGACAGAAAAGCGGTCAAGAAACTACCCAATACAACAAAACACGAAGAAGGTACTAATCTTAAGAGAAATGTTGCCCCTGTAATCACAATATCTATGTATGGGAACCGAATCTGATAAGAATTAGAACTTGCATATGCGATGAATACCCAGTTCCCACAAAATGAAAGCTTCCCTAGAAATAGAACTAGAACAGGAACTAGACGTTAATTGTTGGTTCCACTACAATGATCTTAAAACCATAACCATTATAAGTAGCAAGAGAAAGCATCCATAAAACCGTCAGTAATTAGAATCTGACAATGGGTTTTTTCTCATCAAATTGAGACGATGAGTTACATGAATTTTTCGGTGAAATCGAATTCGAACGAATGGGAGTCGAACTTTTTATAACTAGATACTTACATCAGAGGGTCGGAATCTAAAATCCGTTGAAATTGGCTCAGCAAATCCGCGGCCATCGCTTCGCAGTCAGAATTTTCAGCCATTTTTTCTGTTTGCCAACGGATTAAGGAGAGAGTTGGGGCACGACATATGCACATACGAACATATACGTTCTTCCTATATAGACTTTTTTTTTCCACGTATTTTTCAAAAATGTTTTTTTTTTTTTTACTTTTAGTTCGTTTTATGTTTCTAATTTTTTAAAACTAAGAACACGATTGGTAACCATTTTTTTAATGGGAGTAAAAAAAACATTTTTTTAATGTATTTTAAAAAACCAAGTTCAAATTTATTTATTTCACTGTTTTCATCTATTATTATAATTTTTATCCGCATTTTTCATCGGAATACTTTCAAGATATTCATTTTGGTCCTACTTTTAAGTGATCAATTTAATATCTATTTGTAAAATTTAAACATAAACTTTGTAGGTGATGAAAACATTTCAAGTAATTTAGTAAGTGTCATTCTAAACTTATCTGAATGGATGGAAATAATGAAAACAAACGAACAAAAAATAATCACTCTTTAAAAATACAGCGATTAAAATAGACATTTCGAAAGTTCAATCATTAAAATGAATAAAAATTGAGAGTACAATGACCAAAATTGATAGTTTGAAAATACAACGACTAAATGAATCAAAGGAAAATTATAATTTTGGTTATAGTATGAGTTTTAATATTTGACTTTTGAAGATAGAGGCACAACAGTCCTAGTTTTTCTTTTAGTACAGTAATGTCATATATAGTTGAACTATCTTTGTAACAACTTCATATTTAGTTCGAATCAAATTTTAGTAGTATGTTCAGAAATCATTTTTTTTTAATTTTTATTATATGTTGATCCGTCTCTAAATTTTATATTAAAAACCGTATGAATCCTTGTATTTTTTCTCTGACAAATTTGGTAGAAGTACGTATTTATTCGTTTACTTAACTAATAAATGTTTCCGTAGACAACTATTTGAAATCATATAATTTATTTTCACATACATTTAAAATATTATAACAATTTTTAAGCATAGTTAAAAAAAATAAAAATAAAAACAAAATATTTAGAAATTTTAAGAGAGTTTCTTTAGTGATAGCATTATTGACCCATGTCGAATTTCCGACTAGGTTTGCGAACATCTATTTCTTTGAACGGGACATGCAAGTTCATGGACAACATAGTTACCAATCAAAGGAGTGCATAAAAAGTCTTCGATGAAACCTATGTTAAGTAAATATACACTGTATATATGAACTGTGTGATACTAACAAATAGATTACAACGTAACTGCCTACAAACGATATAAATTTGAACAACTTGATGAACACCAAAACTTGATAAAAATAGTCGAGGCACGCTTCAATAGCGCTAATCTGAAAACAATTATTCGCTCTGCACAAGCAGACTACAGCGATCGTCTCAGCATGATACAACGACTAACTCCTGTAAAACTGCAACATCGAACTACTCGAATCTGGCAGAACTCTTAGATAGTTGCTTTCAACATAGACAAGAAGAACAACTAAAAAAAAAAAAAGTACTCTTGTGGGAGGAGGAGAATACCTAATTGTGGTATGCTTTGATATCTCAAAATGAACAAAACCACAGCTATATATAGTTGTCCAAACATGTAACTTATTACACAAAATTAAACTCATATGTAATCATTTTGCATATGTTATATAGGTAACTTTAACATGTATAAAGTCACAAATTAACAAAATAAATAAACGAATATTCCATTAAAATAAATAACTCCAAAATTAAAAGAAATAAAACCACAAACATATTCAAAATTACATTTTCTTTCGCACCTTTAAATCCAACAACCTCACCTATGATCGTCGAAGTTATTGATAAAAATCTTAAGTTAATTTGCAACTTATTCATTAAAATCTAAAAGTTTTTAAAAGATAATGAAATCAAACTTTACGCCAATCTGAACATAATTCAATTAGTTAAGTTACCTATATACGACAAAAATGTCGTGAGTTCGACTCCTCCCACCACAAATATTGTACTAAAAAAATCGAGCACGCATAAATTTTATTTATCTGCATGTGCATGCTTTGAATCTGTTACAAAAGTCAATATTTGGGCAAAGATATTGCATTTTCGGCTCACCAAATAACTTTATTATTATCTTCCCAAAAGAAAAAAAAGAGATATATATATATGTATATTAGTCCGCTACAAAGTGTATAAATAAATAAAATATAAATATTTGTTGTCCCTTTTTATAATAACATTGTGTGTGATAATAAATAGTTTTATTTTGATTTTTCTAAATGTCTTGTCATTTAAAAATAACCGATCATTTAACACGTGATACTGGTGATATTTCTAAGTACTTGATGATACTTAAAAATTAATGATGAATTTATGAATTTATATTAAATAATTAAAATTTTTATAAGTATTATATAATTTCTTAGAACAAAAATAGTAACATAATTATTTAGGAAATATTTTTTATACCATACAATAATTTCAAAGCATCTACGTGAGGGATTGATAATTATATTGAAACTTTAGAAAAAAAATTTGGGAGAGGAAGAAAATAACACCAAAGACATAAATATTTTACCTTTTTTGTTGACATGAATAAATATTTTGTAAATAAAAATAGAATAGAGGGACGTTTATATCATTATAGAAGTTGAAGAATGTTACAAAATTATTAAAATTCCAAAATATTTGAAATTATATCATTAATTTAATAGAAAAGACACTTATTACCATTTCAATGACGAATAATTAAAAGTACGACAAAAAATGATCATATGATTAAAAAATTAAAGATTAAGGACGAAATTATACGGATAAAATGGGTAACTTAACCTAGAAGAAGGTATAATTTAGGTTATAATTGTAAAGAGCAATCTCAAAGGTTACTTTACTCTAATTTCTTCTAATCTTCCCCCCTTTTTGGAGTTTATTATTATAAAGCTAAAAAGTAAACCCAGCACGTGACAAGTGCACGTGACGTATACCGTATTTTTGAGGCCTTAAAAACCATGGGGAACAGCGCTCCTCCTTTTAGCCTTTTATTTATTTTTTCTTTATTTCTCAGAAGTATTTATTTATTTTCTTCAGATTGCTTCTAATTTTTCATTTTCTCGGGAAAATCCCATCCCTCTTTCTTCCATTTTCCATCCCCCCCGAAGCTCTCTGAAATCTCATCGATCTCTCTCAAATTTTCTCTCTTGATTTTTCTCTCCTTTTAATCTCGTCGCTCGATACCAAGTTTCAGTTCCCAAAGATCTGGGGCTTTCTTCTGTCCCCTGTAGCTCTGAATCTGAGAAAAGATTATCGCACATACAATCTTGATTTGTTCTTATTCAGGATGGTTTGAACGCATAGCCTTTCGAGCGTCGGAATTGGCATCTAGGGTTAAGTGATTGGTGGTGGTGTTGATATCGGTGCAGTTCATGCGAGAGTCACGGTCTGGTTTCGATGAACATGGAAATCTCTTGTGATGTGGCGTCGTGGGACGCTGAGTTGTTGCAGCTGGCGGAGGTCTCTCCTCTGGCCCTCAAATCCAATCCTGATTTCGTCGAGAAGCTGTTTGAGCAGTGGCTTTCGCTTCCTGGCACTAATCGCCTGGTACTCCTCATGTCGTAACCTTCATTTTCTTGCATTACAAAGTTCATAGAATTCACGAAATTGTTGAATCCAGGCTTTTGATATTTGGATGGCAATGCGGCCTTTATGATTTAGACTTGTGTAATCTTGACTTATTAAAGTCGTCATAGAAAGAGAAACTGAAGACCATTGTACCCCGAGCTGGGTGTCTCAATGTCAGTTTTGGGAACAGAGAGTTCCATTTCACTTTTTTCTTTTTGAATTTCCATTTTTCTGTCTTCGATTAGTTGGTGTTGCTTCATCCGTCCTATGCACTTGTACGTGGAATGCATTCAAATTCGTTAATTATCTGTTTTATCTCTTAGGTGACGTCTCTGTTAAACGATGCAAAGGCTGGTGTACCCTTGAATGTACCTGGAAATTCTTCTAGTCCTCATGCTTCTGCTAGCAATTCTCTGCCTTCTATATTTCCTGCTGGAAGTGCTCCTCCTCTATCACCGAGAAGTACATCCGGTTCCCCACGGGTGATGAAACAGAGGGTTGGCCCTTCTAATTTAGGCTCTCCACTGAAAGTGATCAGTGAGCCAATTAAAGAACCAATTCCGCAGGTTTGTTGCAATAGTTATTAATAATTTCAGAGCTATGCTGCAGTTTGACAGCATTGTTATCTGTGTTTTATCTATTAACGTTTATGCTTATCAGTTGAATTTGATTTCCTAGGATTGTGATGATAGTTTCTAATTGACCTAAAAGAGCACTTTAATCACTGCAGTTTTACTTCCAAAATGGACGTCCACCACCAATTGATCTGAAAGAGCAATGCTTGCTCAGAATCAATCAGGTCTTTTATGGACACTTGGATGGATTGCAGATCCATGGTGAGATGTCCCAAAAACTTATGCGTCATTTCTCCCATAGACACTAACTCTCCCTCTGTTATGCCAGAATTTAGGGCAATTACAAAAGAAGTATGCAAGCTGCCATCATTCTTTTCCACTTCTCTTTTCAGAAAGATAGATGTTAATAGCACCGGCGTTGTGACAAGGTAGGTCTCTCTTGTTGCTGGAGAATGTTGGTTTAGATTTATGAGACTTAATTAATTTCCTTTTTGTTGTCATCGTTTTTTGATATTCTTTAAAGAAGCATAGCTATTTCTTTTCTTTAATGAACCATCCATAGAAACTGTTGCAAAATATGCTCAATTTCTGCTCAAGATTATACATATATTTTTTTTGTTTGGATAAGAAATAGCTTTCGTTAGGAAGAATGAATATTACAAAGCCAGACCATACAAAAAAATAGGCTCAGGTACAGAAGGCAGCCTTCAAAAAAATTGTACATATTGAAATTTTATTGTTTCTGATTTTTATTTATATAGAACGTCACTAAAGAAAATGTTAAATGCCTTTTGAAACTCTTCTGGTTTAATTATAGAATCTAGAACTTCAATCTGACTTCATTTTATTTTCCCTGTCCATGGATGTGATGCTCTCCACAAAAGGTAGCTCCCTTGATAAATATTTTGAATCCCTTCAAACCCTACGCCTACCCCTCAATACAATACCGGAATGAAGAAGGCAAAAATCTGAATGGTTTTAAATTGATAGGGTGATATTTTCTTAGCATTATTGCTTGATAGAATCCAACATTTATAATAATATCAGAAAAAGGTGTATATTCAGTGAAAGGTTTGAGCCTTTCTGTACTCTTCTGACCCCAAGACATCTCCGCAGGACCGCAACCCAAAAGTTACTTCTCCTCTGTACATAGGTAATCTTTATATATTACCGGAGAGCCTATCTCATGCACTTTGACTCTCCCCCATTTACCCTCTTCCCACAATAGACGTTAATTACCAGGGGTATATCACCACTTTATTGATGGATTCAAATGTTAATGTGTGGATAATTAATTGGTGATTATAGAGTGGCACACTTCCTTGTTGGGCAGCAATTATTGTTGGAACTATTGATGAAAAGTTTTAATTATTATTGAAAAACTATCATTCGAGCTAGGTTGTGTTATGTCTCAAAGAACACTTTTAGATTAACTAGTCTTGGGCCACAAGGCACAATGTAGTTTATTAGTTTGGCTAATTACGAAATTAAGAATGTTTGAAATAAAATGACATACAAGTTTTTCTTAGGGCAAATTGCAAAAATCACCCCTGAAGTATGGTAGTTGTTACAATTGCACCCCTAAACTTTCAATTGTAAAAATTAAACCCTCAAACTTTCTTAAATGATAAAATTATCCCTCAAAATTTCTTAAATGATAAAATTAGACTCCTAAACTTTGAAGTTAAAAATTAAACCTGTAAGTTTTACAAGGAGAGGAACAATAGGGTTTTTAGGGGGGTTGAGAAATTTGTGGAGTACGTTTGGGACCTCATTAGATTTAACACTTCTTTATGGGGTTCGGTCTCTAAGGCCTTTTGTAATTATCAGTTAGGTCTCATTCTTTTGGATTGGATCCCGTTTCGTTAGGAGTTCCCTCTTGCGGGTCTGTTTTTGTTCGCCTCCGTTTTTTGTCTCTATTTTTCATTTCTCTCACTGAAAGTGTTGTTTCTTATAAAAAAAAAACTTTCAATTATAAAACTTAAATTCCTTCTCCCTCTCGAATCTAGTTTCTGCTGATTTTTCCAGTGATTTGTGGTCTCTTCACACCCTGGACATTGTATCTTCGATGGGGCTGCTTCCTCCATGTTCTAGATCGAATGCACAATGTGCTCTGCTTGTGACAATCCCTACAACCAGTATCTCTCTTCGCTGCCACATCCGTCTTCCCATCCTCCCATGAACTACCCACCGGCGCCTTCTCCGTCCAACTCCAGCACCTACTACTATTACTATCCACCCCCACCGGGCCAACCCACTTACACCCACTCTTTCCTGCAGCTGCCTCCGTACAGTAGTTACCCCCCGCCAACTCGATTGTGCCGTATTTCCCTGCCGCCCGACATTTGATGACCTCTTATGCTTGCTCTATTCTTGCTGTTATTGTATTTGCTCAAGTTTAGTGCAAATAAAAACAGGGGAGGGGAAAAGAAATTTGAAATTTCAATAATGGTGGAGTCGCAAATCTAGGAAATTGATGGAGCATGAGAAAAAAAGAAGGGGCTTTCGATTTTCAAATTGCATATAAGGAATCGGGAAATTTGCAATATTATGAGGTCTAGAAATTTTTCTCATCCTCGACTTACTTACATTTACTTACCTCCGGATGATGAGAAATTGATATACAACTGAACAGAATGAGTGAAATTTTAATTTTTATAATTGAAAGTTTAGAAGTGCAATTTTCTCACTTGTATAAGTTTAAGATTTTAATTTTTAAGTTTAAGAGTTTAGGAGTCTAATTTTATCATTTACGAAAATTCGAGGGTTTAATTTTTACAATTGAAAGTTTAGGAGTGCAATTGTAACAAATATCATACTTCAGGGATAGGTTTTGCAATTTGCCCTTTTTTTATTATGATGGTCAGATAGTGAAACTATAACTATTGCCTATTAGTTCTTTTGCCAAAGTTAATCTATAATAACCATGACCAATGAAAGATTGTGCAATTCACCTCCTAATTGAAATCATTTGAAAGAAAGCAATTGACAAATTAGTCATATTTCGTTGCTTCTTACATTTTTTCTGTTTGGTTAATTATCTTATTGTTGAGTTGTATATGATAATATCTCGAACTTGTGTTGGTAAATATAAAAAAATATAGTAGAAAATAAATTGGGCAACTCTTTGATGTGCATGACTGCTACTTCAAGAGAACACAACTTACATATTTATTATCTTTTGAAGAAATTGAATGTTAAAAGGGTTGACGAGGTCAAATCGACTAATCTCACAACCAGCCTCTATAAGATTATCCCTCAAGCTCTTGCCTTTAACTAATTTATAGGGGGTTCTATTAAGGGATACAAATGATTGATGGTCGTTTGATTGTCAACGAATCATTTGGAGAAGTAAGAAGTAGAGGGCGGTCCTTAAATACTTGATGTAAAAAAACTTTTGATAGAGTAGATTGGTGATTTTGCAATGCAATCCTTGTGGCAACAAATTTTGGCTCCCAATGGAGGAATTGAATAAGGGGACATCGTTTGCACTAATTTCTTGATTATCATCCACGGGAGACGAAGAGAAGAAATTCCAACTTGTAGAGGAATTAGCCAAGATGATCCATTCTTGCCTTTCGTGACTAACTTTGTTCAAGGCATTTTGGTGGTGGGGTTGGATTTGCCTTCGACCATTAAAATTTGAAGGAAGCTGGCTCAGCAGGACGTGGTTGTATTAAGGAGTTGAGTTTACCATTGATTAAAACTTTTGGGTATGGTGTGGTTATGGGCATTGGACTTTGTGTGATGGGGGTGGGCGTGTATAAGTGTGTACATGGTCGTCATACTTTTAAAGTTGATGGTGGTAGACTTTTATTGCCTTTGGGTAGCTTAGATTTAATCTTGGGAGTACAATGGTGAGCTGTTCTAGAGTTGGTTGGAGGAAGTTGTTAATGGAGTTTCAAGTAGTTGACTATAATGTTTGTTTGCAAGGGTACCTAGGCTTGGTATGTTTGCAGGTAAGTCTAAAGTCACTCCTAAAATACATGAGGGGAAGTGAACTCCTTGGGGAGGATGTACTGGGGATGACAAAGAACAAATATGAATGGATGTGCCTGTGGATATTTCACCGATCATGATGAAGTTTGCATGGTATTCATTTCAAGCCTAATATTGGGTTGTGTTCAATGTGGATACAGAACATGTGATATAGCTACCTTCAAGAGTAACATTGATGAATGTACGCCCATATCACCACAATTCTTGGAAGACGACATTTAGTGAATAGTCTGGGAGCCCAATATAATACAACCTAGGACAAATTATTTTTCCAGGCTAGTGCTATTTGTCAGAAAGAAAGATTGTAATGGGAAAATTGCTACAAGAAAAAAAACAAGCGGAATGGAAACCGCAACTATGGCTCTTGGCCCAAACAACGACCTGTGTGGATTATAAAACTTTGGACAAGGTTATGGTATTAGATAAATTTCCCATTCTCGTGGTTGATGAACTACTCAATGAATTGTATGGCGCGGTGATATCTTCAAAGATTGACTTAAAATTTAGGTATCATCATTCAGTTAGAAGAGGAAGATATTTATAAGCTTTCATTTTGAACTCATGTGGTCATTGTGAATCCTTGATGATGCTGTTTGGTCTTTGAAATGTGGCTTCTGCCTTCCAATCATTAATGAATGAGGTTCTTTGTCCTTGAGAAAGTTTGCGCTAGTAAATGAAATTTTGGTGTATAATTCTTCTTTGCATGACTGCTCCAAACATCTCACTTCCGTCTTTCGAACTTCCACAGTCATATTTCCTCAAATTTGATACTATCTAAAGTTTGTTGCACTACAATTGTAGAAAGATAGTTTGAGGGAGCTTCTAAATCGTTCCGTTAATTGAAGAAGTCTATGTCTATTGTGCCTGTTCTTGGACTTGGATTTCTTTTCACCTTCATTATGGAGAATGGTGCTTCAGGGGTGGGGGTTGGTTCTCTCTTAATGCAAGAGGACGAACCATGGGCCTACTTCAGTCAAGCCCTTCCTCCATCGTATCAACACAAAGTGAATATGCAATAGAGAACTCTTGGCTAATGTCTTAACAATCCAACGGTTTAGTCATTCTAATATATCTTTTCATTAAAGTAGGTCAAGAAATTGCAGTAGGAAAATGAAAACCAAAATGAGTCGTGTGGCAATAACATCGGGTTGCCAAAAGGAGACGAAGAAGGGGGTGACCATCATTGATTGTACCTAGCTTGTGGAGTAAACGATTATGGACCTTGCCTCATTGGAGAAGTTTCTTCTGGAAGGGAACATGTTCAGTGGCCAAGCTGTTGCTCTTGGTGACTTGATCACTGTCACTTGGGGACAAGTACAACTTCATGGTCAACTTCGGGGGTAACTTCTCCAATAGGTATCTCAAATACTTAACCAAAAAGTACTTGAAGAAACACAGCCAGAGATTGGTGTAAATGTAATTGCTTCCAAGAAGGACCACAATGTCTTGTGAATTGATCTACTTAAACATTGGTGAGAATGAGGTTGTGGAAGAAGATTGACATCCAAGTCTTATATTTTGGAAGCACCATCATGGTGCGATTAGCTGTAAATGGGGCCCCTTCTCATATTTCCAGGTTGTTGAAATTATATTTCCATACCTTGTCTCCAAGCTTTCATACCGATCAATAAGGTTTCTTTGAATTGTAAGATGATGCAACAATTGTTTCTTTCCAAAGTTTTGATATCTACAAATTTTGTTTGTTTGAGAAAAAAAGTTCAGAAATGGCACCAATATTTATTAAGGAGGAAGTTCTTTTTCTAAACCAATCAAAAGAGCCTTGAATTCTTTTTGGACCAATGGATAGTCGTGACTCGTGGTGAGTATCAGACATGGATCACTAAATTTATTGGGAGGCACTTCGAGATCATTTCCAAGCCAGGGCTGAAAATTAAAGTCTTCAATGCATTGTACAGCGTGCCTACTTTGATTGAATGGTTGGTGAGTGAGCAGCAAGGGATGGAGAGTCTTGCGAGCTATTAGGCAAAAGATTGTTAATGAGGATGAATTTCCATTTTGTTTTACACCATGGTCGGCTTTATTTTATAAAGGTTGGTAGTTTTTTCCGGAAGACTTGCCCATTGTCCCTTTACTATGGGAAGAATTTCACTCCTCCCCTGCTGCAGGCCATGGGGACATTCTAAGTATTGTTGGCACATGGCAAAGGAGCAATATTGGAAGGGTATGAAAGGTAGGGTGTGTATTTTTGTAAGTGAATGTGTAGTTGTCAAAAGGCTAAGTCTTTAGCCTTAGCACGAGCTTGTAGCCTGGTTTATTATATGTGTTTCCTATTCCAAACTGCATATGGTAAGACATTTCAATGGATTTGGTGGTTGGATTACCAAAGTCAAAGTTGTAACTCTATTCTTGTGGTAGTCAAAGGTGTATAAATCTCCTTTCTTTGCTCTTGCTATAGCCCTTATTTCCAATCTCGAGTTAGTGCATACACAGGTTACGTAGGAGCCCTGTGTCTGACATGGAGCCAATTTTCATTAGCTTATTTAGGAGGAATAAGTGCTAGGGTCACAACTAAAGAGAAATTTAACCTATCTTCTACGAATGGATGGGCAAACAAAGGAAGTTAGTTGGGACATGGAAATATATTTGAGGTGCATTGCAATGCGTAGTCCTAAAAAATGGTTAAATGGCCTAATATAGATATAACAGTTCTTTCCCCACAACCATTCAAACCACTCCTTTCAAGGCTGATTATGGCAGACCCTTAGGTAGCATTCTTCCTTACTCTTTGGATATGTCACATGTCTTAGAGTTCGACCAGCAGGATGCTATGCTGAGAAAGCTCAAGTATCATTTGTTGAGGCTACTTGTTGGGATTTGTGGGATGGGCCTTGGATAGAAGAAATATAATTTTTTTTATCGATAGAGTAGAAGGGTTATCCAAGAAATTCAGGATTAGTGTATTCTAATCTCTGGATATAGTTCTTTAGCCCAAGTACTTCTTTAATTACTTCCTTATCTTTTGCTTTTTAGTTCGGGTTCTATAGCTAGAGATTTTTGTTATTATATCTCCTTTTGATATCCATATCCCTTTTGGTCAGGGTAGGGGAGAACTTCTTTTCCCTTTTCCTTCCGTCTCTTTTTTACATTTATCTTTTATGTTTAAGTGAAAGGTCTCTTTGAGAAAAATGTATAGTAGGGAATGTCAGAAGTTTCACAAAACGTTATTTAAGCCTTCTTTCGAAGAGTTCACAGTTGGAAGGTTGGTTGGCTGTTGCTCTTTAAGGTCATGGGTTCAGTCTATGGGTTTAACATCATCATCATCATCATCATCATCATCATCATTTTGCAGGGATGGTTTTATTGATTACTGGATCACTGGCAACATGTTAACACTGGATATAGCAACCCAAATTTTTAAGATTTTAAAGCAGCCGGATCTCAAGTATCTGACTCAGGTTCCTTTCTGTTCTCCTTAATTGTTTCCTTTACTTTCTTCTTCTGAGTTCTCATCATTGTATTGTATAAATAGTTGTCAAATATAATATTTATCAAAATTTCAGCATTTTTTGGTGTTGGTATAGCAGCATAATCGGCAAGCAAAAGCAATTATCCATTCATTAATTTTTGTTATTCTTTTACCTATTTTACTGTAACATAAGGTTTATGTTTGGTAAATAGTTAAATGATATTTGGTGGAGTTATCACCTGAAGTAACCATAAATATATTTTACAGTTCTTGTTCTTGTTGAAGTTGAATATTTTAATTTTATGACAGGATGACTTCAAACCTGTGCTTCGAGAACTTCTAGCTACGCACCCAGGATTAGAGTTTCTGCAGAGCACTCCAGAATTTCAGGAAAGATATGGTTGGTGTCTCCTGGTCTGGATTGTTTAGCTATCAATATATTAATATTTCTGGTTTGCTTTGTTCTTTATGTTTCATAATAAGCATCTCTATTTTGGTTTGTTTAATCGGCTCCTTTATCAAATTTTTGAACAAGAAACAACTTTTCCTTGATATACGAGAAGGAAAAATGTTCAAGATACAAACCTCCAAAGGGATGAAAGGAAAGGATAACCAATAAGACGAAAGATGGACAAGCTCAACAAGGAGCAAGATAACATGGAGAAAAGAGAAGGAACAATAAACCCATGCACCACCGATGAAGAACTCCGATAAGACACTCTGAAAGAATCTGCAAAAAAATCTTGAAAAAGATTGCCTCCAACCAGCCAAATAAAAAGAGATTAGTGAGAGGACCAACTCCCAATGCACCTAATTCAAAGCTCATTTCTCAAATTGTTGAACTATCAAATCTCATTCATCATTGATATTCATGTAAAATATTATATATTTGTTTTGTTTACGAAGAAATTCAGAATAAAAGGGGATAACAAAAAATGTTGGGAGGATGAGGCATTCTCAAAAGACCAGAACAATTGAAATAATTGCTCCTCTCCTTTACCTTACAGAAAATGATATAAGAAAACGTACCGACATAATGTTTTTTCACCAAAAGAATAGGTTAATAACTTTATTCCTTGTTCCTCTCCAATCATAAAACCTAAAAGCAGCTAAATGACATATTTCTGGAAATACACCCCATATTTTGGGGCTTGACTATCAATGAACCTCCAATCTAGATTGAAACCTATGTTTTGACAAAGGAAACATAATTATTTCGTTGATAAAATGAAAAACTACTGAAGTAAGAAATAACTTCCATTGGTAAAATATAAACAGCCCCAACAATAAAATCCATAAATTACTATGAAACTCAAAATCCATTCCATAAGACATAATAAAACATAAAGACCTTGCAGTGTTGGTTAGGCACTGGTGTGCATTAGAATTGACCTTGCAGTCCATGTTAGATGCCTGCTTCTTGATACTGGCAGTGGCTTGATACTGGGTTCCCACAAGGCTTCTTGCTATGATAAATCATTGTGTAAACCTGCTTGATTCTAGATTCTTTTTAAATTCACCTTTTTTTTATGCCATTAAAATACAGCTCTTTATAATTTTGTTGTTAACTTTTTGAATATGAATTTTTATTGTGTGAAACAGCTGAAACAGTAATATATAGGATATATTACTATATAAATAGAGCTGGAAATGGTCAGCTTTCACTTAGGGAGCTCAAACGTGGAAATTTGATTGATGCAATGCAACATGCAGATGAAGAAGAGGACATCAACAAAGTTTTGAGGTGGGGTTTTCGAAGGAAGATTTCTATCTTGTGTTGTGATAAGAAGAAAGAATTCTGTTGCCAGTAATGATTTTTACAATGCATAAAGCAGTTCTAAATATATATCTTCTACTTTGCGTGATCTTTTTCATCTTCCCTTTCATATTTACACTCTCTTTCTCCTTTCTTATCTTACTCGTGGCATTACTATTTCTGTCCAGCCTTTGTCAATAAGAGAGTTCTTCGTTTTGTAATTTCTTTAGTTTTAAGTTTTAGCCCATCGAAGAATTTTTTTATTTTTTATTTTTAAATAAGGTTCTCGGTGGCTCTTCAACCTATCCCTCTCCGTAACTTTTTGTTACTGCATTATATATTCTAAAGGAAAAAAGTGTTTTAGTAGCTAATATACTTGATAGAGGCAAGATTTGGTGGTGGCGTCTGAAGTCTGAACTGGTGAATGAATTGTTGCAAGTCAACAACTGTATGACTGCCAGATTTTAGTTGATCACTGCTAGATTAGTTGACTCCAACCCCCAAAACAGATTCCACCATGAATCACTCTCTTGTTTCCCCTCTCTAGACTAAAAAATGTGAAAGGTAACGGAGATGGCCAAAATATTTGGTCTTTTTAACGGAATGTTGGCATAAGAAGAAAAATTAGCATTTGGAACCTCTTAATTATACTACATACATTATGTCCCAATAGGTTTGAATTATTGTGTTTATGTGTATGCTTACCAAGGTCTCCTCTTGATTGTTGTTTAACACGCAGTAATTGTCAAGTGTAGGTACTTTTCTTATGAGCATTTTTATGTAATATACTGCAAATTTTGGGAGCTGGACACGGATCATGATTTCTTGATCGACAAGGAGAACCTTATCAAATATGGAAATCATGCGCTTACTTACCGGATTGTTGATAGAATATTCTCTCAGGTTTGAATCATCTGGGACATTTCTTTTTAGAAATGATTTAACTAGACGCCAAATTGCAGTTTTATGTGAAATTTCCTTAGAATCTTTGGATTTTATTCATGTTATTTTCTTTGTCTGTGTTTACTTTATTTATAAATTGAGTTCTACCATTAACTTTTCTAAATGATTCTATGTGATCTTAGGTCCCAAGAAAGTTTACTAGTAAGGTTGAAGGTAGGATGGGATATGAAGATTTTGTTTATTTTATATTGTCTGAGGAAGATAAATCATCAGAGCCTAGCCTTGAGTATTGGTATGTTCTGTCCTCATTTTATCTAAATTTTAAGTGAATATTGGTGTGTTCTAATATTTTTACCAGGTTATATAATTTTTTTGTGAGATGAATCAAGTTTTCAGGCATTATAGCCAATAAATGCGACCAAACATGTGCAAATTAGGACTGGTCAACAAATTTGTGCAATAATATTTTAGAGATGATGACTTTTTTTTTACCTTTGTCCTAGGGATTTTCCCTTTATTTTTATATTCAAACTCAACTCATTGGCTAGAGATAAATAGTAGAATTTTTAGAGAGGTTGGGACATCTTGGGAAGAAGATTGGTCTCGCTAAATTTGATGTCTCTCTGAGGGCTTCAGTCACTGTGTCTTTTCTTTTTTTTTTAAGAATTATAAGTTAGGTCTTATTCTTTTAGGGTGGAGCCTCTTTTGTTTCGTTGCTTTTGCTTTGGCTCATTTTGCTGGGCCGTCTTTTTCTCAATGACTTGGTTTCCCATCAATAAAAACATTCAGCTTGTCTGATAACTTTTTCCATCTCCCTGTTGGGTTCCCCTTCCTGTTGTATGTTTCTTAAGTACAGCTACTACATTACATTTATTATTGTAAAGATGAAAGAAAGTAATACATTAATGTTGTTTGAATAATAGGCCGAGCCCGGTTACGTGGGCATGGGACCCAAGTGGGGGCATAAATATGAGAGGGATTTACTGTGGGTTGATTGTGGGCTGATGGGCCTCCCTAAAGATTGATTGTAATCAGCAGAGAATGTTGTTTGAATAATAGATATATGCCTCTATATGCATTTGCTTGTTTGTTTTATGTCATTCAATAACAGCTGTTAAGACATTTTATTTGTAGCTGCGGTCCATATGAATTTTGTTTCTTCACTATGGTTTGTTTTCTCCAGTTTTTCATTTCTTGATCAAGTTTGTGATAAGCAGCTCATTGTGATTACACCTTTTTCCTAGGTTCAAGTGCATAGACTTGGATGGTAATGGAATTTTAACACGGAATGAATTGCAATTCTTTTATGAGGAGCAGTTACATCGTATGGAATGCATGGCTCAAGAACCTGTGCTTTTTGAGGATATTTTGTGCCAGATAATTGATATGATTGGACCAGAGGTTCAGCTTCTACTCCTTTATTAGTTTTGTTCTCCTGAGTTAGGATGTGTGTCCAAAGTTTTTGAAGAATATCATGAAAAGATATCCATTGGTATTATCATCGTTGAAAGCTTGTCCAAAATTTTGTCAATTAGTAAGTGATGTTGTTGCGGCTTTACACGATGTTTTCTTGTCTGCAGAACGAGACTTATATCACTCTGCGAGATCTGAAAGGCTGCAAGCTTTCTGGAAGTGTTTTTAATATTCTTTTTAACCTGAATAAGTTTATGGCCTTCGAAACTCGTGATCCATTTCTTATCCGCCAGGTAGATGAACTTTTATTTCATTTAGCCATTGGCTTGCGATAAATTATGAATGTTGCAGGCAATATTCTGCATACTTTGCTGCTGACAATTTCGACCTTGTGGCTTGGCAGGAACGTGAGAATCCTACTTTGACCGAGTGGGACCGTTTTGCGCATAGAGAATATATTAGGCTTTCTATGGAAGAAGATGTTGAAGATGCCTCTAATGGAAGTGCAGAGGTTTGGGATGAATCTCTTGAAGCTCCATTCTAAGTCAATCAGGTAAGCTAATTGTTTTTCCAGACAATGATTTTCGGTTTGAAACCATTAATTGAAATTCAGTTAATAAATACCAATGTCGTCATGAAAGCCATTTAATGCTTTTACTATCTTAGCGCGCAAAATAACAAGCTTGTATATTAGCATTTTTGGTTTCCCAGTGTATTCCGGTAAATCAAGACCTTTTACATGATATTTGCTGCATAATATTTTGTATCAATGCCTTCAATAGTGAATTGACTGCCTATGGATGATGGTTAATAATATGACTGTCAAGCTTGACTTATTTGGACAGGGATGAAGCAATAGATGCTTGGTTCTGTTACAATGCACCTAATTTTTCTTCCTTTCTTCAATTGCAAAATAATGTCATTGCATGGACATGATCGTAATATTGGTTACTGTAGTCTGCTGTGACAAATTATCTGACGGGGTTTTGTATATTGGTATTCTTGAATTATAGAGTGGCTTTGTTTAGTAACCATTTAGTTTTTAGTTTTTGGGAATTATACTTATTTTCTCCCAATTTATTTATTATGTTTTCACCCCTCTTAAAAACATATTTGAATTTTATTTTCAATCTTTTTGGGAGTTTGTATCCTTAGACATTTTTTTTATTTTTTCATCCATCACTGAAAAGTTTGTTTCTTGTTTAAAAAAAAATTGAATTCTTACCTAAATTTCAAAATCAAAAACAAGTTTTTGAAAACTATTTTCTTTACGTTTTCAAATTTTGGCTTAGATTTTGAAAACAAATTCAAAAGAAATACACAAGTGAAAGTAGTGCTTACAAGCTTAATTTAATAAAAAAAACGAGGCCTTTTAACTTTCTTATATTATTATTAATGCCCTATTGAAAAATTTAGTAATGTAGAATTTACTTGTGTCCTTTCTTTTCAGGGAGGAGAAGAAAGCGGCTTGGCTTGAAAATTTTCGTTTTTAAATTGGCCACCAGTTGAAGAAGAAATGTACCGATGGATCAGTTCTTTTGAAAGAGAATGCAGATCGCTACAACCATGTTAGAGGGGGAACTTTGCAGCTTTTACCTATGGAACGTCTTCTCTAATGTTGCTCCTCGAACACGAATTGCAGGTCTCCTGTTGCTGCTTTGACCGATTATGAATATCACATGGAACATCCCGTAGATTGTACTGATCCGACATTCTGTAAGTGTTTGTCTGCTTGGCACGGGTCGATAATTCAAGGCCATTTGGTTTTAGTTTAGAACACTACCTTCATTTTCCCCTTCATTTTAAGCCTATTTATAGTTAGATATCATCTACGGCCCCCCCTTTTTTTGTTTGTAATTTTATTCTGTTTCTCAAAAGAAAAAAAAAATGTCCCTTCCCTTTATTTGCCTTGGGTGGTTCTATGATGCTTTCATTTGTATGACTTTCTGTTGAGTGAAAGGGCAGGTCAGTGTCTACTTTCTATAACCTTTTGAGCTGGGGATTCTTCTTATTTATGAATATTCATTTTTAACTCTTTCTTTTTTCTTTTTTTCTTTTTTCTCTTTTTTTTCATTTGAATTACTTTTCTCCTTCATCTCCCAAGTTAATAAACATCCTTTCCCAAAGATGCTTATCTTCCCATTCACCTAATCATTTAAACACTGGATGCAATTTGTATCAAGAGCCTTCATTTTTCCTCACATGATAAGTTTATTGAAATGTTTTGAGTTTTGGTAAATTTATTACTGTTCTCTGTGGGAGATTTTTGCCAAGCTTACAGGGCGGCTAGAAGATATGTATACATATATATATCCACCTGCCTATTAGTGTGTTTCTTCATACGAGTTGTAGCTTAGATCAACTGGTTAAGGTATATTTTTTCGACCCAAAAGTCGAAGGTTGAATCTCTACTCCACATATTGAACTAATTGAATGAAAAAAAAGGTTGGTTCAAATTTCTTCCTGAATTTGTAATATAATTTTCTATATTCATTTCAAAATCTCTTTTGTTTAGCATTAGCTTGAAATTACCATGTTGTTGAGAACATTAGGTTTAAATAAGGAATATCAAGTGTCTCATTGTATAAAATCCAATGGTAGCCCCATTTGAGTTGGACAGGTAAATGCAAATTGAAATGATAATTCTTCTGATGGGGTAGATTATTATTATTATTTTGTTAACTTTATACTAATTTGATCATGGTTCTTAAATTTTCAAATGTATTTTCTTTTTCGAGTTAAACATGTGAGGATGAGATATTCGAACTTCTAACCTTTTTGGTCTATGACATATATTTTCCAATTGTGCTATATTTAGGTTGGTTTCAATTGAAGTCTTTTAGTGTAGAATTTTCTCAAATACTCATTATGCTTCTTGATGTTAAAATTTCTGTGTAGTGTTTAATAGCCATTCTTTTAGTGTACTGAATTTTCTCAAATATAAGTTGCTTGCAAAAACTCATTAACAATTTTATTGAAGCAAAATAGACCTTTATATAAAATTTTTAAATAAAAATGAATAATTTAAAGTGTGGATATCAAAATGAAATAGGTATGAAGCAACTGAAATTTAATTGATTTGATTTTGTCTATGTAGTAAAAAAAATTTGGACTAGAAGAAAAGGCAAGTCTTGGTTGTTGTGGGGTTGGGAGATGATCAAGATTCATTTGTTATTTTCTTTTCAATCATTTGACCAAACAATTTTTTTGTCGGCGAAGCATTGTGATATAGTTTGCAACATTAAGTCATATATGTTATAAGCTTATCCATCGTCAAAATCACACTAGTAATGATATATTGTCTTAGTGCCAAACTTACAAGCAATCTTCGACTTAAAATAGTGATTTCTTTCTTATGAAAATAGGGGGATTTACGACAAAAAAGAGTATTAAATTCTCTCTTCAACCTAAATTTGAGGACGAAGAATATAATCTTTATCTTGATTGTGTCTCGCCTCCATCCCTACCTTTCCTCATCTTGTTRGGATATTATTTTTTTAATATATTAATTATGTCAAAATGATGGAAATGGGTTCATTGCAACAACTTTATGATTACTCAAATTAAATATTCGAATGTATGACTATAATGGCTATTATATCTTATGGAAATTTTTGTATTTTTTCTTTTATGTAAAAGAAATATAAAAAAGACATGAAGTATATTGTCATGCTATGTAAGTGTACGTGTACTTGCAATAAATAGTAGACATATGACATAGTTGTTTCGGTTATTTCGGTTACAACTACCACATGCACCCACAACAAATTTGCTGTTGGTATCTCAAGGACTTTAAGCACGGTTTTCATTCTATATATATTTCATGGAAGGTCTTTTTCTATTGATATGCTCTAGAGAAAAATATTTGAATAAGACTGTACCACTAATCAACATGCAAATAATCTTGATATGGGAAATACAATAGATTAGAGTATGCTAACTTTCATAGTGGTACTCATGTAGACATTAATGAGTTTTACATAACGACACACAATAATATTAGTATGATATACTCTTCCATTCGTTTTACTCCTAATATTCTTAGGTATAAAAAAGTTCAAGTTATGACGGTAAAATAAATATGAACACAAAGGATGAAATGAGTCATCATATCAAATGCGTACTAGCTAAGAAACAGGTACTAATAAATTCATATTATTTTCCCTCTTTCGATACCATTACTAAAATATAAAACTGTTGACATGCTCAGTTATAATTGATACCTACTTATTTCCTTAAAATCAGAGATTCAAACTTCCATACACCAATTTGTTGTAGTACGTCGCTAATTGTAGAGATAAAAATTTGTATTTTTTAAAACACACCGATTAAAATAAGCAAAATAATATTTAAACAAAAATTAAAAACAGCAATTGTATCCAAAGGTTAAACATTTCACCAAATTTGATAATTTTACCTTGTATATATACACAATATATATATATATATATATTTAATTTGGCCTTAAATTTAGACCTTCCTTTGGATACAAAATGAATCCTTAGAAGCCAAAACGATTTATCCTTCACCCCTGCCGGTGCCAGAACATCCCCAAAACCCCAATCAACAAGGACACGAATTTCAGTCGCCGATCGGAGATGAAGGTGGTGGCATTGGTGAGCGGCGGCAAGGACAGTTGCTTCGCCATGATGAAGTCTATTCAATACGGCCACGAGGTTTCGTTTTCCTTTCAGATTTTGCCTCTTAATTCATCATCCTTGTCTTCCTTTCGAGAACAATGTAAATTGGCTGTTGTAAGCTTGCACTGCTGCTCAGTTAATGTTGTTCAATGTCTGTTCTAGATCGTAGCGTTGGCTAATTTGATGCCTGCCGATGATTCCGTGGACGAGCTTGACAGCTACATGTATCAAACTGTACGTCTTTCTGTTTCTGACTTCCTCCTTAGGCAAAATACGGATGGACAAGTTCACTTAAATTTTGAAGTAAATGGTTGATATGATTTGGTTTATGAGTTATGACAGTAAATCGTTGCCCTTAATCATGAAAGTGATCGTTTATGTTTTTTAGTTTTGTACTCTCCAACTAGAGCCCTGTCTTACATTTTGAGACATTCTCCATGAAAAAACAGGTTTAAAGTGTTCATTTCGTTGGAAATAATTATGAGTTTCCTGTATAATCGTCATGATTATGCTATAACTGTTTCCTTATCATTTTCCAAACGGCAATAAGAACTAAATACCTGCATCGGTAATTGGGTTGGCAAGGTTTAATTTTCTCTATTTTCCCCTTCTTTTCTACCAGGAAGATTTTCTTTTATATGACTTTGAGATTCAAGTTTGTTATAAAACCGTTCGCTTGACCCTTGGGTTACCTTACTTCTTTGAACTACTGTTGATATTTTTCTTATAGACACCGAGCTATAGGTGTGTTGAAAGCTAGATGACCCAAAAAAATTGATTAACTCAATGTATTGGGTTATAACCTTCTTTGTTTTGGTTTGGGTTTAAACAAATTGAACACTTATTAGTTGGTTTATGGGTTCTCCTAATTATTTTTGGTCTAAGTGAACCAACCTAAATTATTATTAATTAAAAAGATAGATAAATTTACCTTTTCTATTTATTACAAAATTTTGAACAAATAATTTTGATAACCCAAACTGAACCTACCGAAATATTCTATGGTTGGGTTGCGTCCATTTAATAAGGGTTTTTTAGATTACAAAAATTTGCAACTTGAATGATTAAATAGAATCGAGTCTAAAAATATCTAAACCCAACCCAACCCAACCCAACCCATGAATACCCCAATGAGTTACCTCGCTCCTTTGAGTTCTGAATTATCTCACTCCTTCTGGGTTTATATATTTTTTATCCTTTTTTTTTTCTTTTTTTCATTTGAAAGGGTATTCTAGGACTTTTAAATTTGTAATCTATGATTGCTAATTTGGGTTATTGGCCATATTTCTTCAGGTTGGACATCAAATTATTGTTAGCTATGCAGAATGCATGGGAGTTCCATTGTTTAGAAGGCGAATTCAAGGATCCACAAGGCAAGATTTTTAAAATAAAATTCTTTGGCAAAGAGCATAAGCTTGGTTTATTATTATTATTTTTTTAAATAAGAAACTTGATACTTTTCATTAAAAAGACGGGAACATACAACACAATCATTCATGGTCAAATTTGAGAAAAGAGGATGTATGGTCTCAAATTAATTGATTCCTTGTATCACATGACTGGGAACTGATGTTCAAAGACTCAAGAGCTGTCTGAATGCCAAGACACACTTCTGACCATGTTACCTATCCTCATGGAAACATGAACTTTCAAATGGGGTCTTCCTGAAAATTTATGGCTTCATCCTTGTTTTATTTTGCTGTTTGAATCTTGGAGGTTGAAAACTAAAGTGAAAGGATGACCAAGATTCTCTTTACATAAAAAGCTCAAGAAGATGAAAGGGTTTCTCAAAGAATGGAGCAGATCAACGTTTGGCAATACCAAAGAGATTCTGGAAAATATTTTGGTTGAAATTAAAGAGTTTGATCAAATTAAAGGAGCTGATGCAATCCCAAAGCAAGATGGAACCTTGTAGGGGGACCTCAAGATCCAGCTGAAAGAATTGAGAGTTAGAGAAACAAGAAGATGGGTTTAGAAGTGATCTTGTCCTTTTTCATCTCCCTTTTCTTCCTATTTGTGCTCAACCTTTCGTTGAAGGTTTAAACTTGTGCCCCATCTTAGGGGGAGGGAAAGGCTTGAGCAGGCTTGCCCCCTTCACATTCACATTGGATTAAGAAGGCGGTTTTCAAAGCTTCCAAGGGGCAGCCCAATTGGYAAGGGTTTGGGGTCTCTTGGTCACACTGACTTAAAGGTCTCAAGTTCGAACCTTCTGGTGAGCTCAATACCAAAAATCTTTGATGTATCCCGATTTCGGGTCTTGGGGCGGGCACGGGTGCCCCTGTGTATAGGGGAGCAAAGTTCAGACTCCCAATTTTCAAAAAAAAAAAAAAAGAAAAAAGAGAAAAGAAAAAAGAAGGTGGTCTTCAACTCTGATCGGAACAAGGCTCAGGTTCAATAGATTCACCATGAATTTCTTTCAATTGGGACCCAATTAAGGGGGATATGGGAATTGTGTTTAGCAAATTCTATGAGAGAGGTAAAGGAGCGAGTGCTAGGAGAGTGAAGCATTTTAGACTCATCAGCCTTGTCACTAACTTGTATAAGATTGTTGCAAAGGTGCTACCGGAAAGATTTAAGAAAGTTTTCCCTAGCACTACCTCACAGTGCCAAAAGCCTTTGTTGAAGGGTGACAAATTCCAGACAAGGTATTTATTGCGAATGAGGTGATTAAAGATTAGATGCTTAAAGTCCTTGATTTTCTTGAAGTGGATGGAAATCTTTCGCCGGAGCATTTTGAGGAAAGGTGTAGGTTGAAGGGTCTGTTTGGTAAGATTCTTTGTAATGAGGATCAAAGTTGGAGACAGAAAGCTAAGTTCAAATGGGCTAAAGAAGGTGACTGTAACTCCAGGTTTTTCCATAGTTTGGCTAATGGTAGAAGAGGTAAGAATGTTATTTCTTCCTTGGTTAATGAGTTTGAGGAGGTGCTGCGGGAGGATCAGAAAATTGAGGAGGAAGTGATTTTGTTCTTTAAGAATTTATACTCCCCAGCGCCGTGTTCTAGGCCTTTCTTGGAAGGTTTTGATTGGAACCCTATCTCGGTGTTAGAGAAAGAAAACCTTGAAGCTCCCTTCTCGTTAGAAGAAGTTTGTAGGGTTGTGTTTGGTTTCGATAGAGATAAGTCCCTTGGCCCGGATGGTTTCACTATGGCGTTCTTTCAGGATAACTGGGACGGAGTTAAGGAGGACTTGATGAAAGTGTTTCGAGAGTTTGATGAAAGAGGGGTGATTGACGCTTCTATGAATGAGACGTATGTGTGTCTCATTCCGAAGAAACTTAATGCAGTCAAAGTCAAAGAGTTTAGACCTATCAGTCTGGTTATAAGCCTTTATAAAATAAATGCCAAGACCCTCGTTGACAGGTTTAGAAAGGTTATGCCGACTACCATTTCAGATATGCAAGAGGCTTTTGTTGCAGGGAGAAATTTTGGATAAGGTGTTGATTGCCAATGAGGTGATTGAGGATTATAGAAAGAGCAAAAAAGAGGGTGTGATCTTTAAGATTGATTTTGAAAAGGGCTATGATCATGTGGATTGGGATTTTTTGGACAAGGTTTTGTGGAAGAAAGGTTTTGTGGAAGAAAGGTTTTGGCTACAAATGGAGAGGGTGGATTTGGAATTGCATTAGGTTGGTGAATTTCTCTATTTTGGTGAATGGGAGACCTAGGGGGAAAATTCTAGCCTCGAGAGGCCTCAGGTAAGGTGATCCTTTGTCCCTTTTCCTGTTTATTCTGGTGGTGGATATCCTGAGTAGACTTATCTCTGTTGGAGTGGAGAAAGGGGCTTTCAGCTTTTGAAGTGGGTAGGGAGAAAATCCGTCTCTCTCACCTTCAGTTTGCTTATGATACCATCCTTTTCTGTTCCGGCAATCTTTATGCGTTTAAGAATCTTAATTGCATTCTTGGTTTCTTCGAAGCTATTTCGGGTCTGAAGATTACTAGGGGCAAGAGTTCTTTATTGGGAATTAATTGTGAGGACGTTAAGATTAGTGAGTGGGCGACTCTTGTAGGGTGTGAAGTTGGTAAGTTTCCGTCCTCTTATCTCCGTCTTCCGTTAGTTCACAATCCAAAGTCTGCTATCTTTTGGGCGTCGGTGCAGGAAAAGTTTCAGAAGCGTCTCTCTACTTGGAAGAAGGCCTTTTTCTCCTTAGAGGGAGACTCACTTTAATTCAATTTGTTCTCAAAGGCATTCCGAATTACTTTTTGTCCCTTTTCAGAATTCCAGTGACTGTGAGTGAAGGGTTAGAGAAATTAATGAGGGATTTTCTTTGGGAAGGTGTGGAGGAGGGGGGTGGGGCTCATCTCGTTAACTGGAAAGAGGTGTCTAAGCCTCTGGAGGAGGGAGGTTTGGGCATTGGGAACTTGGTGATCAGAAACGAGGCTTTCCTGGCTAAATGGTTATGGCAGTTCTTCCACGAACCTAATGCCTTGTGGCGAAAGATTATAGTGAGTGAGTATGGGCTACATCCCTTTGATTGGGTACCGGCAGATGAGGCTAGAGTAAGCAACTACAATCCCTGGAAGGCTATTGCTTTGGGTTTCCCTGTTCTCTCATTCTTTACGTGTCTCTGTGGGGGATGGTCTTAATACGTACTTCTGGGAGGATACTTGGATAGGCGACAAACCCTTGTGTCTTGCTTTCCCTCAGATCTACTTTCTATCTGATAAGAAACTCTTTTCAGTGGCCGAGGTTTTAAGTTCTGGAGAAGAGGGTTTGTCCATCTCTTGGGCTCACCCATTCCTTGACTGATCAGGAATCGTTAGAGGTTTCCAATTTACTGGATCTGCTGTCTAGAGTTTCCTTATCTGTTGGGAGGGAAGATGTGAGGGTGTGGACCCCCATCCTTCGAAAGGTGTTTCTTGTAGTTCTTTTTTCCATGTCCCGAACTTCTCGTCGTCGTCTTCTTCTTCTCCGCCCCTGTTGACCCCTTGGTTCACCTCGCTTTGGAAGATTAAAATTCCTAAGAAGATTAAGTTCTTTGGGTGGCAAGTCTTACTTGGAAAAGTTAATACTTTGGATCGGATCCAGAGGATGTGCTCTCTTTGTTTGGGCCTGCAGTGGTGTGTTCTGTGTAGGAATGCTTCGGAGGATCTTGAACATTTGTTGTGGTCTTGTCAGTTCGTGTAGGAGATATCGCTTTGTTTCTTTAGATGGTTTGGGATTTTTTGGGCCCGTTCCAGAGATTGTAGGACGATGATGGAGGAAGTGTTGTTATTCCCCCTGTTTCGTGACAAAGGGCGTTTTCTTTGGCAAGCGTGTTTTCTGGCTACTCTTTGGGGTATTTGGCAGGAGAGAAATAATAGAATTTTTAGGGGAGTGGAGAGATTTGTGGATTATGTGTGGGACCTCATTAGATTTAACACTTCTCTATGAGGATCTGTCACTAAGGCTTTTTGTAATTATCAGTTAGGTGTCATTATTTTGGATTGGAGCCCGTTTCTTTACGGGTTTCCTGTTGCTGGGTTGTTTTTTTGTATGCCTTCTTTTTATAGTTTTTTTCATTTATCTCAATGAAAGTGCAGTTTCTTATCAAAAAGAAAAAAGATGAGATGTTTTATCTTTAAGATTGGTTTTGAAGAAGCATATGATTGTGTGGATTGGATTTTTCTCTACAGTGTGTTGTGGAGAAAGAGTTTTGGGTTTAAATAGAGATCTTGGATCTGGAATTTATTTAAGTTGGCTAACTTTTCCATCTCGATTCATGCAAGTTGAGGGGTAGATTTTTTTGCCTCAAATGGCATTAAGTCAGGAGATCCTTTATCCCCATTTCTCTTTTTAGTAGTTGTGGATGTTCTTAGTAGGATGGTGTCCATTGGCCGTGATAAAGGTATAATTGAGGTTTTCCTTCTAGCTCGAAAGAGAGAATCTATCCCATCTTTAGTTTGTTGATGGTATAGTATTTCTTTGCTTGGGTAAGGAGGACTCTTTTATGAATCCTAACTCCATTTTGGCAGTGTTTGAGATAACTTATGAGCTTCTGTTTAATGGGGACAACTGTTTTCTGTATGGTATTAATTATGATTTACGAGTCCTTTAAGCTTGAGAAGTGGGCTTCCTTAGAGGGGTGTGAAGTTGGTACTATTCATTTTATCTATCTGGGTCTTTCTCTTTCATTAGGTAATTGTCCTATTCAGTCATCTTTTTAGAATCCAATGCTAGGGAAGGTTTTGAAACATCTCTTCTTGTGCAAAAAGGCTTTATTTTCTAAGGGTGGGAGGTTGATGCTCATTTAATTTGTTCTTAGTGGGATTTTGATTTATTTCATATCTTTATTTACGATTCCTTTCTTTAGTTTATTTATTTATTTATTTTTATGGGAAGGTGTCTAGGAGGGGTGGGGGTGATTGTGTGTCTTGAGATGTAACCTTGGTGGGCTAAGGGCTTAGTATGTATAGGGAACATGAGACTTTTGGAACAACGTCTTATGGTGAATCCCTTTGGAAATTGAAGTTTTGTGACATAGGGATCATTGTGAGCAAGTACGATCTCCACCCTAACGAGTGGGTTACAAATGGTGATGTCAAAAGCACGTTAAGGAACTCATGGAAATCTATCACTATGGTTACACAATTTTCTTTAGCTTTTTAAGATTTTCTATTGGGGATAGTTTGTTGTTCATTTTTGGGAGGATAATTGGGATGGGAAAACCATCTTTGTTTTCTGTTCCCTCATCGTTACCATTTATCCACCTTAAAACTTTACTTCTGTGAACTTTGTCCTTCTCACTTTAGAGACTTCCCTTTCTTACAATTTGATTTTGGATGTCTAGGGAGCTTTCTGATGTCTTTTAGTTGCTTTCTGTGTTGGTCGGTCTCTCTCTTTGCATGGAGTTTAGGGATGTTTGTTTATGAGCCCTGAATCTGTCTATGGATTTTTTTCCTCTCTTTTGTGTGGACCACACCGCACTCCTTTGTTCTCCTCGCTTTTGAAGGTGAGAATTCTAGGAAGATCAAAATTTTTGCCAGGTAGATCTCTCGTGGGAGGATTGACATCATTAACCTTATGTTAATATTGTATTCTTTTCTTCTGGGATCTTAGTGGTACAATATGTGGAAGAGGGCCTTGAAGGAGAAGAAGCATGTCTTGCGGAGATGTCAATTTCCTGATGCAATTTGGAAAAGATTTTTGGAAACTTTTGGAGGCAAATAACTTGTATGGGATCTTGCCCATCTATGATGGGAGGTGTTACTTCATCGTCTCTTGTTTGAAGCCCTTTTTTGAAATAGCTAGGTGTCTTATTTATTTATTTATTTTAATAATATTTTTGTTCTATGGATCATATAGTCCCAGGCTTTATATTTCCATTTTGTACCCTTTAATTTTTTCATATGAAACTTCGGGTTTTCATTACAAAAAGCTGTGAGGGAAATATCGCATCGTTCATGCATGATACAATGCTTGAGGTTCCCCTCTTTCTAATGGTTATTATTTTCTGGAATTATTTTAGGCATCAAAAGCTTAACTATAGAATAACTCCAGGTGATGAAGTGGAAGATATGTATATTTTGTTAAATGAAGTGAAGAGGCAATTACCTTGTGTCACTGCAATATGCTCTGGTGCCATTGCATCTGACTATCAAAGATTGCGGGTAGAGAGTGTTTGTGCAAGGCTAGGACTTGTTTCTCTAGCATATTTGTGGAAACGAGATCAATCATTGCTTCTACATGAAATGGTAAATAGCATTTATATAAGCTATAAAATGGATACTATACATTTTGAATTCTTCCAATAAATGTCTTCCCCTTCTTGGTCTAAACCAGATAAACAATGGAATTTTGGCCATCACGGTGAAGGTATAATTCCTTATCTTTCTCTCACTTTCTCTTGTTATGTTTTCTTTCCCCCATCATTTTGGCTTGGTTGAGGGTTTGGAAGGGTGTTGTTTCAGCAAGATGGAACCTTTGCATTGTACATGTATGCTCTGTCTAATCAGTTATAAAGATATTTACAATCATTAATCTATTTTTGTGTTATGATGAGATATATGAAGTTTTTTTTTTTAAATTAGAAACATAGAGCCATTTCACAAGAGAATAAAAAACTGATGAGTCACCTGAGGGATCTACATATAGTTAAAAGCAATTAAATTTTGTTATTTAATCATATATGATCAGATAAATGATTAAATTACTAAATTCATTTCGTAATGATAATGCATGCATTTTTCCTTTTCATATATCAATGAAAAATTGTTTCTTGTTAAAAAAAATGATAATACATGCATTAGTATGTTTATATTCTTTTAATGTGGATGGAGATCAACCAAAATAAATGATCAGAGGATAATTTTATTTCTGAAGTGTTAATTGTTGTTTTGTTTTAAAAACGATATAAAGTGAGTAGAGATTGCATCCATTTGCAAGTGCAGAAAATTGAACTTAAATTAGTAGTTAAACCTTTTTTCTCCTGTGCTGCCTACCTACCTATCTGAGTTCTAATTATTTCCGGTTAATCTATTTGTAATTATTTTGAGATGATGTGGAAATTTTTTGAGATGATGTGGAAACTATTGATTTTGTATTGAGATTAAAAAAATATTACAAGATGGAGATGAGAGTTAGCTGCTCTCCCAATCCCATACTATTGGAAGGAACATTAACCCACTTGTCAACCCCAAACCTCCTAACATACAATATTTTAAACCACTTTCTCCCAAGTCCACAATGGACCAATTCCCAAAATATGCCTAACCTCTCATCTCATTCATCCTCTATTTATAACCACCCCACCCTACAACTATGCACCTCTTCTGATGGTTTTTTTTCTTTATATCAAGTGAAATAAAATCCTTCTATTCTTTATATCAAGTGAAATAAAATCCTTCTATTTATTTTGATGGCTTGAAATTACTTCGATCTACTTAGGTTGCTGCAATGGGGTTGGATCCTGTGAAGCACTTGGGCAAAGAACTAGCATCTTTGGATTCAGATCTACATAAGTTGAACAAGTAATTAAGGATGTTATGTGTTAGCTTTTGAATGGTAGCCCATACCTTGTGGCAAGCACCGTAGCACAACTATTATATTTTTCATTCGTTTGGACAGATTATATGGGATCAATGTATGTGGTGAAGGTGGAGAATATGAAACGTTGACCCTTGATTGCCCTCTTTTTAAGGTATGTTATAAGTTTCTATCCCATGTGATGCTTTTAGATAGTTGATGATATGTTTCTGTTTGTGCTTAAGCTATTTTGAGTTTTTCATATCTAGGAGTTTGTTAAATTTAAGAACATAAAAATATTCTGATATATTTAAATAGTGCAACTTAGGTCTTCTTATATAGAAGAAAGACCTACCACAAAAAGGAATAGTAAACTTACTACAAAATGGGAATAGGAGACCTACTACGATAGGGAAAGAAATAAAGAACATAAAGATTAAAAAAATAACTTTTTTTTTGAACAAGATACAAACTTCTCATTGAAATAATGAAAAGTAACAAAATTGTTCAAAGGATACGAACTTCTCATTTGGAGAGGAAGCTTAGTGGACTGGGCGGGTATTGGTTCCATTGGAGCGTTAGGAGGGGTCCTTTTACTGTGGGATAGGCGAGCAGTAAAAGCAGTGGAGGTTGTGAGAGGTTTCTTTTTTGTTTCCGTGGCCTTTGAAGTCCCTAATAAAGGTTTGTGTTGGATTACGAGAGTGTATGTTCCTCCCTCTCCAAGAGGCAGAAATGCCTTTTGGGAATCTCTTTGGTTTATGTGGAGATAAATGGTGTTTGGCTGGGGATTTTAATGTGGTTAGATTCCCGTATGAGAAGTCTAGTGGAGGTCGCCTTTTGAAATCTATGAAAACTTTGAACTCTCTCATAGAGGATTGCAATTTGGTGGATCCGCCGTTAGCCAATGGTAGGTTCACAGGACAGGCCAGGGGTGAGTTGCAGGCTTGATAGATTTCTTCTTTCTAAGGGTTGGATGGAAAGCTTCTCTAAAGTGAGGCAGTTTTTGGGGCCCAGGTTGACTTCCGATCATTGGCCGGTTTGTTTGGATGCTGGGTTTTTTAAATGGGATCCTTGTCCCTTTAGATTTGAAAACATGTGGCTTGAGCACCCTTCCTTTAAGGCGTCAATGCCCTCTTGGTGGGAGGTTGAGGTTCCAGGAAGGTGGGAAGGTTATCGTTTTATGGGAAAATTACGCTCTCTGAGAAATTCGTTCAAGGCTTGGAATGTCTCGGTTTTTGGTGATATCCGGGTGCGGAAGCTTGAAATCCTTGAGCGTTTAAAGACCTTAGACAATTTGGAGATGGAGGTTTGTTTTCATCGGATCTTAGGGAGGAAAGGATGGCCATGAGAGGAGCTTTTGAAGATGGCCTTTGTAAAGAGGATGTGAGTTGGAGACAGAAGGCCAAGGTTAGTTGGGCTAAGGATGGGGATTATAACACAAGGATGCTGGTAGCTAATTGGAGACGGAACAAAAATGTCATTACCCAGTTAATTAATGAGAATGGGATAGTTTTGAAGGAGGAGAAGGAGATTGAATTGGAGGTGGTTTCGTTCTTTGCTAAGCTTTATGCCCTGCAGATTGGGCCACGACCCTTCTTGGAGGGGTTGGATTGGAACCCTATCTCGAGACAAGAAAGAGAAGTGCTGGAGAAGCCTTTTTCTTTGGAGGAGATTAAAAAAGTGGTTTTTGGTTTCGAAAGGAATAAATCTCCTGGTCCTGATTGTTTCTCCATGGCTTTCTATCAGGACAATTGGGATAGGATTAAGGAGGATTTGATGAAGGTTTTTCGGGAATTTGTTGAGAGGGGGATTATTGAMAAAGCCATGAATGAAACTTATGTTTGCTTAATCCCCAAAAAAGAAAATGTTACTAGGATTTAGGATTACAGGCCAATCAGTCTTGTAACGAGCTTATACAAGATTATTGCGAAAACTCGAGCGAATAGACTGAGGTAGGTCCTCCCCAGTACTATTTCTAATACGCAAGGTGCCTTTATTGCAGGTAGGCAAATCTTGGATCAAGTGCTCATTGTCAAGGAGGCAATTGAAGACTACAAGAAAAGAAAGCAAGGGGGTGTTATTTTTAAGTTGGACTTTGAAAAAGCTTATGATGATGTCGACTGGGGATTTCTTGATAGAGTTTTGGAAAAGAAGGGCTTTGGTTCCAAATGGAGATCTTGGATTTGGAATTGCCTCCGATCGGTAAATTTTTCTATTCTCGTTAATGGGAGACCCAAAGGAAAGATTCAAGCGACAAGAGGGCTGAGACAAGGAGATCCTCTCTCCCCTTTCCTTTTTATCCTCGTGCTGGATATTTTGAGCATTCTTCTTTCTTCAGGCGTGGATAAGGGGGTTTTAGAAGGTTTTGTTGTGGGAAGAGATTAGATTAGCCTCTCCCACCTTCAGTTTGCTGATGACACTATTCTCTTTTGCTCAGGGAAGGAAGCCTCATTTAGGAACTTGATCAGTCTGGTGTCTTTCTTCGAGGCGTTATCATGGCTTAAGATCAACCGAGGAAAAAGTTTGCTGTTGGGTATTAAATGTGATCCCTCTTTGCTTTCTCGTTGGGCCTTTGCGGTAGGTTGTTCTGTGTGTACTTTCCCGACTTCTTATTTGGGCCTTCCTCTGGGGCATAATCCTAAGACCCTTACCTTCTGGAACCCAGTGCTAGAGAAGTTTCAGAAGCGTTTAYCGTTGTGGAAGAAAAGTTTTTTCTCGAAAGGAGGGAGATTAACTCTCATTCAAGCGGTTTTAAGCGGAATCCCAACGTACTATTTTTCTCTTTTTAAAGCTCCTGTGGCGGTTTGCAAGACTCTGGAAAAAATCATGAGAGATTTTTTGTGGGAAGGGGTGGATGAGGGGGGTGGGGCTCATGCAGTTAATTGGGAGACAGTTGTCAAGCCGACTGAGGCTGGAGGTTTGGGTATTGGGAACTTGAGGCACAGAAATGACGCGCTTATGGCTAAATGGTTGTGGCGTTTCTTCCACGAACCTAATGCTTTGTGGCGAAAGGTCATTGTGAGTAAGTACGGTCCTCATCCCTTCGATTGGGTGGCTGGCGGAGGACTAAAGGCTAGTGCGAATAACTCTTGGAAGGCTATTTCCACAGGTTTCCCTTTTTTCTCTCAATTCCTAATTTGTTCAGTGGGGGATGGTCATGATACTTATTTTTGGGAAGACACGTGGGTGGGGGAAAAGCCTCTTTATCTTTTGTTTCCTCGCATTTTTCATTTGTCAGACAAAAGGTTGCACTCGGTGGCCTCGGTGTTGGGAAATGGGGGGGATGGGGTTGTCTTTATCTCTGGGTCTCTCTCGGTCCTTAACTGATAGAGAGTCTTGAGAAGTGTCTGAGTTGATTCTCTTACTCTCTACAGTTTCTCTAGGAAGGACTTCCGTGCTTGGTCTCCTAACCCTTCTAGGGGATTCTCTTCTAGTTCTTTCTTTAAACTCTTATGCTCCCCTACTACTCCCCCGGCGGCCCCGGTCTTTACCTCGCTGTGGAAAGTGAAGATCCCGAAGAAGATAAAAATTTTCGTGTGGCAGGTCTTACTTGGAAAAGGTTAATACCATGGATCGTATTTAGAAGCGCTCTTCTTCTTACTTGGGACCGCAGTGGTGCGTTCTTTGTAAGCGAGATTCCGAGGACCTTGACCATATTTTATGGCAGTGCCAGTTTTCCTAGAACATTTGGGGCCGGTTCTTTGAGATATTTGAAATTGTTTGGGCTCGTAATAGAGATTGGGTGTCGATGATGNTGTCTTTATCTCTGGGTCTCTCTCGATCCTTAATTGATAGAGAGTCTCGAGAAATGTCTGAGTTGATTCTATTGCTCTCTACAGTTTCTCTCTTTTGTGGTAGGAAGGACTTCCGTGCTTGGTCCCATAACCCTTCTAGGGGCTTCTCCTCTAGTTCCTTCTTTAAACTCTTATGTTCCCCTACTTCTCCCCATGCGGCCCCGGTGTTTACCGTGCTGTGGAAAGTGAAGATCCCGAAGAAGATAAAAATTTTTGTGTGGCAGGTCTTACTTGGAAAGGTCAACACCATGGATCGTATTCAGAAGCGTTATTCTTCTTACTTGGGGCCGCAGTGGTGCGTTCTTTGTAAGCGGGATTTCGAGGACCTCGACCATATTTTATGGCAGTGCCAGTTTTCCCAGAATATTTGGGGCCAGTTCTTTAAGATATTTGATATTTCTTGGGCTCGTCATAGAGGGTGGGTGTCGATGGTGGAGGAAGTGTTGTTGTATTCTCCCTTCTGCTAGAAAAGGAGTTTCCTTTGGCGGGTGGGATTCTTTGGGATTTTGTGGGGTATTTGGGGGGAAAGAAACAATAGAATCTTTAGGGGGTGGAAAGAGAGTGGAAGTTTGTCTGGGATCTTGTTAGGTTTAATGTCTCTTTGTGGGGTCTGTTTCGAATTTATTATGTAATTATCAGCTAGGTCATATTCTTTTTGATTGGAAGCCCTTTCTCTAGGCTGGCTTCCTTTTTCGAGGCTGTGTTTTTGTATGACTTTGTAATTCTGTTTTGTTTTCATTTTTCTCGGTTTCTTATTAAAAAAAAAAGAAAGACAAGCAAGAAATAGATAGGATTAACAATGAAAAATAAAGACACTCCAATTAGAACAGGTAAGACTAGGGGAGTAATCTCCAAGCAAAGTAGATAAAGAACACCACTGAGAAGCTTTGAATTTTACTGAGTGAAACCGATCGAACGAGGATTTCCTTCGGTCTTCAAAAGTTCTTAGGTTCCTTTCAAACCACAACTCATATAACATAGCTAGCTTTAATAGCGTTCAGCCACAACAGATTAGCTTTAGGAGGCAAAGATGGCCCGAGAAGAAGTTGAGTAAGATTATTTACTGCATTCCCGTCAAACACCCAAGAGAAATTGAACTCTTGGAATAGTAAGACCAACAGTTCTGAGCGAAAGGGCAAGAATAGAACAAATGCAGCAGGTTTTCACCAAAAGATTGGCAACACAAATGGAAATTGGCAACACAAATGGAAGGTGAAAGGCAGCATTAGCTTCTTTTGGAGAACATCCGCTGTATTGAATTTTCCAAACAGAAAAATCCAAATGAAGAAGCTAACCTTCTTTGGACTTTTGGTTTTCCAAATAGCTTGCAATAAGTGGGATGACATGGCCTCAGAGGAAGACAATCTGCACAATGAGGCTACTGAAAATTCTCCAGATGGCTCCAAAGACCATATTCTAGTATCAGCCTGATTGTTAAGAACAAATGGGTTTAAAAGGGAGAGTAATGAGATAAATTCATCAATTTCCTCATCTTTTAACATCTCCGAGTCTGAATTCTCCAAGAAAGAGTGGCTTTGTCCCAAAAGTCATCAACAGTTCCATGGGGGGATAAAGATAAAAGATAGATATTAGGAAGTCTATCCTTCAGAGGTCGATCCTGTATCCATATGTGAAACCAGAAGGATACTCGAGAACCAGCACCAATCTTGTAGATCGAAAAATGATCCACCTGAGCCCACTGGCGAGAAATATTAATCCATGGACAACGTAGACAACCATTGGATTTTGCACCAGAGAACCAGCCAAAGTTACCGAAGCCGTTAATGCTAGAAATCACCTGAACCCATAGAGCATGAGATTCTCTACCAAAATGCCAACCCCATTTAGCAAGGAGGGCATTATTTTTCTTGGCCAAGCCGCCAACTCCTAATCCTCCATCCTCCAAAAGCTTGGATGTAATATTCCAGTGAACAAGGTGATTTAAAGCCCTTTTTGAACCACTATTCCATAAAAAAGACCTCATACACCTTTCAGTATGTTTACGAACCCCTGAAGGCATTTGAAACAAAGATAAGTAGTAGAGAGGTATGCTGGATATTACACTCTTACAAAGGGCCACGGGATAATTGAAATCGCTTCCAACGGTCCAACTTTTTTTCAATTTTCTCCACAACCGGATTCCAAAATGCTTTTAGATAGCTGATGGTCTAGGCACTTGCTTGGGGACTGGGGTCCGGCAAGATTCATGGTTGAGAAAAAAAAACCCAAGCCTATTACCAATCAAAACACTTTATTGTCCTAGACTCAAAGACCTTGACTATTCAAAATCATAGGAAATAATCCTTAGGAAAAGAGAGTTCAATAGTCATGACTCTGCTCTCCTCCCCTAGAAAGACTTTCTTACTTGGAGGAGAAAGACTTTCTTACTTGGCTTAGTTTTTATCGACAAAACAAGAATAATGAGGTGAACTAAAATAATTTTAATATTAATTATATAACTAAAATTTGGATAAAACACTAACTTAAGGGAAAAAAGGGAAATCAGCCACTTTTTAGTATATTATAGATATAGATATTATTGATGAGGTTTGGTCTTCCTTGCCCAAGCTGAAGGTGGTTTTGGTATTGGCAAAACAAAGCTTAGAAGCGATTTTCTCTTAACCAAATAGATTTGATGGGTTTGCAATGATGACTGCTTTGAAAAAGGTTGTTCTGACTTTTGAGCTAGTATGATATGAATCATGGCTTGCTTTCAAAGACGTAAATACAAAGCTTAAAAAAGTCTATCATTTAACAAAGATCTTTTCATTCTCCTTCCCAAAATTTGGTAAGAAGAGGAGCTAGTTCTTTGTTTTTGTTTGTATTGGCTCTCATGGGAATCTTGCCTGGTCTCTTTCGAAGGCCCTCTAATAAATTAATCTTGGTTGAGAATGCTTGCTTGGTGCAAGATAACTAATTGTTAGACCATTTGCTTTTTATGACCCTTGTGTATTAATGGACAACTCCTAAACTCCATTTGGAAGGTAGGAGACTTTTGAGAGGGCCTTATTGCACGGGGTGCAAGCTAGATAGAGATAGGCTATTCTCAATTAAATCCCTTAACTTCTTGGTTTCAGAGGAGATGGTACTATACCATGTTTTTTGTTTGGATTTGTGGGTTTGTGGCAATCAAGAAGTGCAAAGTTTTCTGATGGGCTCTTTGGACTCAATAACAATGAAAAAATTTAGAAGAGATGTCTATATTGCTATCTCAGCCTGAATTGGTGCTGTCAGAGTGGAAAATACTAATCATCATTTTTTGCCCAGTGGTTTCTTTCTGGTATGAAGAATAAATCTATGAAGATGTTTAATTTTTGTTTCCCGCTTTGTAGTTGATCTAGATGTCTTATTAATGCAAGGGTCAATACGGTTACAAATTTGAGGAACGTCAGGCAACTGCGAATGACTGGCTTTTCTGCTCTCTTGTGGCCTGTGGGCAGTTTAGATTGAGAGAAATGGAAGAATTTTCATTGATGGCAATAAAACACTTGGATCAGACTTGGGATGTTATCTTATCAATGTCTTGTTCTTGGTGTCTTTAAGTCCAAACTTTAGTGTTATAAGCCAAATGGAGATTTTTTTTGGCAACTCCTTTGGTCTTTTACCACTGTACTTTTTCATATATCAGTAGTTTCTGCTAAAAAAGTTCCCTTTTCTGAGAGTTGTGTTTCATATCAGAGGAGTCGACAAAGAATCTTGGTTGCAGCTAATGCTCTGAAATAATCTTGTACTCTTCCGATCCCTTCAAGTTGTTCTTGTTTGATTACGTAAGAAAAAATTCTTCTTGTTTGATCATACCTCTGCTGCACAATCTTGATCTAAATATGATTTCACTGCATAAGAAAGTTGCCTATTTACATGATGTAGTCAAAGATGCTTTTAAGTTGTTCTTGCCTTTAAGTAGTTGTAGCCTCAGTATCTGTATATGCGTGGCTTATGTTTCTATTAGTTTCCTTTCACTATGCAGTAACAAGAAGTTACTGTTAAGTTGTTTTAAACCAGAAACCTCTATAAATAGGGTTCTCCTTCATTAATAAAGGGATTGATTCATTTAACAAAAAAACTCTCTCATTGGTTTACACCAAATTGGTATCAGAGCACCAAGATTCTTGGGCTCATTTTTGTCATGGCAAGCAAGAAAGCTCCCACCAATGCTGCAGGAGATTCTTCTTTTGCCGGAAAAGAGGCGGATCAAACCACCGCCCTCTCACCACGAGCCACAACCAAACGCTTGCTGTCGGTTGAAGGAGCTATAGAAGATATCCAAAGGAACGTAGGCGAGATACAACAACTTTTGAGTAAAATATCTTGGCGACTCGAAGATTTAAACTTGCAACAAAATCAACCAAGATTTGGCCAAGAAGAACAACGAAGAGGACAGAGAATTAAAATTCTTCAACACCAATCAAGAAGATTTCAAGAACCTGTTTTTGAACCAAGAATTGTGCAAGGTTGCATCAATTTATGACCAAGAATCCATCAAGAACAGCGTCAAACTCACCAAGAAATCAACCACAACCCTCTGTTCCAGCGGTGCCATGATGTTTTAATTGATTCTTCAAGTGATGAGGAAGATTACTTGCTGGAATTTGAAGGAGATAGGCGTGGTGTGCAAGACAATCCTAATAGACAGCAAGACATGAATGTTTACAAAATGAAGATCGATTTGCCTAGCTTCAATGGCAAAATGGAAATAGAAGAGTTTCTTGATTGGGTGAAGAACGTCGAAAAATTCTTTGATTACATACATGGGTACTCCCGAGACCAAGAAGGTAAAACTTGTAGCTCTCAAATTAAAAGGGGGAGCATTCGCTTGGTGGGATCAATTAGAGACAAATCAAAGGAGATTTGGGTAGAGACCAATCCGCAAATGGGAAAAGATGAAAAAACTCATGCGAGAAAGATTCTTACCCATCAATTATGAACCAACCCTTTACAACCAATATCAAAATTGCAAACAAGGTACTCGATCTACCATGGATTATATGGGAGAGAATGAACATTACCAAGTTGCAAGATATATTGGGGGATTGCGTTTAAATATCAAGGAAGAACTACAACTCCAACCAATTGGGTATCTTAATGAGGTCATTTCTACAGCAACCACTATTGAAGAACGACAAACAAATAAATTCAAACAACAATATAGCGGAAACAATACTTGGGGTGGCCAAAGTGGCAGTAGCTGTAAAAGCAGTACCTTTGGACAAGACTTATCCGGCTTCTGTCCACTCCAATTTGAACAAAGGAAAACAAATAGACACTGAACCTCCTACAGATACTAAACATGCGGAAATTCCAGCAACAAAAAGACCCACTAATACCTACAATCAGCCAAATTTAGGTAAGTGTTTCAGATATTGACAGATTGTGCATTTGTCAAATGAGTGCCCTTAAAGAAAAGTAGTATCTATCCTAGACGAAATTGAAGAAATTGATCAAGAAGACAATGAAGATTCTGAAAATGAGGTCACGTATTTAGAACCGGATGCGGGCGTGCAAGTTTCTTGCATTCTTGAAAGGCTTCTCCTTACTCCAAAAATAGAATCTTCTCCACAAAGACATCCTTTATTCGAGCCAAGGTGCACCAGTAATGGAAAAACATGTAACGTGATTATCGACAGTGGAAGCACAAAAAACGTTGTGTCTAGCAATTTGGTAACAACCCTCAACCTCCAACTCATCCCTCATCCTACACCTTACAAGGTTAGTTGGATCAAGAAAGGAGGCGAAGCTGAAGTGTCAAACGTTTGTACAATCCCTTTGTCAATTGGGAATAACTACAAGAATCAAATCGTTTGTGATCTTTTAGAGATGGATGTTTGCCATATACTTTTGGGAAAGATTCAAACTAATTCAGCCAATTCAATTTCTAGTTATTCCAAGAATATTTTGAATAGTATTGGAATGAAGAAGAAAGTGGGTAGTTTTGAGAAGGGTCCCGAGAAAAAGAATGTTGATAATTTGGAAGAATTCTGTCTCAACGAACTACTGCTTCAAAATTTATTGGGATTTAATTCAGTTTGGTCACTTTATCGTTGTTTTGAAGAGTTAAAGAGGGCATTTTCAGTTGGAGTAATTTTTTAACCACAAGAAGAAGCGAGATTCTATTTTGAGGTTGTTTACAACCTTCTATCTTCACTGCTTTTGAACTCGAGGACGAGTTTTATTTTTTGGGTCGGAGAAATTGATGTAGTCAAAGATGCTTTTAAGTTGTTCTTGCCTTTAAGTAGTTGTAGCCTAAGTATCTGTGTATGCGTGGCTTATGTTTCTCTTAGTTTCCTTTCACTGTGCAGTAACAAGAAGTTACTGTTAAGTTGTTTTAAACCAGAAAACTCTATAAATAGGGTTCTCCTTAATTAATAAAGGGTTTGATTCATTTAACAAAAAGCTCTCTCATTGGTTTACACCATTACATTTGTTATGAGTTTGGTTTATTTTTCATCTTCCACATTTTACCTATTAAATTTATTACTGTCTAGATTGTTGCTATATTTGGAAAAAAATTCTTGGAACAAAAAATGTCGAGGTGAATGAGTTTGCTGATAGCCTGATATTTGCTATCTCATCATGGTAAATAAATCTCAAACGTGGCAGGCTTGTTTTATGGCTATTTTATGGGGTATTTGGTTAAAGAGGAACAATAGACTATGTAGGGGGATGGAGAGATCGGAGGATTATGTTTAGGAAGTTATTAGATATAATACTTCCTTATGGGGTTCGGTCACTAAGGCCTTTTGTAATTATCAGTTAGGCCTCATTCTTCTGGAGTGGAGTCCTTTTCTGCAGGGGCTCGCTCTTTCTGGGCTGTCTTTTTGTTTGCCCGTGTTGTTCTTTTGTATCTATTTTCATTTTTCTCAATGAAATTGTTGTTTCCATCAAAAAAGAAAAAAAAAATCTCAAACGTTGGTCAGCTAGCCAATGCATGTGTAATGTTTCTGCACTCCCCAATAACATATAAACTTTCCAGAATGCTAGGATTGTGCTCGATGAATACAAAGTTATGATGCACTCGTCAGATTCCATAGCACCAGTGGGGATCCTTCATCCTGTTTCCTTCCATTTGGAGTATAAGGCAAAGACCTCTTCTGTTGGTATCTGTGACAACAGCAAGTCAGTTGACGATGAGAAAATGGATCTTCTATTTGAAATACAAGGAGATTGCTTTAACAGTTGCGACACATTACAGTCTATTGCTGATGCCACTGGTGCCAGTAATATACTTGATGATGTTCCAGATGACAGACTTCAAATTTCTTGTTCAAGGATGCACAATACATTTTCGATTTGTTGCTGGTTGCAAGATTCATGCGGCACTTCTCAAGGTTGATTATAGATGCTCAGTTTTAAAGGAAAGGTTATCATATCTGTATTTAAAATTTTTAGCATGTATTCCTTGTTGGTAACCATGCTTAAGTCTTTGATTGGCAGGTCTGCAGGATGATCTAAAGACTGTTCTTAGGAAAATAGAATCAGAACTTCTAGGACGCGGTTTTGGATGGAAAAATGTGCTTTATATTCATCTTTATCTTGCTGACATGGATGCATTTGCTTTAGCTAATGAAGCATATGTCAGTTTTATAACACTAGAGAAGTGCCCTTTTGGCGTTCCATCACGCAGTACAATTGAATTACCTCTACTGCAAGTGAAATTAGGACATGCATATATTGAAGTTCTGGTGGCGAACGACCAAACGAAAAGAGTTCTTCATGTTCAAAGTATATCATCTTGGGCGCCTAGTTGCATTGGACCATATAGCCAGGTAAAAGTGATTGTCTTGCTTAACTTAATGCATCTTAACTTGGCTATGGATGATTTTACTCTTACGTTATTCCATTCAGACCCTGTAAAATTGCATTTTTAGGAAACATATCTGTTATTGATTAAATTCTTATGTCATAAAGTTGGATTACTATGTTCATTTCATCGCCTTAATTTGACTGAAATCTTCCCTTTGAGATATGTTGTTTTGGGAGGAAAATAATTTCACATTTTTATTTACAGCTAAAGATTACCCCTTCAGAAATACACAAAGGGAAAGTTAAAAAGAAGTTAACTAATCTAATTAAAACATATAATAAATCTAATTTTCCTAAWAGGTTATTTACAAGAATGCCCTTGACACTTATTTTCAACGCTCCCCCTCCTCWAGAGATTAGGGGTGTTCGTGGTTCGGTTCGGTGACCGAATTTTTAAAAAGAAAAATTAAAAACAACACCAGTCTGAAGTTAGCGTGCAAATCAATTCTAGAGGCTGAGGAGGGTCATTTGGTCGATGGCATTGAAAAACTGAGCCGACACTCAGGCCTTCTTTCTTTTCTCTCGCCTCTCACTTTGTCTCTCTCGCTGTCCCAGCCGCATCCAGCTGGCCCCGCTCCCTTAGTCCCTCTCCGTCAGCGTTAGTTCATGTCACCGGCACCGACCACCTGCTCCCGCTCTCCATCTCCATCTCCATCTCCATCCCACTAGTCACCCGCCTCTCTCTCAGTCTCCATTCCAGCCTCCCCCTCTTTAGATTTTGTGTCTCTGTTTAGTATTCAGTGTGTTCATGGTATTTAAAAACAATGTTAAAAGTATTAAAAACAAAGTCGGTTTAAACCGAAACCGACCGAACCGATTGGTCGGTCGGTCGGTCCGTGAAAATGCAACATAAAAAGATAGTTGGTTTCTAGTGGTTGGTTTTGGTGTCGGTTTTGGTGCCAAACTTACACCGATCAACCGATGAATGGGCCTACCCAAGTGGAAGGTAGAAGGAGAAGAAGAGTATGTGGTCATTTGGCCGGCGGCATGCGGCAGAGTCCGGGGGTGGGCATGCGGTAAAGTTTGGGGGGTCATTTGGCCGGTTGCATGCGGCAACATCCAAGGGTGAGGTTTTAACGAGGCAGGAGAAGAAGAGAAGATTAGAGAAGAGAAGAAGGGAGAGAGATGATGGAGAGGGTGGGTTTTAAGGAAAAAAAAAAGGAAAAGAAAAAGGCAAGCGTTTGTGGAGTAAAATAATAAAGGAATGCCTTGATTCGGGTTATTTTCCAAAATCTAAACTTAAAATTTGAAACTTTTGAAACTCAAAAGTGAAAAGACATCATTGGGCAGTGTGCCTTTCAATTTTAAAAAAAAGGAAATGACCTGGCTGGCCGTCCGACGTCCGCTGAATCTGTCTGGCCACAATGATGTCATTTTTCGGTTTGGTTTAATTATAATAAATATATATTATATTTAGCTTCTTATAGGAATTTACACGTGGCAAGTGTAACAGCAGGAAAGGAAGGCAATTTTTTCTAAGATAGCTAAAATTGGAGGTTTCTTGTGTGCAAGGTCAAGCAGAAAAAACATACTTGACTAAAATCGTGTTCAAATCTTGGTGAAAAACCATCTCTAGGTTTGGCAATTACCATCAGGAGCCTAACGCATATATTAGTTACAGTCACAAAATGATTTTGACGATGGCTATAGTAAATGTCAAAATTTGCTTACTTAGTTTCTTCAAAGTTCAAAGTTGACGATCTAAGTGTTTATTTTCAGGCAACTTTGCATAAGGAAATCCTTTACATGGCTGGACAATTGGGGCTTAACCCTCCCACTATGACACTTTGTAGTGGAGGTGCTACAAATGAACTGGAACAAGCATTAGAAAATTGTGAAGCAGTGGCAGAATGTTTTAACTCTTCAATATGTACTTCTTCTGTTATATTTGTCACATATTGTTCTACTCATATTCAACCAGAGGAGAGAAGGAAAATACAGGACAAGTTGCATGGTGCACTCGAGGAAATGAGGCACTCCGATAAAGATAGTTTGTCAAAAGCGCTTGATACCATTTTTCTATATATTAATGTACCCAATCTTCCTAAAGGGTAAGATTTTATGTATCCATGCAATAAGAATTTTTTTTCACCTTATTGGTGCTTATGTTGTTCTTCTTATATTTTATATTTTATTTATTTAAATTTTATACACAATGCTCATTTTAAAATACTAAATCAGGAAATATGAATTCTTTTAAACAATTAGTTTTGGCACTTGTAGAAGTTGAAAATCTTGATGATGCACCTTAGGTTTGTGTCTGTTAAAATGAGTCGAATGTGGCTTATGATATTTGAATTGTTTCTTCCTTTACTCTTCTTTTTTTTGCTTTTAATTTCCAGTATTTTCTTTGCAGAGCACTTGTTGAAGTAAAGCCCATTCTATACGTTCAGGAGAACGTAGATACAGTAACAGAAATTGTTCACGACTTACCGAAGTTACATACCCCTAGATATTGGGGTTTCCAGCATGAACACTGGCACAATTCTTGCATTCAGAAATGCGTTGTTAATGGGAAGATATGTGCAGTTGTGTTGTCCGTGACAAATGAACTTGCTCGGAATATTTGTTCTTGCTCGCTAGGAAATCTGATTACCGAGGAGCACTTGGAATTGGTTTCCAAGTTTTGTATTTATCTTCTCAACGAAGTTCTCTTGGATAGCGCCTTCTTTTGGGAAGATATAAAGGTCAGTTAATGTGGAAAAAATTATTGCAAAAAAAATGCTCTGCCAAAATTTTGTTTCTCATCATCTCTATTTCAGTCGTTTATTGATTTATGATTTTTTGATCCAGTGGTGACCAAAATCACCAAATGATTTTAATTTTTATACTTTTCCTTGTTCTTTCACATTTCCAAGTTAAGTTAGATCCAAGTTGACTTGCTTTGCTTGTCTTAGTAGTTGGAATGAAGGGAAATGGAGATGTAGAAAACACTATCAGGGAAGTGATTCTGGTCCTGGCTTGGGTCTGCATTATTAGTTTAGTTAGTAGTGTTGGGATCTGTGTTTAGGTCTGGGCGTAAAAATGTTAGATTTCTTTGTTGGACAAATTCAAATTAAACTAAATAAGTGGTGGAATTATTACCTTTCCTCAAAGGTGGGAGGTTGTTCAAGCCATGTTACCAAATATGCCTCCCTACTTCTATTTTTTGAAGTTCACAAGAAGATTGCTTGGGGTTTGGAGAAAATTTCAAAGACTTTCTTGGGGTGGCTGTTATCTTGTCAATTGGAGTACTGCTTGCTTGCTTTAAGATTTTGGTGGATTAGGGATTTTGATAAGTTGGCGGGGAAACATAGTTTTGCTTGCTAAGTAGGTTTGGGAAATTGTTTTGCTTGCTAAATAGGTTTAGAAATTTCCCAACGATAATGGTTGGAACAATGCTCTTAGAAGTATATGTTGAAGATTCGTTTGTTTTGGTATATGAAGGGACCCAAAATATGTTTTTCTAGAATCTCTTAGAAATCAATAGCATTTTACAAATTATTGGTTGGAGTAGGGGCAAATCTAGACGTTTATGTCAAATTGGCTCAAACGTAATTAAATATATTTTTAATTGCATTAATGTGAAATATACTTTTTTGATATATAACATTACTTTCAAATCAAGTAATATTAATTACCAAACTTTAATCTCTTATCTTCAGTATAGGTTTGTTGCATAAAATATATGCTTTTATAGTTTGATATTAGTTTGTCTAAAAGAAATTAAAATTAGAGATACAAGTCTTGAAATTAAAAATATTTAATGGAGTTTATGTTTGTGATAGGCCCCCGATCATTAAACAATATGTAAGAAGGAAGAGATTAGATCCTGGTGGGCCCGAGTTAGTCAGGGGGTAATTTGGTCCTTAAAGGGATATAGGGTGGTTATATGAGCTGCTGTATTGGGAAGGGGGGATCATCTTTTTTGGCTGAGTTGTTCCTCAGTGAGGAATTGTAGGAGAGGTTAGGGAGCTCTCGAATTCTCCCTCATCTTGTAAATTCCCCTCATACATAAATAATAGAGCAGACTCTATCAGTTTGTTTCTTAGAATTTTTTTTTTCTTGCAAGTAGTTTCTCGATTTTTTAAAAATATATATATAGATATAAAGTGATAAATATTATATACAAATTAAATATTAAATATTTGTTATTTATGGTGGGCAAACTGAATTCATTAATCGAAGCCTGGAAACATACCTGAGGTGCTTCACTTTAGACAAGCCCAAAAGACATAGTGAAATTGGTGGTGTCCTTCCAGTTGCTTTATAGTTGATCTCCTCTGCCCCTGATATGGCAAGGACACGGCTCTTTGTTAGTCTCAGCGGTGGATTGGTGTCTTGTCGAGAGGGATGCCATGCTGGATGACTTAAGTATCCAGCTCATGCGTGCACAACTGATGACGGCCATTTTTGATAGACAAGATGTGGAGTTCCAGATTAGGGAGAAGTGTTCTTCAAAATATAGCCCTACCAGCTGTGTCTTGTGGCAGTCCAAAGGAATGAGAAACCCACCACAAGATTTTATTGGCCTATTTGCTATTTTGGGAAGGGTGGGGAAGGTGGCATATCGATTGGAGCCATAAGCTATGACAACCATACACCTCCCATTCTATGTTTCGCAGCTTAAAATAAAAAGGTGTAAGGGGGAGGCATCTACTTTAGTCCTTGCCCTCAAGCTTAATTGCTGAGTTGCGATTGAATCTCAAGCCAGCAGATGTTAGAATGCGATCTGTAGGAAGTTCTGGAAAGGGGAGAGAATAGAATGGGTTGGAGTGCAGCCAAAGTCGCATGTCAGCTAGACAAGGAGAAGATCCATGGTATAATAAGACCATCTTCATTGGTATGAAGTTTTTTTGGGTGAAACTAAAAGCAAAACAACAAGGACTTCCAAAATGGACTATAGCATATTATTATGAAAATATAGAGATATTATTATGAAAATATAGAGAGATTATTGTCCTAAAAAGAGAATGAGGTCTTGATACTTGGGGAAGGCATGTCCGTGGCTCCTTTGGACACTGGATTGTGTTGAGCAGCAATATCTCGCTTTGAGGAAAAGGTGAAAGTTTGGGTGGGAGGTCGTGATAGAGATGAGGAGCCAGCGGTACAGTTCACGTACACGAGGAAAGGAGGCAAAAAGGCAACCGAAACTCAGTCGTGGGAGCGATTGGTGCGTGGTCCTCATTTTCGTAATAATAGGTTGGGCATGACAATATGATGTGAGGGGGAGGGGAGTATAGATAGCACTGGGACTGCCCTTGCAGGTTGTTGGTTCATTCAGGTTTTTTTGGTCAAGAATTTGTTCTGAGAGGGAGAGTTCCTGGCTTCTCCAAGTGCTAGGAAGCTTCTTGTGTGTTTCTTGCTGTTTTCGTGAGATATTGACTGTAGAGGTCACCTGAGACCTATCGATATTTTTCCTAGACATTGTCATCATTGTTTAGTTGATATGTTTCCCAGTTGGTGTCAGGTAGTGTTGTGTGATTTCCAATTTGTGTTTACAACTTTTGGCTTGTAAAAATTGTAAAGAAATTAGGAAAGAAATGAACTCGTTTTCTACATTTGAAAGTTGATTGAGTGTGTGAAAGCTGGAAACGCATTTCTTACCGCTAAGCCACCCTTGGTTTTGAATGGTTCATAACAAAAATAAAAGTAGCTATCAAATAGCCGCCCTCTCGTTTATGAGGACAAGGGTCTTGTGATATCACCTACCATGAGATCTTGTGTTCGAACCTTTGGGTAAGCTAATATCAAAAACCCTTGTTGTCTCTGGGTCTAGGCCTTGGGGCAAGTGTAGGTGCCTCGGTTATATGAGAAAAAGCTAAATAGCTTCGATTATGGGTTATCAAAAAGTAGCTATCAAATAGACCATTAGTTACTATATTCTTCACTGTCGTTCGGTTGCTCTATTTTGCTTTTCGCAACAGATATCCTTCCTATGCATATATATATTTTTAATTTCATATGGCTTCTGATATATTATATCGTTTTTGTAGAATTTAAGGTTCTACTTCCCAACAAACCTTAATATTACTCTGGAGGTTGCTTCACTCATATTCTCACGTGCTTTCAATGAACTTGCGGAGTCAAATCCAACTGTCGATGTTGGTCGGTTCTTCAACCTCATCCCAGTCTTGGGTGCAGGACGGACACCAACATCCATGGATAATATATTGACTTGCGAATTATTTGCTCAGAAATCCTGAGACCAAGTGCCCAACTGCTGCTATTCTCTTGCTTTCAATTATATCTCCTCAAGTTTACACGAACGAAGTGAAAAATGAAATTTGCAGATTCTTGGTTATATGAGGTACGTCAACTCCCTTCAAGGCAAACTCTTATCTATATAGTTTTTCCTCCTAAAAGATATAGATATATAACTTAAATTGATTTTGTATTATTATCCTATTGTTATTGTAATTTTGTACCAATTTTCTTTAGGGAAAAAAAAAGGAAAAAATTGTTGATTGAAATTCTGTACCACCAATCATTTGTTTAGTACATATTTCAATGTGAAAGGATCTTAATATTTTCGATGCATCGAAAGTGCTTTGCTCTGGAATAGACATTTTTGTTCATGTTTAGGCTCGAATTTTGACATTCAAGCCATAAGATTGATATTTTTTGTTCTAAGGATGTGATTAGTGTATTGTATTCTTTTTATTTTATTTTTTCTTTTTTTGAATTGTAGAGAAATTTTATTCCTTTTCTTTCCTCTTTCCCAACTCCTGAACAATTGGAACGTGTGTTCTTCTTGGGGTGTATGGTGAAACCGACCAAACCAATATAATCGTGTTGAACTGAACCGATTTTGCAGTTTGGTTCGGGTCATAATATTTTAGAAATTGAAATATTTGGTTTGGTTTTGATTTGGGGTCCAAAAATCGAAACCCAGACCGAATATTCAGTTCTGTTTTGGTTTGGGATTCAAATACTTTGTCAATGAAATCTGGAATCTTTTACAATCAAAGTTACGAAACTTTTCTTAAGTTGTGTTGGAAGATCTATTAGGTTTTATTATTCAGTGAGAATATAGTTCAACTTAGTGAGAAACCTGAAAGTGTAACTTAGATCTTGATCCAACTAAATTCAAGACGGAAAGAGGAGTTGATTTTCAGTCCGCAGGTTGACATTTTGGTAGTCGTTTCCTTTGGGGTGTGCCACTGACATTTTTGTCAGTGTCTCGAAAATGTTGTCAAAACTACGATWTGCTGGATTGAACGTGTGACCTTTGCTCGAATGAGAAATTTCTCATTAGGCATGTCTATTTTTAGTTCATGTTTACCTTGAGAAACTTCGATCTAGACGAAGTACAAGACTTGGTTCTTGGTTCAACCACGTCTATTATTTCGGTTAGACACTCATCATTCCAACAATTAAGTAGATGGCACTAATCTAAGTCAAGCTAATTCAATTCCTATATTCAATGTAACTTGACAAAGATTTAAAGAAACTAGATTAGTACCATTGCTCTTTAAAATTATTTTTAAGCATTCAATTACTATTGTCTTTTATTGTAGATTATTGAATTTTTACTCTCAAATTTAAAAAGTTTTAAAAAAGGCTAATCACATATCCACATTTCTAGATTATGAATTATGCAAAGTGATACACCAATCTTTTAAAGTTTGGGGGTGGCATATACTTGGGTTTATTTTGTGTCCGATTTGAAATTAAAGAATTAACAAATATAAAATATTCATTAATGTATAAGCTAAAGGAAGTCATAAAAAGAAAAGAAAAATTATTAAAAAATATTTAAATTAACGAATAAGTCTTTCACCCTTTTAAAATAAATTTGAAATTCTTATCAGTGATGTTACGTTTACATTAGTGATATTTTGTTGATATCTTTCTATTATAAATTGTCAAATTTCTGTGATACTATAAAAATATCGATTCATACTTTACGTCGAACTCGAACTGAAAATATCGATGGAAACGGCTAATGATGCTTGTTTTTCCAAGAAACAAGGAATGAAAAATATTTCTTTTTGTGCATTGGAAAATCACTGCAAAATATGACTTTCCAACTGCCTTAGTTATGATGTGTTATGTCCCACACCAATTGAAAATGCCCTTCCAACTAAGCCACATCTCTCATTCTTTTTCTTTTTTATGTTTTTCTTTAAATTAAAAAAACAAAAAACAAAAAAGCTAACCCTATAGGTTTCAATTCAAAAACATCTTTTAGTTTAACCATCTACTCTAGGAATCAGGGTTTTTTTTTCCCTTTTTTAACCGGGAGTTGGAAAAAAAAAAACTAATCTATTTAATGTTAGTTGTTAACATTATCAATAAAACATTAAACATTACCAAAGCGAGAATAGCTCAGCGGTAATTGATATTGTCTTCAACCAAGAAGTTTTGAGTTCGATCATCCACCCCACATGTTATACTAAATAATAATAATGATGCTAGAATTGATTTTAAGGAATGGTAAAGATCAAAATTAATATTTTATAATTTTTTCATTATTTTGACTATTGCTCATCATATTTTTTCATTTATTAACTTAAATTTTGAACATTAGGCAAATAAAGCAAATAGTACACATCATAAGTATCATGCAGGCTTAGTAGCGTGTAAATAGAACATGTAGTCTAGAACTGAAACGTCTTTTCCTTGGCAAAGAGAAATTTTTTTAGGGTCGAACTCTCAGTGAAATTCATATTTGTTCGTACAACCCAATCTAACCGGCGATAAAATCTTTTGATGTCTTGAATTTATTTTGATGTTTAAAAAGTCTCAATCTTGTTGCATTTATTGCTATAACACTAGAAAGACTTTCGAAGGGCTGATCCAAGTTGTTGCTGGCTCACTTTCATAACCGTCTAAAAATCTATGCGAAGATAAAATTCAATAATCGAAGATTTATGGTTAATTGATATTTATAGATCCACAATACAAAGAGTGAAGGGAGCAAACTTTTTGCCCTCACATCAATGCCATGATTGCTTTCTTCTTCAACCATGTTCTAAAAGTTTAAAAATGAAACATATGAGGATGGGACCAAACTTTTAGTGCTTGTTGAGGAACTAATTTTAAAATAAAAAAAAATCTTTGAGAAGATATTTAGGTAACTGTTTTTTAAAAGTTTCTTTGTATTGTTTCTCTCTTGCAGTGTGTTCTCATTAATGAGCCATTCTTTTTAGAACAAATAAAACTATTTTTCTTCACAAATCATGATTTTGTGAATAATGATTTTAATGTTGCTAACAATATTTATTTTTATGTGTCATTCTATTATATTGTTAAAAGTAGTTTTGAAAACAAAAAATATACAAAATTATTTTGAAAAGAGTTCCTAAACATTGCCCTAACTTGACTTGTTGTATATGGAATCCTTGAGAACATCTCTTTGAAGGAAAGCTATTTGGCCAACTAACAACTCCAAATAATTCAATCACATGCAAGTTTTCTAACTCCCACCTCTTTTGTTTTACCTTAACACTATATTTGTTGGTCTAAGATTTTGTTTATTGCCTTAGAGACCATAAAGCTTATTCTTTTATAAGTTACTAAGTGGGAATAATTAAAAGTTAGCCATTTTTTCCTGTGGAATTATTTTGTGGGTGAGTTGCTAATGAAAAATCAACTATTTTTTTTTTCACTTGGGACAAGGGTGGCTAAGCCAACTAGATTACCTACCCTAAGTTGGCTCTCGATTGGGCCCACGACTTGGGATTATGTGCCAAACGCTTGTCGGGCCCGATGGGCCTAGTCTATCTCAAGGCCAATATATAACCTCTTAGCACATGCTTTGTTAACTATACTTGGATTTTGCCAATCAGAATATAGCTCAGCTGGTTAAGGCACATGTATCAAATGAAGCCTCTYTACGACATCGAAATGGTGAATCAAGTCATTGTTCAAGACCTCGAGCTAAAACTTAAGGAGACAGCGCTCATCAGCTTGTTGTTCTTCTATTGATCAAGAATTTTGATTTTAAGAACGTATTATGACCCTCCAAAAAGAAGGGTTTCAATTGAAAAAGAATGAAATTTATATTATGAAGTCATGTCCCTAATTCCATATATACATATATGGCTATGCATTAAAGATTTTTATTTGAACAATTCTTGTCACGCTCTTGCCCATGTAAATCAAATTAATGATATAATAAAAACTCACTTAACAATGAGATGAAGTCACAAGTGAGATCATTATAGTGTATATACAAAAAGACTTTAGATTTCACAAAATAGTCTCATACAATCTCAATTGCAGAGTAGGCTACATTAATAGTGCCACCAAAAAGTAAACAAACAAACCTTCATCTATATATTGTAGGCGCAATTCCAGATTCATATCAAAGCAAATATATTTAATTTTGCTAAGTTGAGACGTTGTTAGAAGAATTATTTTGTATGATATTGTCCGCTTTAGGCATAACGCTCACGGTTTTGTTTTTGATAACCCGAAAGGCATCATACCAGTGGAGATAATGTCATTGTCTATATAACCATTGATGATGCAAAATTCTGCCGAGTTGTCGAGGTCGGTCACGTGGCAACTGGCCGAGCTAACGACGTGCGAGCTCATGCAAGGTAGGACCTACAAAAAGAAAGTAAACACTCTGACGCTCAAGTCAGTATAAGTGCAAGTTCAAATAGGTCATTCTCAAAGTAGAATTACATACCTGAGTCAGAGGAATGAAGATCATTTTATAGGCGAAGTAAAGAGACATGTCCGTTATGGCCGTTACGATAAGGCGGTTAGATGTCGGGCCATAGGTCAGCAATGATTGAGGTCGGCTATGGATGAGCTTAATAGCTCGGTCCTAGATGAGCTTAGTAGCTCAGCGGTAGGTGAGCTAAGGAGCTCGGTGGTAGATGAGCTAAGTAGCTCGGTAGAATTTTGCATTGACACCCATGATCTTCCCCTTATTTAATTAACGTGGGACTTGGGCTGCATTTCCAACCCAAACAAATAAAAATGTGTTGCATCATTGACCCTGTTGCTTTTACTTGCCTCAAAATTCTTTGCCATTTCCTTAGAAATAAAGTTAAGATTAGTGAAAGTAATTATGCTTAGTAGGCTTCATTACAAAGTATGTCCCCTTAATAGGCAAGGGTTGGATGGCCTGTTCTATATATATATATAATATCAATTTCAGCCTCCACTTTCTCCAAAAGTTTATTGAATTATAAGCTAAAACTTGCTTTATCTACTCATTATTTTATTTTGTTCTCTTTTTCATTTAAGGTAAATTCTATTAAATATATATTTAAGGAATTTCATTTGGCTTAAAGTTTGTAGTCTTTTAGTCAAATATTAAATGTACATCAATCATTTACTAAATTTAAATAGTGTATCTAGTATGTCTGGGTCTGTAATTAAAATAATAATTATTACAATAATGTTACCTAAAAATAATAGTAAGTTGTTGTCATCGGAATTCATCCAAAGTATTAAAAGAACAACTTAGAAGATAAGTATGGTATGTGTAAAATTAGAGACCTGGGACGATATCTCTCGATTCCTTTTGAAAAAGAAAAAGAAAGCGAAAATTTGGATGATTGAAAAACAAATATAAAAAAGTCCCCTGGAGAATGACGCAGTGGCAAGCGCTTGAGGTGTTTAGGTACCACATATCTTGAGGCCTCAAGTTCAAGTGTTGCACTGGTCACAATATTGCTCAATTTAGACGACGAGCTTTCAGCGTTAGGGATCCACTAGCGTAAGTTATACGACATCGATTCCGAAAAATATAAAAGAAAAAAAGGAGAGTGTAGAGGAAGAATTGAGGGGACCAACTCAAGTATTGTATCAATTGGAAAGCAAAAAAGGGAACAATGTATGGGCAAATTACTTGATGGGCCTCACCATTGCACAAAACACAAACAAGAGAGGAGAGTTATTCTGGTTCTTTGTGAGGGAAAAAGGGCAAAAGATTGGAACTTCAAAAGCATTTTCATAATGTTTCAATTTTACTATCATTTTTCAAACTAATTAGATCAAATTATATAAGGCTTTGGAAGCATATATGATTTTTGGAAGAAAATCAATCACAAATAGGAACAAAAAGTTTTTTGCTTTCTTTCCTCCAAATATTTTTGGACCATTTGAGATTCTATCTTCTTTTTCCTTTTCATAAGAATGAGATTCTCGTGAAAAAGAGATTTGTTCAATTTTTTAAATGRAAAATTATACTAAATGACAGTGTAATAAATATGTATTTATAAAAACATCATTACTTTTGTTTTTTAGAAGTGACAAAATATAATTACAAACTAAAATTCAAATACTAAATTGTTACTTTAATGAAAATATAAAAACCGAATGTCTGTTTTTCAACCTGATTTAAACTTTAACTCTATCTATCTCAAGTTGATCAAAGAGACTTTATTATTATTTTTTTTAGATTTGATTTTCATGAGTGTGGAAAAAAGGAGATATACTCCTCAATTCTCTTATAAAATCTTTTTTTTTTCTTTCTATTAAACTCATCGTAATTCTTGAAAAATGAAAAAGATATAAAAAAAATGATGGATAAAATCTTCACAACATTGAAGATGAACATGGATTTAAAATTGAGCGACACGTCAACATATTGCTTGATATGTCGAGGGGGAGGAAAATTTCATTTTTTCCTCACTTGTCATCGGCATCGGCATGTCGATTATGAATCATGATTTTTTTATAATAAAATAGACTGATTTATTATTTACTTTTCTTTTTATTTTTACCTACTTTTCTTTTCAAATTTAAATTCACACCATTTAAAAACTTATTTATAAATCACTCATCAATTTTTCTTTCTCAATCCAACTTAATTACACAAAACTATTTTTCAATCACTCAAACTATTTTTATTTTATTTTTCAAATTTTATTATCTTTTACAACTATAAATACCACTTTTACTTTCACTTACGTCCACAATTCAATCTCAAATTCTCAATACTCTCTTTTTACTCTACTATTATATTTTAAAATATCAATAAAATATAATTAAGCTGCCATTAAACTTTAATTAATTAATTCAAATAGTTTCTATCAATTTTCATGATCTTGTTCCGAGATTTCCGCGAGTATATTATTTATATTTTTAGATATGAGGATTAAAACGATCCATTATAGTTCAATTAAGCTATAATTAAAGTCTTTATCTTATATCCTCATTCAAACAATGTCTATCAACTTCTACGATATTGCTAAAATTTTCATCGACGACGTTGTTATTGTTATCGACATCGATATTTGGAGACATTTCCATCATTGATCCTACGTAGCATTTGCCATCTTTTATTCATGATTGAAGAGTTTTTTTGTAGACTTTGTTGAATAGGGGTATAGACCTTACATTTGTCAGAGGCTGCCAAAATGTAGGGCTCTATGGCATGGGGAATGATGGTGTTAGTGGGCCTTTGGACCAGCTGGAGGGACCTATGCCTTAAAAACTAAGGGACACTTCCATTTTCAAACATAATGTATTACAAAACCCTTTATGTTAAAATAATCATACAAACAATCTTTATAAAATAAATACTACGGATACGTCATTTTTTCTCGAAAAATATTTCGGTCCTTGCTAGTTAGTATCCATCTTTTATTAAATATCATTTAAATTTTCACGAATAAGAGAGAAATAGAAAAAAAAAATGATATATTTTTTTTATGTTTTTCAAAAAGCTAAAAAGTTATCGTATTTTTATTAGTGGTCTGACTAGTAAGTACTTTAATATTGTCCACTTTTCCATAAAGACTGAGATGAAATAAAATAGAAAAAGGCTTCAAGGATATTCCTTGAAGTCCAAGCTATCCAAACTATCCCTTAAAGACGAGAGTGATTATTCAATTGAGTGAGGTCATTACTTCAGATTATTAAGATTATTAATGATAAGGCTAAAATATAACTCAAAGTAGTACATATGACTAAATATAAATACCAAACTTTTACTTGAGTTACTTTTTTTATTAGGTTTATCTCACATTACTCTAAATTATTAAAAACTACTTCAATCATGTACTCAAGTTCCAATATCAAAACTACCCCTCTTGAATAAAAAATTCATATTTAAATTCAATTAATATGTGATCGAGATTTAAAACATTAAACATAAATAGAACAATGTGTTGGAAAAATTAAATAAATCCTTATTCATGATTATTCTAAAATAAAAGTCATAAAATTCCAGAACAATCAATACCAAGGATCAAAATCTATAAAGGGATTATAATTACCTGAAATCATTAGACCAAATATGGGCAATACTCTCTGTTTGATGGGGCACAATACCCCTAGGATTAATGGGCTGGTTTCTACTCAGCAAGTCACACCACTAAAATAAATGAGAAGTCATGGGCCCATACTTAAAGATCACTTGTATACCCATTAAATAATCCAAATATAATTACTGTTTAATTTGTTACCCACATATGAATTAATTATTAAATTAATTCCACCGAATCAACAAATCAGATAAGGCATAATGAATAAATCTAGTAGCTCTACGTCAATTCTTAAGACAAAGGATTTAGTTACTCATATGACAATATCACCGTACCGAGGAAAATTAATTCCCTAAAAAGATAGTGAGAGAGAAAAGAAGAGTGTTGGTTGGTGATTGGAGAAAAATAAAATAAAGGGTGAAGGTTTAATGTAACAAAGTAGAGATAGGATGCAGAAAAAACCACGTGACCCTATCACATGCTCACTGATGTGATCGCACAATCTTCTCTCTCCAAAACACTACTCTTTCTCTCTCTAAAATTCTTTGATTTTTCTTCTATTGAGATTTTTAAAAATGTTAAATTCAACTTTTATTGAAGTCATAAAATATTGGAGCAAATAGATATTTATTAAAAATTATGGAAAATTAAAAAATAATTATATAAAACTATCGTGGTGCTCCGTTGAGGTAAATTGAGAAGGAATGAATTCAAATCCTATTATGTCCATCTACCTTAGGAACTAATTCATACGTGATATTGTTAATTGTTATTAATATATATGTTATAAATTTGGTATAATTATTAGTTTATAATATTATATAAATTTATAATACATTATATTTTACATATTTTAATTTTAACAAAAATAAAATGAATTTGTAACCTGAAATATTATACTTATCAAACTTTTCATCTTTTTTTAATGTTATATTGCATTTTAAAATTTAAAATTCAGAACCTAGAATGACTGAAAACATAGAGAAGTGTTTAAAATCTCTACGGTTTGATCACATAATCCAGAAAACAATTATGTCAAATAGATATTCACTAAATCCACTCAAAACAAGAACAAAATCCAAACTCCCTACCAGATATACCCTTATTTTTTTTTTAAAAAAATTAAACTTTAGGTCATATTTGAAAGTATATATTTATTTTTATGCTATATACGTAAATACCTGTATAAATATAATATGTGAGAGTGAGAATTCGAACTCATGATTTTTTTATTGGAAATATATGTCTTTAACCTTTTTTTTAATACAACATATGATGGAATAGATTCGAATACATGATCAGAGATAAGTGTCTTAATTAGATAAATTATATTCAGATTCACAAAATAATGAAAATATTGATCAACTATTTTATTTTATTTTATAAATATATAAAAATATTAACAAAATATCACGGTGTCAATAAAAATTTAATATTATTATGCGTTTAAAACTCTCTCACTACACCTCTCTCTCTCTTTAAAACTCTGCAAAACCCATGCTGGCAGCTTAGCAAAGGCAGCCTGTCGGTGTTGAAAGCTGACCCCATTACATCTCCCTCTTCTCACCACCAAAATATTAAATAGTGCCAATACACTTTCTAATTATGGCTATATCCAATTTAATTAATTCAGATTATTTATTTCTCCCCTCGAAGTCTCTATATAATTTGCGAAGGTGTGTAGGTATGTTTCGATTGACATTCACACTTTTACATATATTCGGTATGTATGTATATGCACAAAGTCATTGACCATGCAATCTGACAAAAATAAGGCCCACACCACTCAACAAAAAAGTATATTTGCTATTAAAAAATAGTTAGGCTAGAAATTGAGGATCATTGGTACACTCTTACGCTATTATTTATTAGTGTTATGTCATGGTCGGAAGGACTGATCCCACGTCCGACGTTATCCTTCCTCTGCTCATTCTCACTCACTGTCGTCATATTCACTATCATGTGGCACTTTGTAACTCTAGATGACGACAAATAAGGTTGATAAGCCAATGAGTTAAATATTAATTGAGTAGGGAGGGGTTGATTTAATTTTGAAATAGGATCTAAATTAGTTTAAATTTTATTTCCATTAATTTAGGGTAGAAATTTTAGGGATTTAATTTTAAATTTGAAACAAAATCTATGGCTCCTGAAATGTGGACGAGGTAAAATTGTGAAATGAGACAGTTGCAGTCTCTTTGAATGTAGGGATAGTCAAATGAGTCTAATTTGTATATCCGATTTTTATATTCATGTGTTCAGACCAACTTACATGCACCTTCACAAATTTCACAAGACAATCACAAACTTTACGATATACATTTGTTTGAAAATATTAGAAAATTCCAAGTAGATAGTCAATATAAGATTAGAACCGCCGAAACTAGGTATTTAAAGCCATTTTTAGACCATAGAAGTACAATTTGTAGATTTTGTATGAATTATTCATAAATAAAAGTTTGATATTCTAATTTTGCAATTTTTAATTCTATTGTCTTTTTGCAATTTAATATTTCTACATTATAATTTATATTTTAAAGAAACATGGAAGAAAAAACCCACATTGGGTTGTGCCCTTATGATGAGATCATAACTTTTAGTCATTACCAAATAAATTTGATTATTTATGATTTAGATCTTTAGAAAGTCAACTTTTCATTAACTTTTGCAAACACAAGTGATTCCTTTAGATGTTTTTTTTTTAATAAAATAATAGAGATGTATACTATTTAATTTTAGGAATTGTTATTCCCATTACCCTTTGAAAAATATTCACATAATTGAAGGACAAAATATAGAATGAAGTTGGAAATTCTTCAGATTAATTCAAATTATTGTCTTGCGAACCTGCAATTTTACTTCAAATTCATATGCCTGTTTTACTTCTTTTTCCTTTTCTTTCTTTTTCTAAAAAAAATCTACAATATTTAAATAAACTATTAAGAAATGGGCCTGAGTTGAGTGSTGTGAAACGAAAGTCATCTAATATATAAATTAAATTTATTTAAACCGTCCACTYAAATCTTTTGAATTGAAGGGTAGTTTATTCATCATTRAATCATCTCTTTTCTTTTTTTCAACCCTTCTCATAGAGGCTTTAATTAAATTTTCTTTTCAAATGTTATGTTTTTGTATAACATTTATTTTAATTTTTTATATATATATCAATTAAATAAATATAAGACATCTCAGGTCAACTTCAAGGTGTATAATTTTATTAAATTTTAAGATTTATGGTTTTTTTTTAAGAAAAAGGTATCATGCAAGAGTAATATTTGCATATGGTAGTTAAAAATTGAGAATATAATTTGTAATTAACTCTGATAATTTACTTTTATTGAATAATTAATAAATAGCAAATTATCTTATATCTTATATAAATATTACATCTTGTATGTTACTTTCTTTATATAATTGAAAACATGTTACACATGAAATATTTTTCAACATTTATTATTATAATTTTTATTATTTTTTTATTACAACAATTTGGTGGTATARGAGATCGATGATTTCGAGAGAAGGAGTACATGTCAATACCACTAAATTATGCTCATGTTTGCTCAATATTTATTATTAGTGTTTAAAGACGAATAATAAATTACGATCGTTAGTCACACTAAAAACCATGTTACGATAAAAACTTTAGTGCTAGATTTCATTGAAAGAGTTGAGATGTCGATAATCTTATTTTATACTAAATTACAAATTTAATTTGGAACTTTGATTAATGTTTTTTTTAATAAAGAACTTTAATGGTATAGTATAGGTTTTTATTTCAAGTTTAGAAATTAGCATTTTAATCTCCGACTATTAGAAAATAATTTTAAAAGGTCTATGAACTCCTTTSACCATTAGTTCACTAACATAAATATGACACGACAACTTAAATTAAGTTGATGATTCTATTGTGCTGACTTGGCCAGAAAATATTAATTTAATCTATTTTTTTCTTGGTGACTAGACGATGAGGTGGTATATCCCCTCTTTTTCCTTCTTTCTCTTTCTTCCSTCCATCYCCMGATAWWTTTATTTACGAGATGAGGTGGCATACAGTCTCACTCATTCTGCCACTYGAACGGGTTGAACCCACTGGAGCCATGAATTCCGAGATCCATYCCCCCGCCGCCCAAACCCACAACCACAATGAGTTTTAGAGGCAAGAAAAAGAGAGGATATGCCAGCTTATCGTCTAGTCACCAAAAAAATATATATTAAATTAATATTTTTTTTTCTAAGTCAATATAATTGAATCACCAACGTCAAATTTYTATYRGTCYATTTTCTAAASGTTAGGGATTAAAGTGTAAGTTTTTGAAACTTCAAATAGAAACATATCCTCAATTTTAGGGACTAAAAATGTATTTTACTCTAAGAAATTTGTAGGTTAAAAAACACATTTGGTGTTGTAATTTATTAAAGTTATGATTTGATCCTTGAACTTTCAAAATTAACGATTTAGTTCTTGTACTTTAAAATTTGTTACGATTTAATCCTTAAAAAATTAGGTTAAGATTTAACGAAATGCTAATGTGGCTGCCATTTAGGATGTGTACAAATTAAAATCCATATGGTGAGTTGGTTCAACRGTTCGATTTGGTTCACATTTAAAACGGTTTATGACTTTAACAATAGAATAACGAAAATTTGAATCACRCTCTTTCCTCACGACTCCTACCTCTCTCACCCACGACTCCATCTTTCCAGTCTCTTCTAGAAGGCTTCACTCCTCTTTTCAGGTCTCATCCCATCTTAATTTGAATTTTCCATTCTAGTATAGCAGCGCTCCTTGAATTCGTCGTTGCCTCTTTCTATATGGACAAGTGTTATTTTCTTTTATACTTTTGTATTTYTTGATTGACGTTTGGTTRTGTTTGTTTTTGTTTCTCACTTTGTTGCCTAAATTTTTGTATTGGTTGTCTTAAAACCATTTTTCTTTATATATGCTACCACGAAATATAAATACTCTTTCCATTAATTACTTGCCACGTTGGCATTATATTAAAAYTTATGTGGAGTCCACCAACATATTGCAAGATTATTAATAAATTCAAAATCATARTGTGAAGAAAGAAAAACAKTATTYTCATAKTACTTTGATTTTTTTCATTTATCCGAAGGATCTCCAATACTACAAGAGCATGGATGCTCCTCCCACGTCAGCATCATAAAAATTACAAGGAAATGGCATAGTGGTAAATAAAGGAAATAGGGAGGGGAGAAGTATAAATGTGTGTAAAAGGAGATCTGAGTGAGTTGGGGGCTGCATCGCTGTGGCGTTCCTAGACGTAGCAGTACTTGTTAACATAAATGGCGAAGAAGATCCGAACCGTTGGATTCTCTGTCTCGCATCCACACCGTCCGATTCATTCTCTCTCTCTCTCTCCTCCCTGTAATTCGTTTACCTATGACTATGACTACGACTACGAGCAGCTCAGCCCAATGGCGAGGAGAGAGATAGAGACGCCCACTCCCCCAATTTCGGATTCTCTTGCGGTCTGTTTTCCAAACGCCTTCTACTTCTCTCTGCTTCTGCTGCTTTCATTCTTACATCTCGAATTTCTGCTCTTTTTCCTTTCCTTTTTTTGTTTGATTCGTACCAATTTGGTTGTTGTTTTTGGAGGGTTTTAATTATTTTTTTGAAATTTGATGTGTTTAGCGATTGAATTTGACTTTGGGTTTCGGATTTTGTTGTTTGGAGCTTGAATCGCGGGGTTTACTCTAGTGTTATGTGTGGTTTTGTTTACCCTTTTTCTTCTCCTTTCTGTTTGCTGTTTGTTTTGCAGATTTGGGGTTTGTGATTGCTGCACTGTGCTGCAGCGGGCGGCGGAGTTCGAGATCAAGCTATTTTTTTAGCGTGAGCTGCAACGAAACGGTGGAGATTTGAGGAGGATGGAGGAATGTGAGTAATCTGCTGTGGGGTTCTCTCTGTTGTCTGGGTACTGAAGACGGAGGCGATTCTCGGGGAATCTGTGGCTGGAAAAGGGTTGCCCGTGAAATGGCTATGTCTGTTGGTTTTTTAGTTGAGTTCTAGAAATTGCTGCTCTTGTATCTCGAGCTGCGGAGTGAAGGAGAAATTCTGGTTCAGTTCGAGATCTGACTTTGAGCTTCCCACAAAATGAGGGGGCGGTAGTTTAGGAGACAAAGTTAGAGATATATACAGGAGTGAAACTTCAATGGAAGATTTTTCGAAATATTCTCATAGTGTAGCTCATCTAGCAGTTCTTCGTCGAGATCATGCTTCCCTCAAGCGCATTGTCGCATCCCTTCCTCAGCTCGCCAAGGCCGGTGAGGTTAATACTGAAGAGGAATCTCTTGCTGCGGAGCTCCAAGCTGATGCTGTCTCTGCCGCTATTGACCATCGTGATGTTCCTGGGCGGGAGACTCCGCTCCACCTTGCAGTACGCCTTCGAGACCCGACTTCAGCTGAGATTTTGATGGGAGCTGGTGCTGATTGGAGCCTTCAGAATGAGCATGGTTGGAATGCTCTCCAAGAAGCAGTCTGTACTAGGGAAGAATCAATTGCAATGATAATTGCGAGACATTATCAACCTYTGGCATGGGCAAAATGGTGTCGCAGGCTTCCTCGCATTATTGCTTCTGCTTCCCGGATTCGTGATTTTTACATGGAGATAACTTTTCATTTTGAGAGTTCGGTTATTCCTTTTATTGGCCGAATCGCCCCATCAGATACTTATCGCATTTGGAAGCGTGGTTCTAATCTCCGAGCCGATATGACCCTTGCTGGTTTCGATGGTTTCCGAATTCAGCGTTCTGATCAAACATTTCTTTTTCTAGGTGAAGGCTACAATTCAGAGGATGGTAATGTCAAGCTATCTCCAGGTTCTTTGATTGTTCTCGCTCATAAGGAGAAGGAAATTACGAATGCTTTGGAAGGAGCTGGTGTTCAGCCAACAGAAGCAGAAGTCGCCCATGAAGTGGCCCTTATGTCGCAAACAAACATGTATAGGCCAGGCATTGACGTTACTCAGGCAGAGCTTGTTCCCCATTTAAATTGGAGACGGCAGGAGAGAACAGAGATGGTTGGAAATTGGAAGGCGAAAATATATGATATGCTTCATGTGATGGTGAGTGTGAAGTCAAGGAGGGTTCCTGGAGCTATGACTGACGAGGAGCTGTTCGCTGGGGATGATGAAGAAAGGTTGGCCAATGGTGGTGAAAATGATGAGTTTGATGATGTATTGACTGCAGAAGAGAAGATGCAATTGGATTCTGCACTTCGTATGGGAAACTCTGAGGGTCTAGCTGAGGACGAGGAACTGGTAGCCTTTGAAAGCCAAGAAAATGGTTCAGTAGGTTCCTATGAAAACTGTGACCCAAATGGTGCAACTAAGGAGAAGAAGAGTTGGTTTGGTGGTTGGAACAAGAAGAATGCCAAGGGAAGTAATGATGATCTCGATGATTCAAAGATTTTGAAGAAAGTTACGAAATCGGCTCCAGAAGGTGCCAATCAAAAAGTAGTTGATCATCAAAAATTGTCTTCTGAGTTATCCACAGAAGATATGGGGGATGCAAAGAAGGGAAAAGATAAAAACAATAAGAAGAAAAAGAAGAAAGGAACCACCAATGACTCTAAGCATGAAAGTGAGTATAAAAAGGGTTTGAGACCTGTCTTGTGGTTGACACCAGATTTTCCTTTAAAAACAGAGGAGCTTCTGCCTCTACTTGATATCCTAGCCAACAAGGTGAAAGCTATCAGGAGATTAAGGGAGCTTTTAACAACCAAACTGCCTCATGGCACATTTCCGGTGAAGGTAACATAACCTAAAATTTCTTGCCCCTGTTTCTTTTAAGATATTTGTTTCTGAAAAAAGTGAACGTTTCTTTCCATGTTGGGGCAAGATTATAGTTTTCTCGATCCATTAACTAAATCCCTCACTTTATTCTTATATCAATATAATTATTCTGTTTTTTTTTTTTGTTTTTGATAAGAAACAAGAGATATAATTATTCTGTTTTTCTATATCCATGAATCTTATTAAAAAATTTCCGGTTCTTGACAAGTTCAGAACTGGCCTTGTCATATGAAACTCCCAGAAAGAAAAAGGGTCGGCTCTAGCGTGTAGCTACAACCACTCAATACAAGGCAAAAATGTTTGGTAACCAGGGGATTTGTCATTAATCATTTTATGTTTTGATGAAGAAAATTGTAGTTGCCTGCAGCTTGGCAGCACCCTTGTTCAACCGTTGGTAACCAGGACACATTAATATATAGAGAGAAGTGATAAGAATTCTAGTAGCTCTTACTTTAATTTATACTTTCACAGTTTGCTAGAGCCATGGAAAAAAACATGTGAATTTCCTGAGAAATATTATAAGAAGAATATCCAGGAATGAGTTCTGTTATCTCTTTTCTGCCTCTTTTTCTTCCAATATCAGTGAGTTCTGTTATTTGTGTCGCCCCTTACCTTTTCTGTGAAGTATTTATCTTTAATATGATCTCTCTTCTTAACAAATGTTACTGTTTCTCTCTTAAATCTGTTTTTCTTTTTTTTTTTTAAAAAAAATCCGTGTTTGGATTTATTCTAATTTCCCTCTTACTGAACATCGATGAAACACAAGATGCTAAAAAATACTACTACAACGCGGTGGCAAATACCAGAAGACCTACCAATTCACTTTAGTGCAGTTGTCAAAGCACATTAAATTAGCTTTAGGGGAAATATGGTACTTTTTATATTGGTCAGTAGAAGGGATAAACTTAAAATTCATGTCTTTAAGGTTGTACTTATATTTTCGATCTCCATGATTTAGGAATTAACATCCTACAAATTTTCTGATGTCAATTGTCAATAGTTGTGACTTTTGAGGTCAGAAAGTTTTCTCATAACATGTAGGCATGTCATGTCAGCATCACATGTTTATGATATAAATCAATATGATCTTCTGACGTCAATAGTTGTGATCTCGACCTACTTAGGATATTAACACATGTTGGCATCCCCAAGAATTGGTCTATGGTTAAGAAATGAGTGAAACCTTTTCAATTTCCTTTGCCCCGTTATTTCTCCTCTTACCCTTTTGCTCTTATCTTAATTGTGATCACCAAAATTTGTTTCTTATTGAAAAGAGATGAAGCGATGTGTTTCATTCTGTAGGTTGCCATTCCCATTGTCCCAACTATTAGAGTACTTGTTACTTTCACAAAATTTGAGGAGCTTCTTCCGGTTGAAGAATTTGCAACCCCACTCTCGAGTCCAGCACATTTCCAGGATGCCAAGYCCAAGGAATCAGAGGGATCCTCGTCATGGATTTCATGGATGAGAGGAAGTCGTGGTGGGCAATCCAGCGACAGCGACAGTAATCGGTATAAAGATGAAGTTGACCCATTTAATATACCATCAGACTACACGTGGGTCGATGCAAATGAGAAGAAACGCCGCATTAAAGCAAAGAAAGCAAAGAACAGGAAGCACAAGAAACACGCAAATGCTAAAAGCGGGAATGGAGGACTTCAAATGAGTGAGGACGTGGAAGAGTAATATTTTTATAGCTGATTTGTGTAGCCATGCCACTTTGAGATCCTTCTGCAACAGATAAAGGAGGTAAGTTTATCTCCTATTTGCATTTGACCTTTTTCTATTTTGCATATTGAAAGATCATGAGCTAGAGAATCCATGGGTAATTTGTTTGGTGGGAAAGTCTTGTTGATTAATCAGGCATCGCATCTGTAGTAATTTTCACCTGGAATACATATTGGAGAGAAACAGTCTCTTCATCTTTTGTAGCTTTTTTTCCAATTTGATTTTCAATTAGACCCAAATCTTTGTATTAGATCATCAATTATAAATTTTACGTTTTTCGCTTTTGTTGTGTAAAAACTGACTCGTAGAGAGAAGCTCTTCTTGACCCCTGGACATGAATACTTCAATTTTAATATCATCCGAATGAATCAATGCGTTTGATAATGAAATTTTGACAAGGTGCCGCAAAGAAACTTCCATATTCTAGCGAACCTGAGTTTGGGTATCTATTTATGACAAAAAGATTGTGAGTTTATGACCAAAAAGATTGTAAGTTTGAGTCCCTCCCTCACATGTATTAAAAAAAAAGTTCGGCAACCGTTTCTGTTTCCTTGTCATATTGAGTTGGACTCCTTTGATCAATTTTAAGGGTAGAAGTAGAGGTTGGCTCAGGTAAATTTTTCTCCAAACTAACCAGTAAAGACTGAAAACTGAACCATCAAAATTGAACCCAAACCAACCCGAACCATCACACCGAAACAATCAAACAGTTTTTTCAAGTCAACTCCTTTCCTTTACATCAAAGACAGCTACCAAACAAGAAAAAGAGAATTGAGAATAGAAGACTTGTATTTCTTGTCAATCTCACTATACATGTACCATGTATAACCCACAAATTCTCATTACTCTCCCTCACTATCTCTTCCCCTTTCAAAAGAAAGGCAAAATAAAGTATCCTATTTACAGATCAGACGTGCTTATTTATTGACCACGAGACAGTTTTTCCTTTACCAACTTTACCAAAACCGATCCTTGTTAACACTCAAGTATCCGGCCATTACTTTACCCCCCGTGTTTCTCATTCCATCTATAAGAAAGCACCATGTTGAGCCCAATGCTCCAACGAAAAAATCAGCCTCAGTTGCCATCAGGAAGTTCACAAGGGGATAGTTTGTGCTGGTTATCCTACCAAGCTGTGCTTCGTAGGTGGCCATCGTAAGATTTCCTACTTGTCGTTTCACGTCTGTGTAGTAAAATCTCCAGGATGGGTAGCTTCTTGTTTTATCGATCACTTCCTGAGATATATTATAGATGGACATAGTGAGAGAAGAGCTTATAGATGTTGCTCTATCATCACACATTTCATATAGTGGTTAGAACACAGACCTGCATTTCGGTTGAAAGCCAAATGCTATCAAGATTAGGAAAACGTCTTCTAATGCGTTCGGCAAGGGCCATGTATCCTTCAAATTCAACAACCTTCATTTCACAGGCTTTATCTCCCATTCTTACATGCATGCTTAACAGTGGCCTAGGTATCCATGCTTTGTGATTCGACCATACGAAATCTTCTATATCATGCTTTGATGTCAGTGAATCTCCCTGAAATAAGATGCTCTATATAAGAGAAAAACCTGACCCTGAAAATCATAATCGACCAGTCTATTTGTAAATACCTACCGTACAACTACGGATTTAGAATGACAACCTGATTCTATTTCTAACAGTGTCATACTGTTTTACATCTTATCTTGAAAAATTATGATTAGACACTGTTGGTTCAATCATTGAATTTCCTTTAGCCATTTGATATTTGAATCCAGCAGCCAATTTTTTCTTGTCTTATCCCATCCTAAAATCCAAAAAAGTAAAACTAGTTTTCAACATACCTCTGGCCATTTTCCATGGAGACTCTTGAGAACCATTTCTGCAGCTTCCTTCCCGAATGCAGCATGGCGAGCGGCATTCATCAAGCCACATGTGTATTCTGTCTGAAATCTCATTAAGTACCGAACTGCCTGAGGGTAAAGTTTGCAATATCAGTGTTCTGTAATATGATAAATTCTGCCCTCTTAAGATTTGGGTAGGGTGGGAATGATGTCGTGGTAATATTAGTAGTGGCATATTTGTAATTATCCGACGAGTTTGTTAGGGTGTGAGTTCGAAAGGATTTGGTGGAGCTGCGCATATTCTGGGGATTAATTTCATCAGCTCAGTGTATTTTCTCTTTGGTATAATACAATTTCACTCCCTATTACTTTACAGCACAAATTCTTCTAATCTAATGTAAGACAAGTTTATAGGAGGTAGTTCATGTTCATTATTACATTCAAACACATCTTTTGTTTTAGTAAGCTATTTAAAAGGGTTTGTGTCTTAGGAAGAGGTTTAATCTCTTTCAGGGCGTCTGTAACTAAAGACTTCTATAATTATCTTTTAGGTTTTATTTCCGATTGGAGCGTTTTTTGGTTGGATCAATTGTTATTATTCAAGCAAAATAATCTTCTTGTGAGCCAACAAATGGGATTATAAAAATAGTATCGGTGCTGAGGTCCATGTCCTGTATTGCAAGGAGAAACATTGTTTGTAATCTAACAATTTACAGGAGCAATTGAGTCATCGCAATCTTCGATAACGATTCTTGAATTGAATTTGTTCGWTCGTGGTGTGTGCTTTTGCATGTATATGTATACGAAACGGATAGAGATCACCAGTTTTTTGGAAGAGCATAAAAGATTACCTGTGCTCTCCACCACCTTCTATCCATTTTGCGATGATGAAAAAGTAGACTTCCATTAACTTCTGTTGTGGGTTGCAAATAACTCCATGGATTCCCCCATGTCCTGCATTAATAAGAAAATCTTTACCTTAACTAAAGCAATACAATGAAAATCTTGATATCGATATCGATCTCAAATCGATACTTTAAAAATTATGGAAATCACTAAACTTGATCTGTATTTACATTTATACTAGTGCAATTTTTTATATTTCATTGATATTTATACAGCATATTGTCTATTGTCTTGATATCAATGTCAAATCCTTGGAAATATTGACGTGTTGATGGATATTTTTATTCCCCAAAGGCAATATCTCACCTAGGAATCCGACCAGTCCATATTTCCTTGGTGCTGTAGTTTTCTTTTGCCGTTATGATTCTGCTCTTCCAAGCTTCATTGTTCCCCAAAAGTTCAAATGCACGGTCCCGACATTCTTGGGATGTTTCAGGGAAGAAATAGCACGACCAACTGGACCGAGATGAACCTAACAAAAACCAGAGGTTAAGAGCCTTTTCAAAAGAACATGCTAGCAGAAAAGTAGTTGCTCTAAAATAATGCTCCCTAGCTGCGTTTTCTTAAACAAGTCCTTCCCAAGCTTCAAATTCAGAATAAAAGAGATACAGGRAAAAAGATGGAAAATATTAAATACAGTTCATACATATAACATATCGATACCTAATCTTTCTTTTTAATCATCCATATTATCATCTGTACCTTGACAACCATCATGGTCAGCWCGATTATAATAACTCGTAACAAGAATCCTCTTCTCGTTGATCGCTATAGCAAGAAGTCCACACATTCCTGCAATTTGAGCTCCGATCCCAAATCCAGGTAATCGCTCCCAATCAGCTACAAGAAACCGAACATTTGGATCTCTACAGTTCGATGGATGCTGGTGGATCCATAGTTCCCGTTGTACTTTTCGAGTCAAGGGGTAATTTTCTTCATCTGATCCGATAACCTGGAAACTATTGTATTGGTGTCAATTTGTCGTGGTTAATCAAATTTTCGGATTATTAATTTTATGGGATTATCCTATGCTTGTAGGACGATATACRAAGCTGTTTTAGGAATGTGCTAAACAATAATTAAACATGAGGCCCAAAATCATTAGAAGCAACATGATATAAGGCAAAAAATTAATAAAAAAAAAAACCTTTTTTCTCTAGATAAGAAACCAAACTTTCATTGAGAGATATGAAAAGATATACTAGAGGATAAAAAAACAGCCCGATAAGAGGAAACCCCCTATAGGAAGGGGCTCCAATCCAAAAGAATAACCCCTAACAGATAATTACATAACTCCAAAAGAATAACCCCTAACAGATAATTACATAACTCCTTAAAAAATGATCCCACAAATAAGTATTAAATCTAATAAATCTGATAAGATCCAAGATCTCTCCACCCCCCAAATTTTGTTGTTTCTCTCGAGCCAAATGCCCCCACAAAGAAAACAATTGAGAGTTATTCCTCGAGCAACTTGTAAAAAAGATCAAGAAACTTGAACACGTCATTATTTAGTTAACGGTATGAATGGCAGGAATGAACTCATAGAACTATACTTCAAAGCTTATGATCTTAATTTTGAAAGTTTAGTAACTAAATAGACAAAATTTGTAACTTAACCATAAAAAAAAAAAGAAAAAAAAAGATTATATGGAAAAAGAATCTAACATCAATATCACTTTACATATCAAAGGTTAAAAAATTTTAGAGACATACCCAAGGAGGGTAGGAACCTTTAGATATTTCCCGGTGCCGAAGGTAGCTCGATCTCTCAGTCGCAGCATCAGTCAGGTGCAAGTCTAAGAACCCCTTCCAACTTGTCCAAGGAGGGAATCCATCAGTTTCAGATCGCTCATCGAAACGTTTATTTGCTTCTGCTTTCAACTTGCAATCTTCCAAATGGGGTGCTTTCGGAACTGTAGCTTTGTCGTCCAATCCAAGACCCCGCGGAACAGCATTTTTTCCACTGATCGGTTCAGTCAACAAAACACTCCAAGCTGAATATAATAAGGATGCTTTCTCRTCATTGGCGATGTTTACCTTAATTCTCTGGAAATCCTTCAGTCTCTCAACCTCCTTTGGTCTAAAGTTGCAGCCTAACAAATGATTCACATTTTTTTCGGGGGTTGGAAAAAAGTGTCAAAATATAGAGATTAATCAACGATGAGCAACAAATTATTCACCCTTGGGGAGCAATTTAAAATGGCTGAATCATTTACCTTATTGCTTTCATGAAAGATCAGATATTGTATAGTTCCTTCAAGATGACATCTCATTGAAATTGCTTGAATGATTACATGCTTTTATATATATATATATATATATATTTTTTTTTTTCTAATTAAAAATGAATGATGATTTTATTCATGGCCAACTAAATAAAAAAGTAGGAACCAGTAGCTTCTCCCAGAAGAAAATAGTGAAGAATCTACTAGTCTTGATACAACTAAGCTATTGAAGTCAAAATGCATTGGGTAAAGTAGAAGCTATTCTAAACTTTAAGTACCTTAAACTACACCTTTTAATCATTCATTCCCATATACCTTTATACCAATTAATTTTTCCACAATCCAAACAAAAGTTCCATAACAAAGCTTCAAGAATTACAAATTTTTCCCTTTCTCCTGACAGTTTTGAGGATTGGTTCAGCACATCTCGACTAATCTTAGCTTATTCGCTAATCATTCGACCCTACAACATTAAGCATTAGAAAACTCATAATACACTATCTTTGGCTAAACACCTCGACTAATCTCATGAGATAAAAATCTAGTAGTCCTACCACGGCCGGTATCGTGGTAAGAAATTTAATATCTTAAGTAGGAGCCCACTTGAACCATGATCCCAATGATGGGGCCAAACCCATGGTGAGCTTATCTTTGGCTAACTCTCAAATATCTTAGAATTCAATCCAAATTGTATTTACCAAATTCTTAAATGTCAAATTCAGCCAACTCACCTTTCAGAATTTGTTCATATCAAACAAGCATAGCAATACATATGATTCCATTTAAGAGAGAGAGAGATGATGACTTACTAATATTTTCAGAAGTGGAGTTCCACAATGAAGAAGTCACTGAATTGGGTGAGAAAGAACTCCAGTCAAATCCCAAAGGRAAAGCACCAAGAAACAGAGAGGCAATACAAACTCCACAGAGAAACCCCACAACACAAATTTGACAAGGAAATGAACTCCCCAGTTGCAGAGCTTTCTGAGAAACAACTCTTTCCAAAGACTTCTGATTCTGTGCCTCCATCTTCTCTCTCCCCTTTTGACCAAAATTATAACCTCCCAACAAAAAAGAAACCCCTAAAACCACTTAAAACTTTGTCCTACCCTTTAACTCCAATCACATGATGCCACACCCAACTCCTCTTTTTCTTCCTCCATTGGTGAGAGATTAATATCAGTCTCAACCATCTACTTTCACTTTAAAACGCTCTCAAAATCTGTGGTTCATCTTCATTTCTCTCCTCCCTACAAATAAAAGGGGAAATCCATCAAAACCCACCACATAATTTATTGCAAACAAACAGAAAAAATAACAGAAAGAAGAAGAAAGTTAGGAACTACTGATAATCTGAAAGGTTTGCAAATGGAGAAAAAATAGTCAATACCCAGAAGACTGAGTCGAAAAAAAAATGAACCCCAAAAGGTTAAATCGACTACAAATAAGAAGAACTGGAAAATCAAACTTCGATTCTGTTCTGGGGTTCAGCTTTCTTCCGTTGGAGTGCAGAAATGAAGAGAGAAAAGAGGAAGAAAAGAATCTCCAAAAGCCGATTATCACAGGCTGCAAGAAAACAGAGAGGGGTTGGTTTGTTTTGTCACTTCCAAAGGCTTTTCCAGATTCTCAAAAGGGAAAAACAAAAACCCAAAAAAGCAATATAAGTGAAAATGAGCATAATCTATACAATTAAACCTACAGCTAATTAATTGTGTAAAGAAATCCCAAGTGGGGTTTTCCAATAAAACAATACGAAAACCCAGAAGAAGAAATGCAAATGAAAATGCAAATATACTGAAGCAGAGAGAGAGAGACCCGAAATGTGGCGTCTGTAGAGGAAACAAAGAGACAGATAATCCCTCTGAGCTCTGAGCTCCACTGCGCTGCTCCCATTTCTGTTACTTAATTTATTTATTTCGATTTTTTTTTTAAAATTTTTGCACTTTCTTCTGTTGCCTGCTTCCTTCCAAGTGTCTCTGAAAATGGGATATTCTCAATATTTCCCCATCCACTATTATTATCTTTTTTTTTTCTTTTTTGTGAGAATAGCATTTAATTCAAATTGTACAGGGTAGAATCTAGGAAAATCTCTCTCGATACTATAAAGTTTCTTTTTTATAAATAATTAAGTCCTTGTACTTTAAATCTTTTTAAAAAAGTTWAGGATTTTTTTTAGATAACTTTGAATGCTAGCAAAACTATTAGATAYCAATTTGAAAATTTAGCGTTATATAATACATATTTAACCTTTTTATTTTTATTTGTTGATATCCGTGTGTTCGAGTCAGTTTGCACGCAACTCGACTATTCACGGAGCAACTATCTGACCCTACTACATTTGGTTGAAAGAAAACTCGTAAGAAATCTTAGGTAGGTGGTCACTATGGTTTAAACTCATTCCCTCTAAGTTTTTTGCTATTTACATTGACCCTCATTGACCAATATAAACACACAAAAAAACATATTTAACTAGTTGAATTGATAATATATGACTTATCTAGGACGACTAATATGTGGGGATAGAAGATTCGAACCACGACCTTTTAGTTGAGAATATATGTTCTAACAGTTGAGTTGATACCATTTTCATTTATTATTACAATAATATATATATTCAAATGCTTATAAGTCGATAATACTGTATCTTTTCGCTTACCACCAAMATAGATAGTTGTCTATATTTTGGGGAAAAAATTATATTTTCTCTCTCATGTATTCATCTAGTCTTAACCGTAAAATTATTTAAATATTAGATTTTGGATGTCAACACCCAAATTTCTTGTCATTGTGTCAACACTCGAAGGTGCTACGATACATAATTTATAGTGTGAACAGGAGGAGTAGATAAATATGACGAGAAATAGCATAAATTTTACAAAAGTATCCCTCTCTTCTATCTTTGTYGCTGTATGATTATGGTTGGTTTTGGTTAATGGTGGGGGCAGTCCCCACTGCCATTTGTCTTTTACATTCTCAAGGGAGGCCACAGCTGTTCTTCCCCAAAATTTTATGTGATGAACTTGGGCCCACATGATCTCACCATCATTTTTCTTTTCTTTTCTTTTCTTTTTTAATTTGATTTTTTATTGTTTTCACTCTTGATATTTTATCAGTAATTTGTTGTTTCCAACAGAAATTTGAAAAATATATATAGTGGAAGACTAGATTTAGAAAGAACAGTTAAATTCTGAATTTGGATTCATTTATTTATGTAGGAGGAACTATGAGCTCTATATCAAGAACTTGAAGTTTGTTGAAGTCAAATTTAGTAACAAACAACAAATTTTTAGAATATGTTGGAATTTTAATTCAAAACATTTATATCATATTCTAAGGTTTTGAATGTCATATATTTTTGTCATTTTGACATTTTTAATGTAGTTGTTTGTCATTCTGATTCGACTCAATGTACAACTCATCCTATCTTGTTATACATTTTTCAATCGCGATGGTCGATGAAAATATTCACGTCAATAGATATTTCTACAAAAATCATAAAAATTGAGGAATTCATAGAGAAAATATTTAAATTAACATATAAGTGTTAAACTTTTAATAAATTAAACAGTTATTATTAATAATATTAAATTCATATTAGTGATATTTTGTKGACTTTTTTTAAATTTTTTTGTTGATGTTTTAACTGTACGACGAAAATGTGATTCATATGATCTTTTGTCAATGTGTGTTGAATTGGTCTATGGACATATAAAAAAAAACATCATAAAAACTTAATATTTCGATCAAACATTTCTCTAACCTTTTGGTTTAATAGATATATCGTCGATATGTCATTTCCATCTTTATATTAAAATTTACAGTTTATTTTATATTTTTCCACCAACAAATTATATTATATGTTAAAAATGATGTTACTTTGTAGACTAGTTTACATTTTTTTATACTAATTAACGATAGAGACCATTAAGATTAATAAATAGAAGTATACTATGAAATTGACACTAATTATAGTTGACCTAATTTTTAAATATTTAGAGAATTGTGGTTTTTGRAAAGTCTAATAATTAAATTATATTGTGAGGAATTGCATGGCTTTGTCCATATCTGAAAATAATGAATTAGTTCTAAAAAACCATTCTTAAATTCAAATCTCTGTTGATTATTTACATCCGGCCAATAAAAAAAAAATTTATGTTTTCTGTTTATTTATAAATATCACAAATTGTATTAAACACCCTTTTTTTTTCAGAGTTTATATATTAAAGACTCGTGACAAAATGTTTGAAATTTCTAATAATAAATAATATACTTTAAAAATAAAGGCAAAACTTTTGAAATAGTATAGTGGCCATAACTAAACTATTTTAGAACATTGATAATATATATATATATGTATATCATTGAATGTTAGCAACATTTTTAATGATCAAAATTAAGTTGTTAAAATTTTTAGATTATAAAGATTAAATTGTTATTTACTAAACTTTAGAGATTAAATTGTTATAAATCTGAAAGTGCATGAACAAAATTGTTCGGAAACAAAATCGTTATTTCAATAAAAAGTACAATGACCAAAAAAGATCTTTAAACAAAATAGTTATAAACTTCATCCTTATTTACGATAATAAAATAGTAGTTCAGTAGAATGAAATAGAACCTTTCAATACCATTATGATAATTTGTTTTCCTTCATATTTATCCACATTATCGCTTAATTTATTATTTTAATGGTTAAAAAACACACTTGTTACTTGTATTCCCATTAAAGTAACCGATTCAGTCCATATAATTTGGAATTGGTTACAATTTAGTCCTGTTAAAAATTAACAGAAATTTGATATGCCTACCAACTAGTATCTTTGTGGGCAATTGTGTGGTTTGATTTAACTATGGGTCGATTCAATCTTGATTCGACTTAACTCTGTACATTCTTAAAATTTGTCTTTCCTTTCAATTAAAGATTGTTATCGTCTAGTATGAGGGTATCAATAGCAATACAATATTTAGTGTGGATGACAATATTCAGAGAGGGAAAAAGAGAGAGATAGGGTTGAATGTTGTTGCTAATATATAATAATAATAATAATTTAAAAAAAAAAAAAGTATAATGGAAAAGTGAATTCTTCAATGGAAATCTGCATGTTATTTGTAAACTGCTGATTGCTTGACCAAAAAGGAATCCACTCCTCAAAAGAAAGGAAACAAAAAGAAACCAACTTTTTAGGATTTCAACTCAGGAGTTATTAGCTACGGTCAAGAGTACAAGATCCGTGAGTAACTCCACATTACCAACGTTGATTTCTCTGACTTCCCATCAAAAGATCTAAATCAACGGACTGCATCTTCTTCTTAGCAGTGGGACCCACGGACCTCAACCCGTGGCGCGAAACTGCAGCTCCCACCTTCAAGTTGATATTTTTAATCCACAGTTTCTATTGACTATTGAAAAATTATTCTAAAAAATCCATGAAGTTAACATTCCGTTACTGACACTGTGAAATAACACATAATTAAAAGTCTTGTCTCGATCCTATGTTTCCTTCATATTAGATATCATAAGATAAATTTATTTAAATTTTTTAGTTCATTATTGATTTAATCATGCTTAAGATGATATCATAGTAGGACTTTGGTGATTTAATCATATTTAAGACTTAATTAGCATGAGAAATATGTGCACTAACAATAACCATCCTCTATAGTATAGACGTCACTACAATCGTCTCGATGAGGTTATGGAACCCTTGTCGTATCACCTATTATGACATTGAGGTCTAGTGTTCGAACTTTTGAGTAAACTTAATATCAAAAACTCTTGATGTCTCATAGGTCGGGTGCGGATGTCGTCCCCAATTATAGGAGTAAAAGTTAAAAAGCTATTGATTCTGAATCATGAAAAATATTAAAACTTTCAATTATTTGAATAATTGGATTTGATTGCAACAATTTTACAAGTCTTTGAGGTATAATGCCAACAACTGCAAGTTTGAAGCATTACAACTCCCGTAGTTTAAAGATGGTTTCCCTTAAATATGCCTTTCTATCAAATCTATATCCAAGAATTTATAAATATTATTGTATTTTTTTAGTATAACAAATAGGGTATGAAGATCTGAACTTTCGATTTTGAAAGAAAAAATAGATATCATTTATTATTAAGTTTCACGGACATTATCTAAAATTTAAAAGATCTAACTTCATCATCATTAACATTAGCTAAACACTCGTACATTTTCAACTTTCCACTTATTTGGTACTAAAACCACTTTCCCCACCTAGAAAGTATATATGTTTTAGGTGTTGGACAGTTTTTTTTTTTTTATATAGTTTAGTTCAAATTATTAAAAAAATTCAATTTTTTAATATTTTTCAATTTAGTGGCTGTCGATTAAAATAAAAATTGATTGATAACAAACTAGCATAATATTTATTGAATTGGTAGAAATCTAGAAAAGAAAAAATGTCATCAAGAGAAGGAAACTCAAAATTTCTACCAATTTCTTAAAAATTCATGAGAGGAATTAGAAATTTTCATCCTTTAGATGACATTTTTCCTTCTTTAAATTTATGTCGATTTTAACATTTACCAACGTTCAAAATTGAAAAATATTAAAACAATAAGACTAAATTGAAAAAAAATATATTTAAACATTAGAGATTAAAACGGATAGATTATATTATTAGATTATACTAATTATTTGAATTAGAATAACTTATATTTAAATTTACGTTGAGATAATATTAATATAAATAGATTATTAAGTTTGTAAATTTAATGAAATTCTAGTGTCGTTTATGCTATTTTACTCTCTTCCTGTAAAATTAATAAAAACCTATACTTAACCAAAAATATAATGAATTCTCAGATTGTTTCTCCTAAAAAATTTTGTGATTATCTAGAAGTTATAAAAATATGATATTATTCCAACAATTTTACTGTTTGTGACAAATACATATGTGGTTTTTTTTTTTTTAATGAATGATGCCAAAATTTGAAGTATAGCACATCTCATCAAAATTCGAGACATATATTAAATTAATATAATGTTTATAAAATGGAAAGTATTGAAAATTTTCAATAAATAACTACTCCCAACATGACTTGTCTCGTACTTCGTCTTTATTTTGGCATTTTCTTCATTTAATTATTTTCATGGTCTTATTTTTATTGCTATATTAGAACTTTAATAGATTAAGCTAATTTGACTTTTTAGTATCTAACTTTATCATTATCTAAAATCTCTTCGGAATCAATCTTTTAAAAGAAAAGGATCATAAAAGTTAGTTTTTAATTTTAATTTTAATTTTTTAGGCTAATTAAGTTATTATTGTCTGGGGTGGTTGGCGTATTTTTGCAATTAAAGTTCACCAAATTTATAAACAACTTTTCATTAGTTTAGAAATTATAATTAATTACATTCTCAATAATCACTAACTTGTACTCAATGAGCTGTTCTCAAACATTATTTAACCTATCAAATTATTAAGATATGACATCATTTTGATTGTTCATATAATTCTTAATGTAAAAAAAATGTGTATTTTGTCAGGAAAATAATTCAGATCAAGTAAATATGCAATTTTTTTCCGAARTCAAATATGCAAAAATTAAAATAAAAAGTAAATAGGTTTAGTTATAAATTCGATCTTTGATGGGTACAATCAATTGGGTCACTGTTTGAACATTAAAAAATCCATTCGTGAACTTTCAATTTTAATTAATTTAAATTTTGATATRGTGGATTTACTCTCTTGTGCTATCAATTACCTGGTCATAGACAGACCTCTTTTTAAAAAAACCTAATTTGGATATGTTCTAATTTGGGATCATTTTTCACTTTTTGTCTTTGTAAAATTACCAAAATATCCTGGTTTATTTTAAGTAAAATTATCCACCAATCTCTTCTCTCAACTCTTAGCATTTGCATGATCCAAGATAAATGCATAAGATTTGTCCGAAATTAATTACAAAAAAAAAAATTAAGGTTTCATAAATGTCGTGCCAAAATTACATTAAATGTCCGAGATTTAATTGACAATAAGGGCTGAAAGAAACTCGAATTAAGAGGGAGATAATGAAAAAAAAAACTAGAATTGGGATCCCGGACCGGGATTGGAGGATCACGGTCCGGGTTAGAAGGATCCCGATCCGGGATTGTTTTTTTGCATTCTCCCTCCTCTTTGATATCAATTAAATCTTGAGCATTTAATGCAGTATTGTCCCGAGATTTTTGTAATCTTGACTTTTTTGTAATTAAATTTGTACAAATTATGTAATTATGTACGTTTTTATTTTTTCCATATTAAACTTTTAATTTACTATTTAAGTTAGATATTTTTCTTAAAAGTTAGATTTTTTAGGGCTGTAATTCATTATTGTGAGATATTTGGGGGGAATAAAGATTTGTGGAGGGAGGGATGTTGATTTTGAAACATGAGGAGGGTACTACGGTAATTTCACATTTAAAAATTATGAAATTATTAATAAATAAGGAAAAGTGGTGTCATAGATTAGTTTTTTTTCAAAATTGGGTCATAAATCCAAAATGAATTATGGGAGGGGTCAAAATTTCAAATTTTCCCATCATACTTTGCTATAAAATATATATATATATATATATATATATATATATATATATATATATATATATATATATATATATATCACCTCATTATATAAAAATCATTACCTGCTAGTTTATCATATAAAAATCATTACCTGCTAGTTTAGAATATCAGGTTAACATTTAAATAGCGATAGCGATGTTAATGACAATAGAAAATTGAAAGTTCATGATGTAATTAAAAACTTATTAAATTTCAAGATTTAAGTAAACACAATCATAAAAAATTATACACTAAATTTATAGTTCAAAAGAATATGTATTATGCTGTAAAGTAAATAAAAGATTGAAAGCTAAGTTGAAATTAAAACATTTACAATTTTTTAGAATAAAAAACACTTACATTCAACCATCAAATTTACTGTTAAGTTTTTTAGCTTCATAATAAATTATTAGTCCCAAGTATCGAATTCATGAATTTCATTTCACGAACAATTACAATCAATATAACTAAGCGGTATAGACATAACTTAATCTATTGACGTTGGTGGAAATTCTTAAGCAACACCTTTCTCACCAAAAAAAAAAAAGGCATATTATTGTATCAATCTTTTATTTATTTTTATCAAAAACTAATGAATAGTTATTTTTTTAATCCTTCTTTGTAAGATTGATCCCCAACTAGAATATTTTAATAGGAAAGAAAAAACAAACAAAAGTATGAGAGAGAATAGAAAAACAAAAAGTTTGAAAGCARCACGACTGTTTTTTTTTTTAATAATAATCCATTACTAAGTTTGGCTTCTTTTGAGTTATTATTATTTTTCAATAATGATTCATCCCCAAGTTCTGCTGTTTCTTGAGTTATTATTATTATTCTATTATATATATATATATATATATATATATATATTTGAATACAAGTAGGGTATAGGAATTCAAATCCATGATCTCAAATAGGTGTCAACGGCTAAACTGAGTTCAGTTGACCATTCATACTTTAATTGTTTATTAATATTGTTAATGGGAAATATTATTAGARAAAATTAAACTTACGAGCTAGGAACAAGCCTAGTTTTTCCAAATATTGGGCCCAAAAAAAGCCCATGATGGTTCAAGAAAGGAAATAGAATCTCAGGCCCATCAGAAAGTCAAATACTAGTTTTTTATTTTTTTTATTCACTTATTTTTTTAGTACGACAGTGGGGCAGAAGATTCAAACTCATGACCTAGTATTCAAACAAATAGTCTTTGTCTCGTATATTTCTATACACTGAAGTATATAGAAGGAGAGGAAGCAAGGGTCAAGAGAAGTCAGCTCGCTTTGAGCCCCTTTTCGATTCCTTCACCCAATCTCACGAGAAGCAAGCCCAAAGGGCCCTACCTTGACCTGTCCCAGACACCCAGCMATCACAAGGCTACTGACATTGCCAAATGCTTCTCCACAAAACAAGTTCGGGCCAAAAACAGGTGACTATTATAGCTAAACTAAGCTCATGTTGGCCAAATACTAATTTTGTTATTAATTCACATTTATGAGTTTTTACTTATATAAATTTTATTGGAAAGAAAAAAAAAGAGGATCCTGTCAATATTTAATATTTATTTTAGTGACACTGTCTTCACTAATCCGCAGGGTGTGAATAACCTTATTCTTCTTCATGTTGATAAGGAAAATTAATTAATTACTCTAATCGATGTTTGTCTGATTTCTAATGATGATCTCGACTGGTGGGGTGCCCCGCCTCCACCAAAGCACCAGCAGGACTAGTTGAATTGGGAAGGTTGTTTAAGAGTGAATTTTCAAATAGATTCAATATTCTTTTAATTTAAGTGTTTAATTTTTAGCATTAGAAGTTTATGAGGTCAAATTGTCGTTATAAAGGTTTAGGAGTTTAATTTTTACTATTGAAAATCCATGGGTATAATTTTTTAATTTTTAAAAGGTTAAGGATTTGTTGTTTGATGTGAAAGTTTAGAAATGAATTTATAACAACTGGCAACACTTCAAAGATGGGTTAGTGCAATTTASCCTAAAATTAATTATTAGAAATAAAAATAATAATATTGTAAACCAATTTTATCTAAATTTAAAATTAAAAAAAATATATGTATTTGACTAATTTTGTAGAGCAAAAATGTTTGAGATTTGACTATATTTGAGCTGACGCTCCTTGAAAGATACTTAAGCCAATGAATGAAGCCGAAAATAAAGCAAATTCCAACGCTCCCAACGGTCATATTTCCTCTCACACTCATCAAAATCCTTTAAACCCAAACCCAAAACCCCACTTCCATTCAATCAAACCAAATCCTCCGTCGATTCTTCCAACAATGGGTTGCTTTCTAGCTTCTTGTTTCCGCCATTCCAAGCGCCGGAAACCCAAAAAGTCCCCCTCGTCCTCAAATCATGTAATTGTAACCCCCCTTTTGATTTCTTCGTCTTTCTGTGGGTTTCCTTTTTTGTTCTTGTTTCCCAATGGTCGCTGTAATTTGAAGTCTTTGGTTGTGTTTTTCTGTAGATTCTTAAACCTAATGAAGCTGTTCATCCGCTGGATCGCGCCAAGGAAGAGCCGCAACTGTCGTCGGTTAGCCTAAATGCGGATTCTCTGTAAGATCTTTGCGTTACAACTTGAGTTTTTTATTGTAGTTTTCTTTACTTAGGGTTAATTTCTCTGATTTTTTTGATGCGTAGAGAGAAAGTTGGAGAGCAGATTGAGTTGTGTCACAGTGGTGAGAAAACTTCTGACCCGATTGTTGAGGATGATGCAGTGGTTCCTACTCAGGATGTTGAAAATGTTTTGGATGAGGTTAAAAAGGAGGAGAAGAGTGGGCTGGAAGATGATGAACCGAGAGGAAGCTCGAATTTATCCACTGCATTTTCTTTGCCTCTGAATCATAGGTATGCAGATTGCAGAAACAGCAACGACGACGAATGTGTAGAGGAAATGGATCTTTTAGATGAAGGAGAAGGAAGAAAAGATGATGGTGATGGAAGAAGTGAGTTATTTGTTCAGCAGGAATCTTCAGAGTCTCTGTTTTCTTTGTCATTAGGTTCAAGGAAACAAATTTGTGCAGTTGAAGCTGGAGAGAATGAGGTTAATAGTCCAGCTCCAAGCCATTGTTCTTGTGGTACTCAACCTGAGAAGGCTTCACCGGGCCAGAAGACGGGATGTCAGAACCGGAATGCCGATTCTGTTCTTGCCCCAATTGAGAATGTTACTCATTTGAATGCTGCAAGAGTGAAAACGGTGCCACCAGTTCGTCTAGAGAAGGAGAATATCGATTCAGAAAAAGATTATGATGTGCCCATCAGTCCGGAGCCTACTCCTAAAAGGCCGTTAAGAAAGTTGAAAGAAAATCATAGCAATTCAAAGCCTGCAGAGGACGAGATCGCGGTAGATACCAGCCTTTCGAACTGGCTGATTGAATGTGATACCACACCAAAATCCAAGAGTAGTTCTAGCTCAATTGGAAACTCACCTATGTGGACTAGAAATTCAGCCAAAAGCTATGAAGACAGGCCAATTTTAGGAGCATTGACACTAGAAGAGCTTAGACAGTTCTCTGCATTTTCGACTCCAAGGCGATCGAGGAGTCGGAGTCCGGAGGAGACACCGATTATAGGTACTGTTGGGAGTTATTGGAGTCATACAAGACAGGATGCAGATTTCAATCCAGGCTCATCATCACCTTGCACGGGATCGACGAAAACAGCTAGAAAAAACCGAGAGGTATTTGGATATCTTTTTGAATGTATCTTCCAGCCAATATGCAGTGATATTAACTTGTTTGTTTGTGGTTTCAGGATGAGAGGGTCAATTGGAATTCAACTCCATTTCTAGAAAGATTGGACAGGGCTTTGGCATCAAATTCTGCTGAAGTTTAGTATGTCTCTAATTAGAATATTGTTGTGTGGTCTTGCTTTATAAATTGTCTTTTCCTTTTCAACTTGCCTTGGAAAAGTGAAATATATTTTTGGATGTAAAAAGCAATGTGCAGAAATAAGTAAATAATTATTAGTTCTTTCTGTTGTTTGCTTTGCTCATGAACATGTCTATCCTTTTGTAAGTAATTTATGCTAATGTTTCATTCTCTTTAAAAGAAGTCATCTGTATCTTCCCATTGGTATACAGCGGTCCCAAGTTTAGAAGGCAATGTCGAGATAATAGTCATTGGTAAGTTAGCTATCTACACACTATGGATCAAAAGTAAGGAAATTCTAGAATGCATTACTATCAAATAAACAGTCCTCTACGCACTCGGCATTTCCATCAGAAAGTACTGCTCCAAGCCATTGTTTCACCATCRGGCAATCCAAGCATACCTTAGTGGATAAGGCACCAATTATTTTCATGGGAGTGAAAATTCAATCTCCCAAGTCCCACCCCACATAAAAACTATTCTCACAATTGATTTGTTGTTCTTCCTTTCCATGAATATAGATCTGATTATTTTGTGGATGTTTGCATTTGGTTCCTACATTTAGCTTTCTGTTTGGTTTAATATGTCATTTTACTATATGGTAGTTCTTTCTGTTTAGTTTAGTTTTTTATAATCAGATCATTCAGTCCTATTGATCTTTAAAGTTTCATCTTGTTGGGACCAAATTGGTTCGTATAGTCGCTTTTGAGCAAGTAGGAAGTCGTGTTCAAGTCTAGAATTGGTCCAATTTTCCTTTCCATTGTCTTATCGACAAATCCGACCTTTTCAATTTGACTTAATGAAATGACCTTGGCTTTAGGACAATTAATCGGACGAACAAGGCTAAGATAAGGGCCTATTCAGAATCCCTATTCAAATTTCTTGCTTGACTGATTGACTGATTAAGAGAGTTCAGACGAGATTAAACTAAACAGAAAATTCAGAAAACATTCATACATTTTACTAATGAAATAAGAATGGTGAAACTCCACTGAATCTTTGCTCAACCTGAGTAGCTATTTCTATGGACTTTTGAGCAATGTAAAAATAGTTCACTTTCTGCCTACATTGTTTAAATTTCAAATTAATGTACAATCAATTTTATAAACTTTATAAGCCTTCAAAGCCGAGGCCTTAATATTTTACATTGGARATTCTATGAAAACAACCTTAATCTATACATTCAAGTGAAGATTGTACTATTATAGAAAGAGAGAGAGAGAGGATTAGGAATCACCTTGAGGCAGTCTGACGAGCAATTGCTGTAAGTTGTTCAAGTGAAGATTGTACTATTATAGAAAGAGAGAGAGAGAGGATTAGGAATCACCTTGAGGCAGTCTGACGAGCAATTGCTGTAAGTTGGGCCAAGTGTTCCATCATTTGATTCTGTCCCATAACAAGAGTTTGTAATTGAGCTCTTATTTCAGTTAACTCAGCTTCAACTGTATCCTCTTGCGCTGTGGTGGTTGTTCTTTCTTCTTTCTTGCTTGTGGACATCTCATTCAACACATCTGATTCTCGTCTTTCTAATTGCTCTTTCTTGGAAGACTGATCGTCTTCAACCTTGTTGATTGAATCATAATGAATCAGATGCAATCAGTTGTATTTGATTATAAAAATGAGCAGTAAGGAAGTTGCAACAAATGCATGGTGTATGTCGTTTTTGCATACGGACTACTCTTAAGTTGTATAATACTTGTTCTTCATAAGTGACAAAATTGCTTCATACTGTTGGCCAAGTTAAATTTTCCATCTGATGGAAGATAAGTTACATAATAAATTGCAATAACTTTTATGGAAAAACCAAGTTGAAAAAGTAGCTGGAGTTAGATTCGAAGTTTGGGAAGAGAGGATTTTTCCAGAGGGTGTAATGTGTTAGAGAAAGAAAGATAGAATTTTTAAAGAAAAAAGTACAAGAAAGAGGAAGAGAACTTTTTACATGGAGATTTTAACTTGGCTAATGGTGGTAGGATTCAAATTTGTTACTTGTACAAGAATGAGAGTTCAATTTTTACAATTAAAGTTTGTGGGTCACTCTAACTTGGAGATAGTCTTTGCATTTTACACTTACTGTCAATTACTATAAATGTTCTAACCAGAATGGTTTTTTAGAATGATTTGAAAGTTTAAAGACAGAAATGAGAGAAGTATAAAGATGGAGACTAACATCAGATTTAAACTAAAATTTGGGGTGATGAGAATTTAGAAATACGAGATTTCGATTTAAAAAATGCTTTTGGCCTCCAACTTTTGAGCCAGAAAAAGGAACTAAACTACATACAGAGAGTAAAGAGAAAGAACATACCTTTTCATCAGCAGGGGGTGATGATTTTTCAAGAGCACCTTCCAGTAACTTGAATGATTTGCAATGGCGTACGTCCAAAAGCTGTAACGATGGACAGTCCAAAGTGTATTTCCCCGGATAGAACCTCTTGAACTCAAACAAATTCCAAAGATGCAACGATGTCAGCCCAGTTAAAAGAAACGCCACATCTTCATCTTCTCCTCCTCCTTTAGAAACAATTTCCTCCACTCCACAGAACTGTATTTTAAGCTCTTCAAGTTGTACGAGATCCTTAGCTATGGATGCTGGGAAGAGATTTACCAGGCTTTGGCAATGTATTGTATGCACAACTTGCAGAGATGGATAGCTTAGGAATCTGTGTGGGTCTGAGCTCCATATATGCTTTAGTTTAGGTAGACGAAGCAGCTTCAGCTCTTTCAGATGGTTAGCTGCCATGGCTGCTACCTGGTCGCCATTGTTAACAGAACCTTTCACCTGAAATATCTCCACCAGGGAACTACAATCTGTAACAATTAACCTCTCGAGGTTTGTGAGTCTGTTGAGCATGTAATCTGGAAAGATTGTCTCCAGTCTTCTGCAATGTCTGATGTCAACTTTTTTCAACTTTGAGAAGGCTCCTGAAGTAGCTTCTTTGTCCCATAGTGTCTCCAAAGAATCCATGCGAGAGATTACAAGAGATTCAAGGCTTGGGAAAACATTCTGCAGTTATGTCATTCGGTTTGTCACTCTTGCTCAAAAATCAAAATATTATGGGAAGGTTAAATATAGTACTGATTACTGAATATATATATATATATATATATATATACTCAAGTTTTGATTATTCCATCTATTTAGCTTCTGAACTAACAAAAAATCATTACGTCATTTTAAGGATCTCATAATGGGACCTAACAAGAGTTTATAATATAAGTGAGCTACTCCTCTCATTGTCAATTGATTTTGAGATGGAACCTCGTGAATATTGATATGTCCTTAAATTTTAAAGTACTTCTATATGCACACATGGTGCCATGCTTTTGTCCTTTCATAGAATATTGAGGTGACATGATTATTAGACCAATATTAGCTAATTTCGCATATCTTGACAAAGTAGACATCTAGACGTATTAATTTAAATCATTTATCTTGACCTATCTGTTGTCTAGTTGTTACATGTATCTAAAACATTCATTTATTGTGTCATGTCAAACCAATCAATGTTTATCTACTCATTCTAAAAAGAAAAAAAAAAGTTTATCTATAGGCATGTTATTGCATTCTGTTCCTCGCGTCTATGGCAGAAAATAAATAAAAGTATAATTTAAAGATCAGGGACATAATTGAAATTTTTTTCGAGATTATGGACTAAGCAAACATTATTCTTAAAATTTAGGAACTAAGTTTAGGAGGAAAAATCATCTAGAATGGAGAGCATCAACATGTTGAAATTGTACCTCGTTCTGAAAAATAGATTGGGTAGTGTAATGGCTGCCCAGATCTCTAGCTTCTGAAATGGTTATATCTTTCATCAACTTACAGTTACTTATTTCAAGACGTTCAAGATGCACAAGGCTTTTTGCCATAGTGATTGTCGTTAAATATTTGATTGAAGCACAGCCCTCCACACTCAGAGAAGTTAGATTTTTAACGCCAGAAAAGCTAGCTGGAAGTTGATCCTGCCAAATCTTTCCCGAATTCAAAGCGTGCAATTTTAATGTTTCCAATTTAGGGAAGGAAACCTGCAAAACATTTATAGAGTAAAAAAGCTTTTAACAGTCTGTGAATATATTGAGAGAATGAGTTCGAGGGGAGCAGAATGAAGTGGGTTTAATTTTTAAAAAATTATTCAAAAAGGGAAAAACTTGCTTCAACGTATTCCAGTGTATTCTTTTATCTTTCTACAGAGAAGATAAATGTTGTTTTACCTCTACGACAAACAATTAACACTTGAAATCGTTAGAAATGAYCTAACAGAAGCCAACACAGAGAACCTGATCAATGCAGTTAATATGACAGGTAAAAAATGAAAATTTTACGGTTAAAATTGCTCTTGGCTACAAAGATAGCTTACTTTATTATTATTATTATTATTACTTTTTAGAATCAATACCTACCAAAATAGCTTCATTCAACCACAAGATTTCTCATAACTAGACAGACCCTCCAAAAGAAAAACGTACTAACAAATTGAGATATTAATATGACCGCTTATTAATTTTAAAGTTCAATTTGATGAAATTAAAATTTTGAAGTTAAAATTGACTAGGTAAAGTTCCTAAAATGCTAATAAGTAATCAAATAGTTTTGGACTCACCTTTTCATGTTGATTATCATCTTATTTTAAGATTGGTAGGATTCACCTAAAAAAATATTTATGAACCGTGACATTTATAAATACTGACAATGTGACAGGCGTCTAAGAATTAGCCTATCCTGATACTAGAAAATCAATGCTTGAGTCCATTGATTTGGTTACTAGATAGTAATTATATCATCCATGACTGATTCTAAATTTTAAAGCCATACAAAGGTATATAATGGAAGTAGTATAGTCTAGCATACCTCTTTGTTGAGAAGTGGATGAAAACTAGGCTTAACGGTGGAAATTGTATGACCTGCATCCACTTTAGTTGAAGGCACTGCTGTGCTGCTTTCATGACAGTAGAAACCCATAAGCTCTGGTAGATGTTGGAGTATCAGAGAACGCAATTCAGGGAACTCAATCATGTTCTTCTCATCCATCTTATCATCATGGATGGAAACTACTGTCTCCATCACAGGGCACTCACTAATTTCCAGCTTTTGAAGGACAAGGCCTCCACCCATGGAAGGTGGGAAAACAAATTTCAATCTACTACAGCTTTCAACTTTTACTCTTTTCAAGTTACGGAAGGACATCTGTGGAAGTGTTCCACGACATATCAATCCAAGGTTCGCCAGATTTTTTAGACTTAAGGACTCCAACAACGGAAATGCACTGTGTGGATGCTGCATATTCTCTGAGTTAACAACAGTCACAATCTCAGCATTGTTATGGACACGCAATCGCTTCAATTTTGGAAAGCCTTTGTGGTCTAGACTAAATAGGATATTCTTGGCACTCCTCAATTCATCTAGATACAGATCTTCAGTATTCTCTAGTAGTGCTTGAATTGCATCTTCTCTCTGAAAGCTGCTCTCAAGCTTGAGTTTCAGGGTCTTTGAAGTTTCATACTTTCCGGACCAATCCCAACCATCTCCAATCAGTATTCTATAACCAATCAAATTTCTGAAAAGCGAGGCTCTTGGTAGAATTCTGGCATCCGAAATGTGGACATGTAGAGTGGTCAGCCGTGGTAGATTGTTCAATTCAGCAATCCCTGCATTTATATTTCCCTCATTGGCGTGTCCTACATTCCAAAGTTTAAAACTATTGTCCAGGTACAGCTCACACAACCCTGTCAACCTGGATAAMAGGTTTGCAGGGATCACCTTGAGTTTGGAGCAATTAGATAAGTTTAACATTTTCAAATTGGTCAATTGCCCAATTACTCTTGGGAGTGCAACAATGTCAGATGCTCTCAGGCTGAGGATTTCAAGCTTTTTCAGTTCCCCGACTATAKACATGTCCGGTAAAACACAGTCATCTAAACACAATGTCTGAAGGTTTACCAGTTGGTTGATCGATGATGGAAGCTGTACTATACATAAGCCAGTCAGATCTAAAACTCTTAATTCCTGCATACCTGCAAAAAAGCTTTCAGGTAATCGCAGAGGTGTTCTTTTTCCAACCAATAATAGGAACTTAAGCTGTGGACATGTAAATTCTGGGAGTTCAGTGAAATCGCTACAGCCTAGCGAGATTGCAGTGTAATCTTTGAACTCATCTATTGGGGGCCACATTTTCTCTCCAACACCATGTCTTACCAAATATTTGGACTTCATTTTAGATGCAACCAAAATAGCCGTATCTCGAACTATGTCATGCATTTTCACAAAATCACTATCAGCCCCATCCAGCAACAAGTAAGAAGTCTTGAGCTCATCAACCAAAGAAAGTATTCTACCTCTTGCCACCACTAGAGAACTCATGCCATTTAATAGCCCCAGACCCATCGCATACATCAACAAGTATTTGATGTTAATCTGATAATCTTCTGGAAATAAGCTACATAGTAAAAACAGTGACCTGGCTTCATCTCTATCTAAAGATTTATAACTCAATTTCAAAGAAGAATATACCTCTTTGTTCACCCCGTAGTTGTTGGGTTGGCCGGGAAACTTCAATTCTTGCAAGGCATCATTCCAAATCGGCCGCCCTTTACCTTTCAATGCTTGTGCAACTGTGGCAAGAGCGAGTGGCAATCCAGCGCATTCATCTGCCAACTCAGTAGCGACGGCTTCCATTTCAGGATCAGAATCATTACAATCCACAAAATCGCATGCCATCTTGTTGAAAAAATTCCTTGCTTCCTTTTTTGATAGAACATTGATCTTGATATTTTTCTGAGTACCAAAATCGTCAAAGAACAAATCGTCCTTTCTGGATGTTACAAGTATCTTACACCCCTTGTGATGACCAGAAGTTCCAATTGCTTCTAAATCTAGCTTCGCCCAGACATCATCCAAAATCACTAAGACCTTCTTCTCCATCTCTAACCTTCGGCGTAGCCGATTGGCCCTCACTCGTTCACTTTCCTCCTCAAATTTCAACCCTAACTGATCAGCAATCTCCCCTTGTATTCTCTTCACGTCTGGCGTCTGCGTCACAGTCGCCATTGCTACAGCATCGAAAAGCTTGCACTCTATGGCTAATCTTGCAACTTCTTCAGCTAGTGTGGTTTTCCCCACTCCCCCCATCCCATGTACCACTATCACGCTCGCATAAGCATCAGCAAGCGCTTCGATTATCTCCTTCTGAATCGGAACCCTAGATTCGAAGGCTTCGAACTTCTTACTGTTCTTCACCGTAAAAATCCCCGGTGGCGGCAAACGATACGCAACCCTCTCAAATCTCCCTTCTTCAATGGCTTTAACAACCTCCACAGCCAATTTCACAGCTCTTCTGCTGAACCGATGCCGCGATGGCATATTCCACCATCGCAGACTCCGGCCGTTCGCCTCATTGAAAAACCTATCAACATCTTCAGAGAACTTTTCAGCAATACTCAGCCATTCGACTACCATACCTTCGATTTCGTCCCCATTGCTTTTGGCGGAGTCGACGGAATGCTGAACGAAATCTCTAGTTTCCACCAGCTTCTTCAGTTGATCTCTGAGATTAGTCACGTTGCTTCTGAAGTGAAGCAGATAATCCAGTTGCCGGAAAACGGGATCCACCATGCAGTTGGTGATTCTTTCCCCAATTGGACCAACAATGGCGGTTGAACAAATCTCCATTTCCTTCTCCTCCGTCAAACTTGCGTCTACAGAGTAATCCCTGTGAGAATTCAATTTCAGTTCATTCTCGTCACGCTATCATTCCAATCGCGCCAAATTTGAATCTGACTATTTAAAATATCACAAGAACTAGAAGATATTTGTTCGGCCTCTTAAAATATCTTCTTCTTTTTTTCTTAATCTCTTAAAATATCTTATTAAACATTCATTTTAATCTTTAATTAATATATATATGTATATGTATATTACAAGTTGGAGTGGAATAATTCGTAGTAGTCTTTGAAATATTTATTTTAGTTATTAAACTTTTTAAAATGAGTTACACTACCTGTTTAGTTACAGGTGCGTTGATAAATCTCTAAATTGTACTAAAAAAAGATAAATCTCTAAATTAAAAAAAAATTAATAAGTCATCAAACCTTCAATATTATATATAATAAGTTTTTAAATTAAAATAATATTTAATAAATTTCTAATAAGTTTTTAAATTAAAATAATATTTAATAAATTTCTAAACTCTCGTATCTAATAAGCCTCATAATTAAAAACAATAAAAAAAAGTTTAAAATAAACCGATRTCTACTAGACACAAAATTCAAATATCAAAAATCTATACTGACATTCAAAGTCTATAGTTTATTGGAGACTTTTTAAAGTTTAGCATCATCGGTCTTGGTAATAATTAATGATAGAATAACAATAAATACCAAAAAGRTAATCATGTATATATTTTTTTAAGTTTGAAAACTAAAATTGATAATTGAAAGTCTAGGTGACAAAATAAAATTTGAAAGTCTAAGTAACAAAATAAAATTTTAACCTAAAATAAACTAAAGGTAAAATTAAAACTTAACGTACTTTTTACTTTGAGCACCCTAAGACACATTTAAATTTCTAAACTTTAAACACTATCCTGAACTTGATACTATTAAATAAATTAAAATAAAATGATGCCTCTCCTACGTCGGATCGTAACCAGGTACGATAAAATTTAACGAATTACAAATTTTGATTGGAGAACACACACCAATTATTACACTTTAGCTTTAATCTTACTTTTTTTCAGTCCCAAATTTAATTAATCGCTATTATTATTTATTTATATTTCAATTAACTCTATTAGATCATGTCTTCCATACCAATATATTTTTTTCAATCAATGTTCATGACAAGAACTAAAGTTAAAGCATGGTGGTTGACCCAAAGGGTTGACCTTTTTTTTTTTGGGTAAATGAGTTGTTTTGATCAACTCATAGTTGTCCTTCACAATTGATAACAATTGGTCAAAGTATAGTGCAAAATGGCTTAATTATCAACAAATTAAAGACAGGGACCTAAATGCAAAATTGACTTCAATGATCATGTCCAACCATAGGCCACTTGAAAACATATCACAACCCACTGCAAATTTTGGAGGATTAATTTGTGGTGGTTTCGAACSTATATTTAGTACGTGGATTTATTCATCTTAGATTATGAATTCATTAATCCTAAAAACTCATAAATTTACCTAAAACTCCCAATTTCATCACTTTGTAGTTCACTTTAAACTTTAAAAGTTGGTTGAAATTTTAACCCTATTATAGGTTTTCACTCATACATGTCAAATGAATTATGTATAACCATATATTTAGTGTGACAAACAAAAATCGACATTAGAACTTGTTTTTTCTCGGTTGAAATTTGTAAGTTTTTGCGGAATTATATTATTTAATGGTCGATTTTGTACCTATTAATCAAATTTAAATTTATGCAAAGCTTTATTTTCATAAGATTAGCGAGATTTTAGAATTTTTATTTGTTTTATTTTTTTGTCAAAATTAGTGAGTGATTTAACCGAAAGTGAGTAAAATAAAACATTTATCTAAGTTGAAGGGTTAAATTTAATAGAATCAAAAGTTTTAAGGTGAAAGTTTATACAACTGGTCAAATTTAAGGGAAACAATTCTCCCTAATTTCTTATGTTAGACATTTAATTATTCTAAGCTAATCATTATTAATCTTTCTCAATACTAATTACTAGCAAACTATTTCCTAGCTAGGCATATTTAATTTCCAAGCACCTAAATGAAAAACTAAAACATCTCATGTCTAGCTTATATTCTCTAACATTTTCCATTTGAATATCATCACAAAATACATAATTTTTTTTCCTTAGTACAACATATGGGATAGGGGTGAGGGATCGAACCCACAACTTTTTAGTTGGAGATATATGYCAATTACTACTAGCTATGCTGAACTTTGGCATCGTAAATATACATAATTAAATAGAAGTTTAAAAAWTAAAAGATAAATAATGGAAAATTTAGTTAGGCATACCTTAATTTTTGAATATAATTGTTGTCTTCTTTTCTAGCTGATAAAAGGAGCTCTCTCTCAAAGAAAAAAAATATATTAGGAGAAGGCCACAAATGAACATAAGAACTTCATTGATGAAAAGCTYTCTTTATATATGAGAGAGAATAGTGTATATGGGTGAGAAGAAAAAGTCACAAAGGAAAGTTCATGGAAACAAATTAATTCTCCTTGTGTTTCAAGACATTGAATCTAGAATACTTGGGACTTGTCAAAAAATTGAATAATTCTCCCCCTTCCTTAAAAGAGAAAAATTAGATTTTTTTTTGTTTGAGCTCGATCTACATTTGGTATAATAATAGATGCCTTATTCCACTKAACTATATTTGTAGGAACAAAAAAGAAAATTTATATTAGGATTAATTTTTATTAAATTATAGGTTGAATTAAATTGGGTCGGTACAGTTTGGGTAAAGTTTCAATTTGGTCTCCATGATTTTAGAAGTTTTAATTTAATTTTTATGATTRGGACTTAATTTCAATTTCGTCTTGGTATATTTGGGTTTAGTTTCAATTTAATCTCTGGTTTGAAAAGTTTCAATTTTATATCTATGGTTTAGTCAAACTTCACAAATTGTTCATACTGATATCTACATTGACAGTTTTTTTTTTCGAGTGGCAGTTTTCTATTTGCGTAACTGTGTGAGTTTAAGTTAGTCTGTTTTAGCGTTTAGGGATTAGTAAACAATAAAAGGAAATAGAGAGGTTTTCAAGTGGGTAAAACAAAATTTAGGACCTCGGTAGTTTTRAGATTTAATATAACCATGAGAACTAAATTAAAACTATGCCCAAACCATAAGAATCAAATTGGAACTTTTAAAATCATAGGGATCAAATTGAAACTTTGTCCAAACTATAAAAATCACCAAATGTGTAATTTAACCTAAATCATATAATAAAATATATATTAGACTAAATAAATGTTTTAATCTCTAATGTTACCTAAATCATATAATAAAATAATATTAGACTAAATAAATGTTTTAATCTGTTGGGGCATTTTTCAACCAAATCTCATACGTTTTAACATTTTTCAATTATATCATCCTTCTCATAGATGAATGTCAAAATTGGTTGATAATAAGCTTACTTGACGGGATACTTAATAAGTTAGCAATAATTTATTCGGTTATTCCCTACCAAGATCAAAAGTTTTGCCAACTTCTTAGAAATTTTGAAGAGAAATTATAAACTTTCCTCTCTCCATTTCTACTAATTCAGTAAAATCATAATGAAATCTATTATTAACCAATTTTAACCTTCACYATATTACATGTCTGTAATCCAACCCAAACTATGTAGTTTAGGTTGAGTCGATCAGATTTTTCGGGTCATCAAGCTTTTTGAACATCCATATTCACTATAAAAAATGTGTAATTAAAAAATGATGTAATATTAAATTAAAACAAATAAATAATAGGAACCAAATTGTTTTAGAAAACCCTCAAATTTAAAGACTAGAATATATATTTAGCGTTTTAAATATTATTGGAAACCCTCAAATAGAGAAGGAAAATAGACAGCTAACGATTTTGAATCTCTTTTCAAAAAAATGACTTCAAAACTTATACGAAACCAACTCCTCAATCTATTTATATTAATATCCAAAATTGCTAGGAAGTTTGATTACTCGATGAAAGCTAATATACAATTTATTCAAACACACATAATCGTTGATACTCAAAAAATATATAAATTTTGTTCAATGACATTCTATTTTTAGAATTTTTTATGCCTCTTTTTTTTCTTGTTAGTTTTTCTAAAAATAATAATAATAATAATAATATAAGACATGGTTTCTTGTTCTCTAGAAATAGGAAGAAATATATATAAATTCATATGCCTTAAATTGTTAAATATTTTTAAACTATATAATAATAAAGCATAAACCGAGAGAATATAAAGATAATAAACATTTCCAACATATTAAAAAATGTGGTGCCAACGATGTCAATAAAAGTTTCAATGTAAATAAAAATACAACGATAAGATTTATAACTTAGTGTAAAATCATACTATATTAATAGAAATAGTTCTTAAAAAGATTATCGATTTCAATAATTCTTTCAAGAATATCTCAACAATATCTTATTGATACATCCATCTAAGATTAAGACTTCAAYATTTCCATCACCATCGATATTATAATCCTTGAAAACATCATATTACCAATGACTAGTCCATTTAATCTATAATTTACACATTTTCAACCATCAAGTATATAATTAACTACATAATGAACGAGTGTAAAATTTATCTCTTCAAGCTGAAGGTTTGACAAGAAGAAGCCTACCGAATCCTTGAGAAGATGGCAGCCATCAATCCTTGCATTATAGTGTTCCTAGGGTTCTTCACATATCATGGAAGAGCCTCCTGATGTGATCAACATTTGCAGGCATTAACGTGATTGGGCAACGCTTATACTGATCCAATGCCAACATAAACAACACAAGATTACGACGGTTAGATGAATTATTTCACCCGAGTCCACAAATAGTATTTTTGAACAAGAAACTAAACTTTTCATGAAGAAATGAAAAGTAACAATAGTTCAAACATACAAGCCCCAAAAAGGGGGTACAAAGAGTTCGTCATATCATCCAACCAATCTCTCTTCACTTCCTTAAGTTCTGTTCGATAAGATTTTTCTTTTTTCTTTTTTATTAGAAACGAATATGCATTAATCACTAATCACTAATCACTAATCACTAATCAAAAGGCAAGAGCAACTAGGGGCGAAGGATTGAGGGAGCCCCCTCCCAAAAGCCTAATACAAAGACCGCTTTCCCATCTTGCATAAGCATTGCTAAGCTGTAGTTACAAAAGAATTTCCTATGATTTAGGCACCACATAGAAGTAGTGATTTGAACATGTTGGTTTCTTTCTTTCCATAAACTCCAAAGAAGGCCTCTAACCGCGCAGCTCCACAGGGTTTTTGACTTACCTTTTAAAAATACTTACCTTTTAGAAACCACCCCTGCAAGGCCTCAAACAGCAACTCCTCTACTGATCTGGGCATACAAAAGGCTAAACCAAATTCCTTTGACAGCACGTTCCAGCTCTTGGAAGCAATCGAACAGTGAATAAAAATATGGTCTTCAATYGGGACCAAGCAACGAGTGAAGTACATTGTCCCTATTCACTCTTTCCTCATCCCAAAAAATTCATATCTCTGTTCACCTAACCCTTCTCTCGCTCAATCCTTTCAATTTAATGCCACTTTCCCACCCTCATTTGTTCCTCATGTTCCATCATTCAAAGACAAGGTTGTAGTGTAGCTATGGATGTCTCGGGGGACAGTTTGAGCTTCATCCATCATTCCAACCTGCACAAGAGTAGCCTGCACTTGCATCCTTTTCTCGCCACATACCACTGTATTTTTTATTTATTATTATTTTTTTAATAACGGGGAGTCGGAGCTTTGCTCCCCTATACCCAAGGGCACATGCACCCCCCCCCCCAAGGCTCGGAGCCGAGAGACATCAAGGAGTTTTGGTATTAAGCTCATCAGAAGGTTCGAACCTGAGACCACTAAGCCGGTATGACCAAGAGACACCAAGCCCTTGCCAACTGGACTGCCCCTTGGGGGCGCCACATACCCTGCTCCCTCAAACTTTATTTTCATTGCTACTTGCCTTCGTCCACAAATTCCACCTTACAGCTACCCTCAATTGCAAACCCTCTAGTCTCTTCTCTACCGCTTCCATCCATGAAACTATTCTTTTAACGCAATGGATGAAATGCTCTAATTTTGAAAGGTAGCTAATTTTCTTGATTGAATCAAATTCAAAATATAAATAAAATGAGAATCCCTTTCTAGTGCTTTTACCCTAAACAACCAACTGCACCTCCTCTTGCTACTATTTACATTTTCAGGGCCTTTTTTCTGCCTAGAGTAAGTTAATTGAACCACAGGGGGGATCAAAATATAAGTCTGCTTGCTTTGAAAAGATTTCATATACATTAAGCCAATCAAGTAAGATTCCTATAGGAAAAAGAAAAACTATGGAAAACTTCGTTAAATAAATGTTTAGAGACAACATTAGTTAAGAGCTTACCTGTGAGATATACTTGAAGATGCAGGTATAACAAAATACAAAGCCAGATACAGTAATGACGGATGGATTAACTCGTTTCTCTGAGCACAAAGGACAGATTGTTCTGTTGGGCGGTAGTGGAATCCCTTCCTTGGCTACCTGTTAATAACAACACTTTAGACCTCGTATTTGAATGGGAAATACATATGTAACCATTTGAACATATATACCCTCGAACACAAATACAAATATATATTTGTAAAAAAACAAGGTGCCAAGCAGACGAGATAATAAAAAAACCAGCAATCTGGCATGAAAAGCATAAACACGATGTACCCAGTAAATTACCAAATACAAACTCTATTTTGCTTGCATCCTAATGTCCACCTACGACAGAAAATAGTCAGTACAACACTTACTTCCAAATGCTTAAACGAGTTTCAAATCTTTAACATACTTGATCAGTAACAAGTATTTAAATGAAAATTATTAATTTTTTTTTTAAAGTAAATAGCTGTATGAAATATGGCACATTTATTTCCAAACAAAGTTGACACTAAATATTAAATTCATAACCTAAAAGTTCGGCTAACCATTTGGACATGCACTGCTTTAACTATAGTGTCTCCCCAATAATGATGCTTCCATTCCTTAATAGCTAGTACAGCAGCCATTAGCTCCCTTTCATAAATCAGTTTTTTGTGTTGGATTTTCCTTATATTTTTTTATAATATTAGCTGTATATATATTTATCAATTTATGTTTAGTATTCTAATTTTTTTTTATTTCTCTCTCGTCCTCTCCCCTCATTTCTTCTTTCATCTCTATCTTCTTCTACATTTCTCCCCTTTTCTCTTCTCTCCTCTTTGCTCTTGTCTCCTTCTCACAAGGTTTTTCCTTTTTCTCTCACTACTCCGCCAGAAGCTCAATCTTCCTTAAAACCGACCAACCATCAATGTACTCGATCAAGMAATGTTGTAGGCCTTCCAAAACTGCTGAGCTCCAACCAACAAAGACCCATCTGTCAATTGTCGGTGTCAGTTTGAGCTTAAAACTGATGTCAACCGACCGACGTGTACTCTATTCACTTGCGGTAAGCAATTTCTACTACTAAGTTTTCTCACAAATTCCATTGGYTAAAGATATAAACTTTKCTTGGCACTTCTCCTATCCAGCACAAATTTTTTTCCATGTAACCAAGTTTCCTCAAGGAACAGTATCTGGAGATGTTTGTAGGAGTTTTGTTGCATGCGAGGGTGTTCTAGGAGAACCAAATAGAAAGGGTCCAAAAGGAGAAATCTACTCTCTCAATTACTCTCTTTGTGTAACCTTTTTTGTACATTATTTGCCTAAGATGTGTCCATCTCATACGGTGACTGGTGTTATCATCCATGAAGCATTATAACAAGGAATCTTCTCTCTTAAGCAATATTTTAAACATTGCACTTGAAGCATCTTGACTTCTAGCAAGGCAGCAACTAAGTAAAATTATCTCAATAATTATTTTTTAGTGGAATATGAGTTATTTATATATAACATATATATATACACACGCACGCACGCTTGCTTCACAAAAAAGGCCCGTGCGGCATGTGCTTAAGCTTCAAAGGTCCATTACACTTTGGTGCGCTTCGTGCCTTAAAGAACACTGGTCCACATGGACAGTAAGAAACCACCATATTTTTTAAGACAAGTAGACGCTACAGGTTGTGGTTTTGATAGCTTCTTAGACAAACTTTTCTTTTTGGCTTTATATAGATGTAATCTCATTTGCATAGTTATAATCTTTCTTCCCACATTTCCTAATGGAAAGGTGTTTTGTAATTTTCCTTGGATAGGAGTCCTCCCCACCTTTCGTAATTTCATACCATCAATAAAATATCTCTTATAAAAAAAAAAGAGAAAAAAAAAGGATGCTACAGGTTGTGGTTTTGCATTGTCTCAAGTCCAAAGTTCAGAAGAGAAATCCTTATTCAGTCCTTGGCTCGAATTGGTGTTGCATATGTACTAGGCAGGAACGGAAAATATTCAAATCATCTTTTTATTTTCTGCTTGGTGACTTCCCTGTGGGACAAATTTTTGGAGGCATTTGGAAGCCAGTTTCCTTTTCCAAAAAGTGTTATAAATTTCATCTTTCTAGGGTTGTTGGTCATAGTTGGAAGGATTGCAAGAAGCAGATATGGATGAATGGCTTAATTGCGATCTTGTGGGAAGTGTGGATTAAAAGAAACAAAAGATTTTTTCATGAATGGGATCTTATTTGCAAATATTTGGCCTTTGGGTAGGATTAACGTCTTATTCAAAAATATATATATATATATATATTTTATTGAATTATTTATTATTATTATTATTATTATTTGATAGGAAACAAGAGATATGTATTAATCACAAAAAAGAATGAAGTCAGGGCAACACGTAGAGGAAACCCCTCCCCAAGGAAACTATATCATGAAGGCCTTCCAAATTTGAAGGATTGAGCAAAGGGAGTAGTTACTAATGATACAAAAGTATTTTATTGAAATTTTTTTAATAATTATTGTTAATTTGGAATAACTTTTTATTGTGACGGAACAAATATACCCATGCTCCTGCATSTTACAGAGTATGTGAGTTGGATTGTATAATTTTTAGGTAATAGTACTTCAAAAACCAGAAAAAGTTCAAAACCCTCTGATATAGAGTTCAATGAAGCAAAAATTATTTCACCTTTGGAGGAGGAGGTGGTGGAGGTGGGGGATATACAGTTGGTGCAGACATTCGTTCCTCAGCAGATTGGTACCACCACTCCATCATCTATCAAGAGTAAAAGTCGTCATGCAATGAAAAAATGATCAAATATGMAATTCATCTCATCAACGCATGCTAAAATAATATATTCACGCGTTAAATCCTACATTTATAGGAATTTGACCAGTGTTGAACTTTATTCATTTTCAAAACACAACTTCTCAAATAAAAATGAAAAGATCCAAGATCTCTTTTGTACCACTAATTAGAGTGAACGCCTGTGAGTGGGCGAACAAAAAATAATTCTGAATTTCGGGATTAATAAAAGCAAGCTATTGATTAAAATTATATATTTTTCGTACAAGAAAAAATTTTTATTGAATAGAAACTATAACTAATTTTGTTACCCTAAAATTATAACAAATTGTAGAAGTAAATAAGAAATCTTCAAACTGATCTGAGACACAATTCTAATATAATAGAATGGTTGATTTAAAAAATGTCTAGAATTTGATGCCTAGAGTAGCTGAAGTTTTTTACCATTCTGATCCCTTTCCTTTGTAAAACTTGCTTGATACAAATATTTTCCATGAAAAATTTTGTATGCATAAAGCAGAGATTGTTAAAATCCCTATCATCATATTACAACTGGTACAATATACTTAAAATTCTTCTACTTCCTTTGCTAAGCACAAAAAACATGGATGACAAGACAACAGTTAGAACAAAATTGAAATAATAGGTTTAAATTATTATGCTCAAACAGATACTTAAAGGTATCRTATGTAGTATCGGATAAGTAAAGCACTCACTTTGAAGAAAAATACTGCTGCAATTAGTCCAGTCTGTGCATAATCAAGCATCGTGTACAAACAAGTGAGGATCCCTCCTTGTATTGCCTGTTTTGCATCATGTAATGTAGTTGGCATAAATAAAATGCCCTTTAAGCATACATATTGAACAAGAGAAAAGRTGAAATYGATGCTACAAGTTGAAGAGGACCACTGTTAAACTAGCATCCACAAAATTCATAGATAGACACATGCAGTTGAAAATCTGATGTAGTAACAAGTTCAATTTGTCAAGATTTTAGGGTTTGGCTCATCAAAGCTTTATTCTCTTGTACTCCTGCCTTTTTACACATCTTTGGTTGTTCTTTTCATTTTATTAGCTTTACGTTGCTTTCTTTCGTTAATTCAAGTTCATATCTTGTTAAAAAGAAAAACAAGTTGCCAAGCAGCCAACAAAACAAAGTAACATGGTCATCAAATCAACCCCCAAAATTAGTCAACCAGTCTCTTTACTCAAGAATTGGCGGATATTGCCAAAATTTAAAATTCATGATATGAAACATATTATAACTATTTCGGATTCAACAATTAAAAAAAAGGAAAAAAAAAAGAAGTCTTTTTTCTTAAGTTAAATAAATGAAATGAATTGTATTTTCCATTGTAATTGATTCCTTTTTCCTAAGCAATATACTCCACTTTCATCTTGAATCCTATCAAGTGATTGTCTGTAAGCTCCCAAGGGTTGGGTGATATCACCCAACTCTTGTAACACATTTCACACTGTCATTGAAAAGTTGTTTTCTTCCAAAAATAATAATAATGATGATGAGAAGGTGAAAAGGTAAAAAAGTAAAAAAGTGCACCAAAAATTATCTAAGTTGTACCTTCAACCAAGGAGGACCACGTAGTCTCTCACGCTCATGGCTTCGTATCTTTGAAATTCTAGACGATGTGTCCATCTACCTTGTGTCACAAAAAGGGTAAAGAAAACAATGAATACATAAAATAATGGGATAGAGAACTTTGAATGTTATCTATCTTGTAGCACTAATGAGCGGAAAAAGATGCCAATGTGTGATACATTTAATCTAATAACAGAACAAATATTTGAAATGCAACAACTATTATGTTGAAACTTGTCATAAATTATATAAATTGAATTTCAGTAGTTGTCAACATAAAATATATAACAGACTAATCAAATACATGTCATTTTCATTCAGAGGCTATACAAAGACTGCAAAATCAAATAAATGAATTGTCAAGCATCCATGATTAAATTATGTGTAGAACATCTCGAGAGAAGGGTATTCAAGACTAGCATGAAATAAAGAAGGTTATTATATTTCTACTAAAAAGAGTTACTACCTTAAAAATTTTCAAGAACAGTAAATAGTTACAGAATTACCAGCTCTTGTCCTGTAGACCGACAGACATGAACTCCAATGACCTGCAGTCCAATTGTATAGAATCCAGTAGCATCCAACAAATATAACAGCTGATAAGCAAATGATAGGCCTGCATTATCATAAAGGTGGTCTTTAAACAATGATGTTAAGGAGAGTTTATAACAATGAGTAAGAAATATAGACAACCGTAACAATATTTTATTCCAAATAAAACTTCAAGAAGTACCATTACAAATAAATACAAAGAACTTACTTTCTCTTACATGAAACAAAGTACTTTCATTAAAGTCTAAAGATATGATATTATTCAAGGGGTTGGATAATAAATGAACCATAAGAAACAATCTAGAAGGACATGCAAATCTTAAAGCCCTTTCGTAATTTACATGTAACCTTTAATCACTGTGAATCAGAAGAAAATAGCAACATTTCAAAAATATATTGTAGTGGAAATCCAAAGAGAATCTGTCATATTGGCTCTTTTCTTGATAGCTAAGAATCATGGGCATGGACACACCACACAGATTCTTTTTTTTTTTTTAATAAGAAACGGAACAATATATTCAAAAAACTCTTTGAGAAAAGGAGAAGACAACCTAAAAGGCTGAGGGTAGAGATCAACCTCCCAGCTTTCCAATCATTTGCTATATGTAAACTGTAATTATAAAAGAATTTTTTTGTGGTTTGTGGCCCACCAAGAAGCACACAAATAAAGATAAATGATTGCATGGAATTCTCAAAACATAAATATATAGACAAAAACAGGTGAAGACACTCAGATTTTTTTTTAACAACAAAAAGGAGTCCTAGAATAAATAGACATAATGAAATATACATTTCAAAAACAAATTGTGGTGAAAATCCAAAAGAGCATCRGTCATATTGGCTCTTTTCTTTTCTTTATTTCTTTTTTAGAAGAAACAATTTTATTGATAATATGAAATTATTAATACGAAATAAGGGGAAAACCCTATCCATGGAAGTTACAAAAAAACCTCTCCAATTGGATATCAATGTTGAAAATCTGTAGTGATGAAAGAGAGGGGAGCATTTACACCAAGTAATGACCAAGAAAACTATRGAATGAAAAAAACGGTCAAAATGAAGCTCCTTGTCTTGGAAAATTCTGTGATTCCTTTCCATTCATGTGGACCACATTAAAGCCCGTACAAAATGCATCTGAAGGAACTTTTTTCCTTTGCAAAGGGGTTACCCGCAAGAGTGTATGCCAAGAGAGAGAAGGAGACTTAAAAGCCCAAGTAGACAAGAAGAAAATCATATATCTCTAGTCTTCTCCTCATGTTTAGAAACTCTTTTATTCCTCTCAGACCAGACTATCCAAAAAAAACTGTTGTACAAGGGTTAAAACAAAGTGTTTACTTCTGGTAATGGAAATTCTGACCTTTGAAGATTTGAAACACAAAAGCCTTGGCTGACCTACACTGAACCCAACTCATAACAAATGCTTCCAGAAGCCTGAACCAAAGGGGCAGAGCAAAGCGAACAAAGAAGAATAAGGGCTAGCCCCTGGGTTTGTCTTAGATTAAAAAGATTGTATAGAGGAAAAAAAAATACTTGGGCATCTTGAGCTACCAAAGGGCTTTGAAAACTGGGGGAAGGGATGGCAAAAATTAAAAGGGCAGCAAACGAGGATTTAACAGAGAATAGTCAATTCTTGTCAAGGTTCCACACCTTTTGATCTTCCACCCTATAGATGGTTAAGAAAATAGAAAAAATAATAATAATTCCATACCTTTTGTTTTTCCAAACTGAACCCATCAACTATTTATTAGACTTAAACTTCACAAATGACCTATGATAATCCAAGCTCTAACGTGGTTCACAAATTTCCAAAATTTATTAGTTCAAAATAAGAATACGCCACAAAAACTTGAGGATGCAATGTATTTATACCTTCACTACTTGCATGGAGCCATGGGTAACAAGCACCAACAATTTTCTGAAATTTATTTATGACTCGTGCTCTTACTGATGCTTCAACTCTCAAAGCTCTGGTCGGCACAACGAGGTCCCCTCTCACATCATAAATTTCAGCATTATCAAACCTTTCATTATCATCACCCCATAAACTCGCTTGAAGCCTGGCTTCCCTTTCCTTATTGTAAATTGAATGCAACTTTGACTTGAAATAAGGCAATACAACCTGAAAATTAGATATTCATTGTATTAATAATTTTAAGCACGCAGTGTGTTGCAAGAAAGTCATAAAAATTTGATTAGGAAAAACCAGAAAAGAAAACTGATACAATGTTTTTTTTAATAAGAAACTGAATTTTCATAAGGAGAAATGAAAATATATATATATATACACCAGGGCATACAAAAAAACAGCTCCAGCGCAGAAAACTGATACAATGTAAACATCAGATATCTAACACATTGATCATTTAAGATATGGAGTATGCTGGAAGAAATCCATAAAACAATTCATTAGGGAAAAGCTAAATAAGACAGCCTTCTAAAAGAAACAAAACTTCTTTCCTTTTTTTAATGATAAAATACGAATGTTCATTAAGATAAATGAAAGGACAAAAGGCAAGGGATACAAAAAATGAAGCATAGAAATCGAGTGCATTTCTTAGGTCCCAATTCAATTTGTAATCAAATCAACATTACAAGGGATTAGGTTGCAACAGGAGAAAGAAATCAGGGACTACCTTATTGCTAATGCATATATCAGGGCAAGGAAAAATTAGAGAAGAAGAGCAATAAGAATTTTCTTGGGTTCAGTTCAAATCAGAATTCATCAAGTGAAAAAAATCGAAAAGGAAAACCAATGAAGGAGGAAGAGGGAAGAAAGCAGAAGACTGCACAAGACGTAAAATCATAGAAGATAAGGAATCTTTTGGGTCTGATGAAGAGAAAGACTACAAAATCATTTATCATTTTAAACTCTGTCCATGAAAACTTAATTATACTCAAAACCCCATCTGAAATTATATGGGGCAATATGTTACACAAAAATAACTATTTGTATCTCCTCTTTCCAAAAACTAAAAAGAATTCGGATCTCATACCAAATACCACCTTAGCATCTAAATGCCCTCGACTAGTGAGGGAAGTTCACACAAAAGGCTGAGCTAAACAGGTAGTGATTAACGCACTCATATACCAACTAGGTTAGATAAATGGATGGATGGTGGATRGATAAAGAGAGTGAGAGAGGGAGAAACAAGGTACAAAACATTAAATTTTCCAAGGAGATAATCAAAGTGAATTAAAACGCATCAATGTCAAAAGCACAAAAGTTTTATAGAATGTAACGATAGCTGCCTCCTCATTATCTTTTCTCAATGAACAAGAATCAGATCATACCAAGAAAACAACAGAAAGAACTTTTTGATGCTTTTCTAATCCTCTATGTTGAATGCCATCACCAGGGACAGACCGAGCATCTTCCTTTACTTTTATATTTACGGCTCTTCTTCTTAAACCATACAAGGATTCTGAAAATGAAGCATCTGAAGAATATGTAGAAAATGAATAACAATTAGGTACAAATAGACRAGAACAGAAATGTACAATTTTAAAACATGTGCTTTATGAGAACGACATCATTCACCTGTTGTTCGTAAGCTATGCGTTTCAAGAACCAGCATTAGCAAAGCAAAGAATTCATCTTCGTAGTCTAACACCCTATGAAAGAATGGTCTTCTTAGAGCTAAAACCTGAAAATTTTTCACCAAATTAGAAGAATTCAAGCATTAGGATTTCACAATAAATAAATAAATATATATATATATATATACACACACACACACAAATATATATATATATAGACATATATTACAATAAGGAAACGACGTACAACCGTATGAAAGAACGCGTAATGTGCACAGTCATGTATGCGATAGGAGACCAATCAATAAGGCAATGATTAGACAACCTGCACCAGCCATTACATTTCTGTAGCTATGGGGTATGTTCTTTTCACGCTAATTAAAAATATTTTTCGTAACTTAACTCATGATGAGGCTCTCCTCCTCTCATTTTTACATTTCCATGCTCGCAACGCAATAGTATCTTATCTGAAGAAGTAGATGATGAATGACCAGTTGTAAATAGTTGGAAAAACAACATATCGTCAATCAAAAAACACTCTCGACATAAGCCAAACGTCTTCTGCCAAAAACCTGGAGCACATAAGTTTTCAAGAAATTACCAACCCTATAGCCTATACAAAATTAGGAGGAGGAAAAACGGCAGCAAAACCATACAAGAGCATGAAAAGGGGGAATTAAAAAAACCCATTCTCAATATAATAGAAACCCATAATTTATGAACATAATTGAACTGAACAACAACACAAAAGCGCGGATAACACATAACTATCAAGATAAAGTATAAATTCGCCAGGAATCAAGCACGAAGACAAAATTTTCCAGGGTTGGAGTCCACGGGGAGACTGCATAAAATCAAAACTATTGAAGACATGGTTTAAAGAGAGAGAAAAGCATACGCCGACGGAGTAGRTGAGAGCAGCACGAAGGCTGGCGGGGAGCTGCTGAGCGGCGGCCATCTCGAAGAAGGTGGGACGAGTCCCTTGCCCTCCCACCTGAAACAACATCCTTCTCTAATTTCTGTCGATCGAATTCGAAGCTCAGTTGGAAATGGAGACGCAGTGCTGCTCTGCTATTCTTCCCACCAAAAACTAGAGCTCGCCGTACCGAAAATGGCACTGTTCGCTCGCATTTGCACGCACCATTAAACCCAAAATCAAAATTTCATAAATCACAAATTTAATCACAATTCTTTATACTTTTTCTCGAAAATCACAATTCTTTATACTATATATCTTACTCTCATCTGAAGTGTAATATTAAAGAAAAAAAATGTTTGATGTTTGAAGTGAAATGATGTCACAGGGGCAAGAGTATACTTCATCAATAATCGAAATATACCTCAAATCAAGAGTTCGTGAGTTTGATCCTCCAATTCCACATGTTGTATTTGAAAAAGAAATAGATGGCATGTCCATGTCCAAATCATAGGAAACTACTACCGCTTCTAGTGTTCTTTTAGTACAACAGATGGAGTGGAAATTTGAACACACAGCATTTGTTCTAATGTGGCTAAACCAAAGAGTTTACAATAGATATATTGACACGGATCCTATTTCTTAATATTTCACACATAAAAATCTCATGTACACATAAAAATTTGTATATAATATATTGTATTAAATTATATTTGTTGCAAGCAGTTTGAATTTATATTTAGTAACAGAGAGTTATTAGAAAAACACTGATTTAAACATTTAGTGAATTTTAGTAATCATTTCTATCCCACGCCAAATAAAATTTCTATACTTTAATATAAAAAAAAGGGAAAAGAATTATACAATATACTATATATAAATTTATACGCATGCAAGAAATTTTTAAGGGGTGAAATAATAAGAAATGCGCCTCCAGCCAACTATGCTCAAGCTGACCAACACAAAGAAATACATTTGGGCTCTTAAAAGAAATCGTTGGGCCAGTTTCCGTTCATTCTCACAATATCCATAAAGAGAAATGGCCCATTAAAGGCCCATTTATATCTTAACCCAATACTGTTCAAAGAGGGGTAATTCTGACTTTTCCACTCTCCCATTACCCCCTCCAAAATACATCACTGTACTTGGCATCCGTTCAATCTCTCCTTCGACCGCCCTATTTCCTCTTATTCAGCTCAGCAACAAAACACAGATTTTCAGAGATTTCTCCTCCAATACCTGCTGATTCTCCCTTGAAATACTTCAAGATTTTCCCATAATTTCCGTGGCCAACGCCGCCTTGCTTCTCATTTCTGCCTTCGCCGGAGAACTGTCGGAAAAGCTGCTTCCCGTCTTGCCTACACTGCTCTCCCGCCGTGGCTCTGCCGGAAACAGGTTCCTCTTCCTTTCTCTACGGTTTTTGTTTTTCTTGCTTGATTTTCCGTTGAGCCTCTGCTGATCTCTTTGATTTTCGTTTTATCGTTCTTCATCCTCACAGTCGCGTGCGCAGTTTGTTTGCTAATCGATTTGTGTGAAGACTGAGTCCGAGCATGACTGCGGAGGTGATTACTCAGCCGAATGGTGTTGTCACGAATGGCGACTTGGACCTCAATTCTAACCCTAAATCTGGCGCCGCCAAGAAGTCGCGGGAAAGTGAACGGCGTCGCCGTCGGCGAAAGCAGAAGAAGAACCAGAAGGCTTCTAAAGTGAATGAGGCTACTGCTGGTGATGATAGTGATGCTTCTGGTGACGATATGAAGGAGAACGATGATCCACACCAGGTTTTGTTAATTTTTTATGTTACGTTGAAGAAATGTTTATCAGTTTGTGGTTTAGGGTTTTTTTCTCTCTTAGTATTAGTATTTCGCTATTGTTGGCAAACGATAGTTTATGGAATGAAGATTGAGCTAGATAGTTAAAATTTGCAGTTGTTATGTTGAAAGGAGCTTGATATCTAAGACGTCTATTATTGTACAGCCATTAGAAGGGGATTAAGTTTGGGTTTAGATGATGCTCTACGTGAGTTATAAATCGAGTGCGTAACAAAGGAATGGTTCCCAAGCCCTAACCCTACCGAATATAGCTAGGTTTTGTTATGACGGTCTTTGGAAAATTATAGAGAATTCATGGATAAACTAATTTTTAAGAAATTGCATCTTATCTTTCTTGGTTCATAGTCCGACATGACGTGTCATGATACGCCTCGTGATATGTTAGTATCTGTTCCAAAATGCATTAATTTTTTCTGTTAATCCTTTCATTGAGCTAGCCTGCCGGTTGAGAACCCAGCGTTGATCATTTTCTTTGATATATCTACCCAGAATTTGTTTAATAAGGATAATAGACTTAGAATTTTGATTGTTGGACAGCAAGAACATCCATTGGTCAATTCCCTCGTCTTTTTTTGTTTCTCTTCATATAGTTAGTTGTTTTACAATATTCATTTATTTTGTTTTTTGATATTATAGGTTGTTGAGAATGTAGAAATTGAATATGTACCAGAGAAGGCTGAATTAGATGATGTCTTGGATGAAGAATTTAGAAAAGTTTTTGAAAAATTCAATTTCAGTGAAGTAGCTGGTACTGAGGTAAGTATTTACTTCCAGACTAATTTTGATTATCAATTCTGTTTATTCTCTTGTTGTGCAATCTTCTTACCCTTTTTATTTCTGTTGCTATATAGGAGAATGAAAACAAAGACGACTCTGCCCTAAATGCAGCCTCTAAGAAGTCTGACTCGGATTCTGAAGATGAAGAGCTCGATAACCAGCAAAAAGAAAAGGGCCTGTCAAACAAGAAAAAGAAGGTTAAGGGCCTTGCTATTATCTTACCCTTTATACATAAGGAATAGCATTGGTTATTTCTCATCACAATGATTAGAAAATAATTGGTTTTGTCATCTTTCAGTTGCAACGGCGTATGAAAATTGCAGAGCTGAAGCAGATTTGTTCGAGACCAGATGTTGTTGAGGTAGAAATGCAGCACTTTATACTGTATTGTACATATCTTTTACCTTAAAGTTAATCACAAAAGCCCTCAGACCAAAGCGTACCTTTTTTTTTTGAGTGGGTGTTGTGATATTCTTCTGGACTTATTTATTTACTGTTCAGATCTGGGACGCAACTGCAGCAGATCCTAAGTTACTTGTGTATCTAAAGTCTTATCGCAATACGGTTCCTGTGCCAAGGCATTGGTGTCAGAAAAGGAAATTTTTGCAGGTTTGTAATTCTGCTAATATTAAATTTACAAGTATAAACAAAAAAAAATTACAAGTGTATATATATCTATGCACAATTGGTGGTATGTTCAACATGAAGGAATGAGAGAGTTGAGTGAGGGAAGATCATGTTGATAAGGTTTCTCTTATATGTACATATCTGGTTCTTGCAGGGGTGTGGCTGTGACACTGTTGAAGCCGGGACTTGTAGGTGTTTGCTAAGAGCACCCTTGGATTATTTATGTTTTAGTATATTTGGTGGTGTGGGTTGGGATGTGAACATTTTTATGTTGCTTTGATGGGTGGATTTAATTGTGTATTGCATGATTTGTTTTCCCTAAATTTATCGTCATCAATATGCTAATCAATTTGCCTTGAAGATGTAGATGCCTTTCCGTTAATAGTGACCTGAATTCTATGATTCTAGTGATGAAATAATCTCTTAGTTTGGATTGTATTTTATTAGTAGTTGGATTTATTTTGTAGGGGAAGCGTGGTATTGAAAAGCAACCTTTCCAACTTCCTGATTTTATTGCTGCAACAGGAATTGAGAAGATTAGACAGGTAGCTTCCATGTACAACTTTCGATAGTTGTCTTTTCTTATCTTCTATCCTTAAATTAATCATTTTCTGATATGATAATATTACTGTTATAATGTAATAATGTTGTTTAGAAAGCTAGTTCATATTATTCTGGCAAAATCATGTAATAATGTAGGTAGTCTAAATATATTTCAATCCTCATTGTATGCACAATGTGACATCTGAAGTTGGTTATTCTTTATTATATTTGTTACGCAGGCCTACATAGAAAAAGAGGATAGTAAGAAGTTGAAGCAAAAGCAACGAGAACGTATGCAGCCAAAGATGGGAAAGATGGATATTGATTATCAGGTTTTACTGCTTTTAAATTTGATATGTATTTGACTGGTGGTATCTAGTTCTATGTATACTGCTGATGTCTTTGTTATTGTGTTCATAATGTGAACAGTCCAACTAATTCAATTGGCTACTGTGCACTAGGTTCTCCATGATGCTTTTTTTAAGTACCAGACAAAGCCAAAACTGACAACACTTGGAGATTTGTACTATGAAGGGAAAGAATTCGAGGTATTGGTTTGTTATTATTACTCATCTGCAATGCTCTTTGGTCTTTAGGATCCATTGCACGTGGTTATTTTTTCATGATTTCGGACATTGTGCATTTTAAATTTATAAGTAAGGAGCTTTGTAGAAGTCATTATTTGTACATGGTGACTGCTGCTTGTTCGGATACTGGGTAGCTGATCCATGGGGAATTTTTTCTTTTTTTTTTTTCCTCCTTGGCATACAGGTTAAGTTAAGGGAGATGAAACCAGGCATGCTGTCACAAGAACTGAAAGAAGCACTTGGTATGCCAGAGGGTGCTCCTCCCCCATGGCTCATTAACATGCAGGTTAGATAAGCAAACTTGTTGTCAAACTCAATTCTGGCCTAATGTTTTAAGCTGTTTTTATTTGTTATCTTACAACTTATATAATTTTTCTTTTCTTATAGAGATATGGCCCTCCACCATCCTACCCCGATCTAAAGATTCCAGGACTCAATGCCCCCATTCCACTTGGAGCTAGCTTCGGTTACCATCCTGGTGGTTGGGGCAAGCCTCCTGTAGATGAAGTAAGCTTTTGACTTTTTGTTTTTTATCTTCAGGTTTAGGTCTGCTGCAAAATCTTACTGTTTTACTTTTTTTTTCCATGGATAGTATGGCCGTCCACTGTATGGTGATGTTTTTGGCGTTCAGCAGCAAGATCAAGCTAACTATGAGGTGCCTTATTTATTTTTTTTAAGTAAAGACCTTTTTTTTATAGATTTAGTGAAGGATGGATACATCAAAACTAAAAAATGCTCAACTTAAATAACTTTCTCAAACTAGAGCTCGTTGGTGGAGAAGAGGTACAATTACAAAAGTAGATGGTGAACACCAATTTGAAGATATAAAATTTGCCTAATCCAATGCTTGTTCCTAATGTCTATGTATGTACTTGCGGGTTTCTATGTTTTGACTTCAATGTGGGTTTTTTTTTACGCCAATGACTCTGAAGACACTGAAATTTTATGACATTCTTTTATAGTCAGTTTCTTTCAAGAAAAAGCTTTTGAGAATAGTGTGCTTCTCTCATCCACCACTAATGAGGTCAGTGTATATGTCTGTTATTTGATTGCTTGATGCGTTGTCTAGGAGGAGCCTGTTGATAAGACCAAGCATTGGGGTGATTTGGAGGAAGAGGAAGAGGAAGAAGAAGAGGTGGAAGAGGAGGAAATTGAAGAAGAGGAAATGGAAGATGGCATTGAATCTGTTGATAGTCTATCGAGGTATGCCATTAATCCATTAGCATTTAATGTCAAGCTCAAAGTTTGAAATCTCTTTCTTAGTTTAACCATCTTAATTGTACTTATCTGAAAAATTTAAATCATCTTAAATAATGTTCAATGTCCAGGAAGTACAGATATGACATATTTTTTTTCAAAACATCAAGGGATATGTTGATTAAGACACTTAAATTAACATGAATTATTTAATATATTTGAATATTTTGGTTTATTATGTACTGAGTTATTCCTGTTTGAAGAGAATAGAGATGAAACTATAATTTGGGGTGGTGTGTGGTGGTTGGTGACATGGTTCGAGGCTTCTCCTTTTCTTTTCAATAGATGTCTTAATAATCTTTGGCTAGATATAGACTGAATTAAGCAATTAAAATTGTAAAACTTCTGCAATAACTGTTTAGTTCTATCCCAGCCATGTCCAAGCCCAACTGCATGTTTAAAATGAATAAATAATAGATAGAATGCTTATTTAGCCATTTATAATGTGCATCTGTGTTGAAACATGGCTGCATGATAGTGTGTCCCAGACCTGTTGAATATCGAAACCTGAACTTCAAAGTTCATTTGTGCTTCCCGTTCGATTCTGTTCTCTGAATAGATTCAGTTAATAGCTCCAAAATTTTGCATATGCCTGATTTTGGAATCCTATTGTGGTCCATTATTAACCATTGACTTGTTTTCTACAGCACTCCTACTGGTGTCGAGACGCCTGATGTTATTGACCTTCGGAAACAACAGAGGAAGGAACCTGATAGGCCTCTTTACCAAGTAACAGTCTTTACCAACTCTCTCACAAAACTGAATTTTGATTTACTCTAATCTAACTGTTTGATTTCTTGAAGGTTCTTGAAGAAAAAGAAGAGAGAGTTGCTCCAGGGACTTTGCTTGGAACTACACATACGTATGCAATTTACTTGCTTATATATATATAAAATATAATATATATTTTTTTTGATAACCATCCAACTTTCTTATTATTCTTAAATCTGACATTTTGATGTGTCTCCCTTCAGTTATGTTATTAGTGGCGGTGCTCAAGATAAGACGGGGGCCAAAAGGGTGAGAAACCTTTTGATGTTTCATGTTAATCTGTAAAGGATGATTATTCAACAATATGTAATAATCCGTCTCTTCATGGCTATTCATCTTGCAGGTCGATTTGCTTCGAGGTCAAAAATCTGATAAAGTGGATGTTACTTTGCGACCGGAGGAATTGGAAGCTATGGAAAATGTTCTACCTGCGAAGTATGTGATATCACTTATGACTTAGGCTGCTTAACCATTTTTCGTTTTTAGTTTACTATTTTTAAAAATTATTCTTGCTTCATTTCTTTATTTTCCTTTCACCTTTCTTAAAAACACGAAATCCCAGCCAAATTTCGAAAGCAAAAACAAGTTTTTTTTAGCTTTCAAAAACTGGCTTAGATTTGTAGGGTAACAAAACAAAGGAATAAACAGAAGTAGGTATTTATAAGCTTATTTTTTTACAAATAGAAAACCAAAAACAAAATGATTATCAAATGGGCTGTTCAGTTCTGTCTGGTTTTAGCATTGATGTTGTAGTGCAGCCCCTGATTCTTCTCTCTTTTCACAGGTACGAGGAAGCTAGGGAAGAGGAGAAGTTGCGGAGTCAGAGGGAGGACTTCAGTGACATGGTTGCAGAGGTGTGATTATTTTATTTAATGAATTAACCAATCAGCTCATTGTTCTTTGTTCTTTGTTTTTTTTTTGGCAAAAGAAGAGCAAAAATAAATCAAATCATTCATTCTTGAACTCGACTGCGTGCTAACATATTGCCAATGGGAGTTTCTTTCTTGCAGAACGAGAAGAAAAGAAAACGTAAGATGCAGGAGAAGGATGGAAAATCTAAGAAGAAGGATTTCAAGTTCTAGGACATTTTTTGTTATGGTGATAACCATGCCCATCGTGCTTTTATGTCAAGCAGGATTGCTTTCGGTGGAAACGTCTCGATCTGTGTGTAGTATCAAGTATGTGCTATCCTATAAACTTCTTCGACATTTTGTCGCCCTTCCTAAAACCTGGATCATCCTCTTCGAGGTAATCTACATAGTTAGTGCATACGACTCTTCAATAGTAGTAGTTTGTCACATTTAGTAGGTTATGTATTCGTTCTTCTCGACTCCCGAGCTTCAAAATGCTTGCCAAGCTGTGACCTAACAGAATAGTAGCTACTATTTTTAGCGATCAGAGAAGTGGTAGATCGATCATCTTCTATAAACAGAGTTCTATGCTGCTTTGTCATGGCTGCCATGTCTCTTAAACCATGGAAAAGCATAAAATTGTGTTTGCTTACTGTGTTCTATTTTTTTTTCCTTGTAATGTCTTATTAAAAACACGGTTGCTCTTACAGAGAGGAAATTGATCCAAACTAATTAGATTTTGAATAAAGCTTTGATCATTTTGAGATTTTGAAAATCCAATTTACTATGCTCTGTGTTTCCTTCTAGTCCTTCATTGAACATTCAAAATCACCTCAGTTTCTTCTTAGAATGATGGGCCAGATTAATATATGCTTATAAATAAAATTGTGAATTTCCTTAAAAAAAAAAAAAGAAATATGAATAAAAAAATTCTTTAATTTCTTTACTTTATAAGGTGAATTGGTTTTTATCAGATTTACTTTCAACAAAATGTTCAATGGGTAAATTTCATAAACAATGTAACTTTTTAAAAGAAAAAACTTATAAAACTAGTGTAATAATAAAAGTGGAAATTAAGTAAAAAGGTTCTAAAATAGGGTATACGTGCAAATTTGTGGTCGAAGTAAAAAGTCGCGTTTGTCCTACACAGTTTATGCCAGTTGTCGTCTTCTTTGAACGTCGTCTTCTTACTATTAATATTGAAGCTGTCCATCCTCGAGAGACATGACGAGTTTCATTTTTTAGAGATTGTTTGATCTCAAGATTTTCACCAAAAACCATCCAATTTTGAAAGCTCTCTCAAGATCTTGCTTCTCTTCCTGCTTTTTACCAGCCAAGTAAATTGTGTGCATTGTTTTTTTTTTTCTTCTTCTTTATGCTTCATCAATTTTGTTCCAGGTTTCATTTTATTTTATGTATTTATTGAAATTTATTAAATTCTTATGAAACTTTTTAATGATTAGTTTAATAGATGACAAAAATTGTGATGCTTATGAAAGTTTAAGATTCAATTTGATTACATTGAAAGTTGAAAGTAAAAATTTAACTCTAATTACTCAACCCTATTTGATGACCATTTCTTTTTTAATTTGTTCTTTTTGAAAATTATTTTATGTTTGCTTACCATTTATTTAGTATGTTTTAAAAAACATTTTTGAACTCTTAGCAAAATTTAAAAAATGAAAAACAAGTCTATGACAACTACATTTTTAGTTTCGAATTTTAATTTAGATTTTGAAAATGTTTTTAAAAAAATACATGCAAAATAAATAAATGGACAGGTGAAAGTGGTATTTACAAGCTTAATTTTTAAAAATAAAAAATAAAAAACAAAATAGTTATCAAACCAAACTTTAACTTAAAACAAATAAAAGTTTCTTTTTTCCAAATGAAACATTTATTCTCAAAGTTCTTTCTTGGCAAGGAAGAGCATTATATAAATATTTATGCTTCCTTCTCACACCCACGTAGGACATTAATCATCTCATTTGAATTTGAAATGAAGCTAAACATATTTCAATTTCAATTAGTCAAAATATTAAGTAACATATCTGCAGGTTCTTCAAATCTCTATCTCATATCTGTTGAACTCAAAAAAAAAAAAAAAATCAATCAATCAATCGTACATCAGGTACTGAGACTTTGGAAGAAGGCATTTGACTTTCTTCAAGCTATCACTTTGAAAAAAAAAAAAAAAGAATTTCACAATCATAACTTATTTTGCAATTTCAATTGCTAGCTGCTTTGAATATAATTCAACTCATCAAAATATTCCTAACTTCGTAGTATTAGGTTTCTATCTTCAACTTGCCACCTAGTGTATTTGAGCTGCTTTCAAAAGTTAAAAGTTGACACAATTCTAAATGTTAAATAGTTTAATCAATTTAATCTCAAAGTATAATATTTGTTATTTGATTGACATGCATAATATACTAAAGTAGTTTACTTGTAATTTTTTTTAGTACAATAAATGAGGTGGAGAATTCAAACTCGTGAATTCTTAGTCAAACACAGATTATGCTGAACTAAGTTCATGTTCGCCAATATCAGTAATATTATATAAAATAGGCATTATGAACATTGATTTTATGCTTGGATAGAATTTACAATTTTAATATACTGTTATTTACAATGATTGGCTTGACCATATTTGCAAAGATGTTATTTAAAAATGGTACTAAACACATACAAATAAGAGAAGTAAACAAACAAACCAAAAAACATAAAATAATCAAGTAGAATGATTTGAATAAAAGAAGCTTAAATTGAAAAGGAAAAAGACGAACGTTTAACAACACAGCTATGGAAGTTCAACAAAAACTCTAGTGCAAGAATCAAGAAAAAAATTTCAAAACAATAATTGAAATTTGCATATAAATATATTACCATAATATCAGTCGAAAATTGATAAATGCATTCAACACACAAACAAAACAAGCATAAAAAAAGAACATGTTTTAACTTTTGTTATTTCAACCATTCTTAAGCAACAAAAAGTCAATTTTTAAAGATAATCATATAGATGTAATCACAATTTAAGCTACCAGATGAATTTAATATTAAATATAATTTTCTAAAAGAAAAAATTCATTATTTAAACGCACTTTTCACTCTTTTATCAATTTTCAATTTTAACTTTGAACTTTCGATTTCATCAAATCACACTCTAAATTTGAATAAATTGTGTAATTAAACTAGAAAATTAGGGACAGAGAGTTCAACCTACAAAACATTCAAGATCAAGGCACATAAATACACAAATAGAACTGTAAAAATACCCACACCTCCCAGCTAAAATTCAACCAAAAAAAAAAMATTCAATTATTACAAAAACAATCTTATCCAGCCACAAAGGTGGCTAATATCCTTCAAATAAAGATAACTTAAATCACATTACTTCCATCATTCGAGATTTAATTTGAAAATTTAAGAGTTCAAGACTAAAACTGACAAACTTAAGACAAAGGGATAAAAGAGAAAATTGAAGTTGGCAAGAAAAAGATGGTTTTGAGATTAAGCAAAGGCAGAATTTTGAGGCTCAACTCAAGAAGTATTCACATGAATCATAGGTTAGAGCATAAGAGCTTTTAGGACAAAAGAGGCAACAGGCCAAAAAAACACATTATAAATACAGCCCCTTTTTCCTAATATAAGGTAAATTCTACTCCCAAACCCTACACCTCAATGATCACTTCATTTTGTCATGTCAGTTTGAGAGTAATAAGCACAAGATAATCAAGAGTGGGGGAGAGGTTGGGTTTGTCTATCTCTGACTAAATTACTGTCTAAAGATCGTCACCTGCAGTTCGATAATCTTTCACGCCTGAAACTCCAAAACCATCGATTGCCAGCTAATTGCAGGGAAAAAGGCTTAACAGTTAAGAACCCCACCCCCCACTGTTACTTGCACCAGAACCACCCCAATTTCCTTTGGAATTCCCACCACTTCCACCCCAACCGCCTCCGCCCCCGCCCCCACCATCGCCACCGCTATCGCTCCATCCGTTACCACCACCACCACTCCCACCAGAGCCCCAGCCACCAGGAAAGGCTTCTTTGCCTGGTGAATTTTGAATTTTAGCTCCTGGGAAGTTGCTTAATCCATCATCCCCATCCTTGGAAGTTGAATCCCATCTGGAGCCATCATAGCTAGAATCTTGCCTCTCATTGTTCACGTTATTCCCTCTATTATTATTATACGAGCCTCGACCACGCCCACGTCCACCATATGGCCTAGGTAGACCACTTGGATGTCCATCACGACCACCAGAATTTCTGTTGTCATTTCGCCCTGCAAGCAGAAAATAAAGAAAAATGGGAGGTTAGATGAATTAGGTACCAGGACCGAACCATATGAATCTGTACCAGGACCCAGATCTCCCAAAAGAATGAGGGAATAACAACCAAGAAAGAACAATCTACGACTGGAGTAAAAATCATAGCCAGTCCAATCGAGGATAACGAAAAAATATTCACAAAATTCCACATCTTTCATATTGTAGTTGTAAATGTACTTATCAATGTAAGGTGACAATGCCAAAAGAAAACACTCTTACAGGAGCAAAATTTAAGAAAGAATGACAATTATGAACCTCAGAACTCAGACGCACCCCTCACACTCCCCCCACCAACACCAGACAGCTGCTTGCAAAAACCCGAGTGAAGCTTTGGATCATTAGACGTGTCATTCCTATTGCTACAGACTGATGAGAGACTAAGCACACAGTACGCAAATACAAGAGATATTAGGTGTTGCTATATTGACTTAACCAAGTCCTGTCAAGGTAGAGTTTAGCATGAACCAGACTACTTGACCGTTGAAACTACTAACATATGATGGGCATAATGTAAGAGGGAAAAGAACATAGTGATTCGTGGAAAAAATTACACTGATGTGTTAAGTAATCTATATTCTCCTATAGGAAGTGAAAAGCTTTATGCGATCTAATTTAGAACATTATAACTTATTAATAATATTTGAATGAGTTCAGTAAACTTTTGGTTTGTATCCCACCTGAGGTTTATAAATTTAACCAAGTTACCACTTATTTTCACTAGTTAATAATATCTATACATTCAGCCATGACAGAATCTTTTTCTATAGAAATTTGTGACAGGATTTTAATCTTATTCCGTAGAAATTTTATGGAATTTAGGTTGGTGGCCACTATGAGATTCAAATCCACTCTCAAAGTCCCTTTACTTTCCCTAATAACAACCAGGCTGCTTCTATATATATATATATATATATATATATATATATATTATATACACACATGAATTCTATTAAACCAAAAGAACGGGGAAAAAAGAACTCCCAAATGACACAGATTTGCACAAAATCATAAAAATTCTTTTAGAGAGAGAACTAAGTAGAGGAAAATAGCCTGACTGGGTCACGACAAAGAAGCTCTAGTTGTTAAGAACAAGAAACGTCATTCAACATGAACGCTCTAAGAACAAAAGTAAATTGAATGCAGTTCACAGTTCTCATAAATATTCAACATGAAAATTTGAAATGCAACATATTGTAGACCTCACCTGTTCTAGACCCAGGAGTAGAAGAACGATCCCTGTCAGATGACTGGCTTCTCCAGCCACCATCATGTGATGAACCACCCCAAGGACTACCTGCAGATGCTGCTGAAGAGCCACCAGTTGCAGGGCTCCGCATTGGTACCATTGCAGCAACTGATCTGATTGATGGTGCCGAGTCATTCTGGGGATCATCAATGTGCCTTTGAAAATAGGCCACAAGCCTATCAATATCTTCAAACATCCTTTTCCGAAATTTAAATCCCTTTGGGTAGAGACCAATATACTCATGGTGTGGATTTGTACTTCGTATGTATGTCAAAATGAATGTACCCGGATGCTCATGAGAAATTCCAAAACCATAAACTATTCTCATTGGATATTCTGACTTCTCAATCCTCATAAGTTCATCAACTTCTGCTTTTGTGCCCCTCCTGAACTTGCGATAACTAAGCATTGCCTTTAAGTGGGAAACTAAGGGATCAACGTACCGATCCATCACCTGCATTTTAGGGGGATACAAGGATTCAATGGAGGTGTAATATCAACTTCAACAAAAATAAAGAAATACAGAAGTTCTGTATAAATTTCATGCATAATCATGCGATGGTTATTCAATAAAAGATTTGAGGATTTTGCTGGGGAAAAAAATCAACAGAGAGAACAGGATGACGGATAAATTTTCAGAATTTAAAAAACCATAAAATAATACCAAGATGCAGAGATCTAGAGATTAACAGTTCCATAAATGTAATACTTTTAACTCATGACGCAAATCACATTGAAGATGTCCACTATAGCTACCAGAACAAGACACTAACCTCGTCCAAATCTTCAAAAGTGTCCTCCCCAATTTTCAAGGTCTTCCCGATGCGCAGCAAGCTTGTGATGTCTTTATGCTCCTTTCCACCTTCAACTATATCTTTATGAGCATATACTCCATCATAAATTTTAAGTGTCAAAGTCAAAAAAGAAGGTCCACGGGAACTCGGTCGAACAATACTTTCACCAGGATCCTTGTCAGACAAGAACTGCCAGAAAGAAAGAATGTTAGAAAAGACTCTAAAAGAGAATAAAGCGTCCGTGAAGTATCATTCATTAAAAAGTTAATCAACCAATTCTAAACCATATACCTTGAAGACTCATTATTCATCACAAACCATGAAATTATAGAAATCAAATCACTTCCCTCTTGCATAAAATATCGGTAACATTAACGCAGATAATACAAGAGAGAGGCAGAGCAACTTCCAATTCTTTTGATTCTTTTTTGGCTTCCTATTCTCCTGATCCTTTTTTCCTACTTTTTCTCCATACATGTCTTCCTCTGACTCTTCTTCTTCCTTTTCCACTAATTCTTCTTTTTTTTTTCTTTGATTCTTCTTCATCAAAGAATTTAAAGGAAGAATTGAAGAAGAAAAATATAACATCGAAGATTCTTCTTCCCTTTACTTTTTGATTACTGTATGGGGGTAGTTCGTCTTCATTGTACTTGATGAAAGTTCGTTCTTTTTTTTTCAAGACTTCTAAGGTGACTGAACAATAAAGCATATACCACTTACACATTTTTATCTTCATTAGTTGTGACGGCCGGCTCTCAACTTAAGTACAACCAAAATTTTAAAACAAGAAAATATATTTTTTCGAAAAAAACAAACCTCCATTGCTTCATCTGCTGTTATATTCTTGAAGCGAGGATGAACTATCATTCTTGGCTTGAAATGCTTTTTCGCGAGTTCCTTTTCTTTCCGAGACTTTTCTTGCTCACTCTGTAGGCTGCTTCGATCTTCATGATAATAGGGATCAAGATCTCGAGTAATCTGGTTTCGGTTACTTCTCATCTCACTCTCCTTACAAACAAGGAAGACCTGATACCTATTTTTCTGAATCGATTTGATCTTGCAAGTAACAATATCCCCCTCATGCAACCTATCAGATAAGTCAGAAATCTCTCTAGAATCATCAGCAAAATCTTCTTTCATAAGCATCCCAGTCAATCCAGATTCAAGACCACAAATTGCTCTTTGACCTTGTACCTTGCGGACTGTAGCTTGGACAATTCTCCCTTCCGCAAGGGTATCCTCTGTTTCACCAGATATCATATAAAACTCTTCATCCTGACTGGGCTCTTCATATTGCTTACGCCAATCCTGAAAACCATGCATCAGTTCTCTTTTTATGTCAAGAAAAGTCTCTCTTTTATCTTCCCGTTTCTTGCTCGCGGCATATTCATCAACATCAAGAGTCCTCAGTAAATGAGGCCGGTCTCTAACATGCTCTATGGCCATCTCTGCATCCTCATCATCATTAGCATCACCTTTAACATCTTCATCAAAAACATCTTTCGCTAATTCTTGCGCCAGAGCATAAGATTCAGGATGAATTCTTGTATCATCCAATAAATCAATAAATTGGCTGCTGCTTGCAGCCAACCCACTCCGCCTAACACGCAAGAAACCAACTGCGTTAACAAATACCTTTTTACCAAGACCATGTGCCGTAACAAAGTCTTTACGTGTGAAAATTGATCCAGCCCTCACCAAGGATCTCTGCAAAGAAGCAGCCTTCCTAGGTCCAAGTCCAGCTATAAATTGCAATGGGCTGAACAACCATTCGTGGCTTATAGCCAAATTAGTGTCCAGGCCAACCTGGTTGGTCACGTCCACCATAACCTGTTCGACCATCCCATATTTTTCATCTGGGGTCATAAAATTCTCCAAAGGATTTAGTTTCCAAGATAAGATCTCCTTTCCTGGACCACAAAGTGTCGCAACCATAGCCAGAGGATTTTGCAGATAACGTCCAAGAGCAACAGCACGCTTCACAATGCCTGATGAGAAAAAAAAAAATAGAAGACCACTTCCAATAAAATAGGGGTTTAAAAATGAAAAGAAATCAATACATAAGAAAAAGTTCAGCGTACAAGTACTACCTGATTGCCCTTGCAATTGGTCAGAGGAAATCCGAGAATTTTCATACAGACGTGGGAGGGACTCATCACCATATACAATGCTTAATCCATCCATCTCATGTCCAACGTCTCTAGGATTCTCCTCCACCATCTTAAAGATAATCTGATCAAAGAATAAAATAGCAATTGCATAACATAGTACTTGCCATCTGATCTGGAATAAATAACATGATATGATGTGCTTATATGCATAATTAAGTGATTCTCCTTTGTAATGAAAAGATTGACATACATATGACATATTTATAACCCCCCAAAAAATTGAAGCCATCAATAGTAGTGGAATAACATCAAAGAAAGTTCAAATGAACCTAGTGCTTCACTCCCCTGCTAGACAAGCACAGACCGTTCCTAAAAGAGGGGAAAACTATAATCTCATTATAGAATTTAATGACCAGCACCACTATCTGTAGGAACACTAACCTCGTAAATGTCATCTTTCAATCGGGTACAAGATAAATTAACAGCTCCTAGAACAACAACATGTGGTTGATGGTCTGTCATGAATTTCAAAACTCGCTCTTGATCATTTTTCTTGCGTTGTTGGTCATTCACATTTTGAGAACGTAGGGTGAGAGATCCAGTGTAAAGCACATCCAGCACCTCGCCTGATGAATCTAACATCACAAAGGTGGTAGCTGGCTTTCCAGGACCCCAACAGCATGCCATAACCCTTGGGGCAGCTTCTTCATCAGAACTAATATCATTTTCTTTGTGTTGATATGGACCAACAGATATTTTATTCCACAAACTCTTTCCATATTCCATAAGTAACCAGTTTTTTGCTCTACTATTCATCAGCGATCTTGCTTCTTTCTCCATGGAAGGCAGAAGAAAACCAGAAAGTGCATCCTGCAATATTAACTTTCTCTGCTCATTCCATAGCTGAGCAGATTTGCTAACACCATCACTGAGATAATATTCATTAAAATCAGTTATCAACTTATTTAGATGCTTTTCGGGTAGCTTGAGAGTGACATTCAAAAGTTTTTCTTCTTCAGCCTTCTGAATAAGGAGCCATTGTGCATCCTCAAATCTACTCAATGGCTTTTCACGGAGCCACTTAACAACTGAAAACTGATGAAAGGAATCTATTGCTACATTTCCATCTGGCGTAGGACTTGTTGATATCACGGCATAGTCCATAAAGTAGCTCCTAACATGCTTCCTTACACAAGGTTCACAACTAATCTCAATAGCTGCCTGAAATAACATGAAGAGACAGTAAAGACCCTGAATAATGCTATACAGCATTCTTTGACTAGATTTACGAAAACAAAACTATACTACCATATGCCTGGCTCCTTTGAGTACAGCTTGAGGAGTCTCAAACATCGCACAAGTAAAGTTTGATGCCATCTCTTCAGGTGTTTCCTTTGGATCCTCCAACTCATCATTTCTCTACAATAAATTGAACAGGTGTTATTCGTATATTCACTATTACAGACAAAATCATATCAAAGAACACTGACCATCTTTTCTAAGGAGAGCTGCAACCCAAATTGCTCAGAGCTATAGCCAAACTTGCCTGCAACCTCCCATAAGCCGGCCTTACTACAAATACTGTACAGTGATTTCCTCTTAGGCCTTTTGAACTGTCCTTCATCAACACCAACTTCACCAGGGGGAAAATGCAAATTAAACTTTGAGTCAACATCATCTACCTCCCTCTCTGATTCAGCTGCCTTGAGAGATTTCATGACCGACTCAAAAAGTTGATTATTCAAAGAGAGTCTAGTTTCATCATAAATCCTACGTGACTCCTCCTCAAATCGCTTACTGTAATATGATTGAAGTGCATTTTTTCGCTTTTGAAGAAGCAGCCACTTTTTGTCCAATTCTTGGATTGCCCAAAGTATCTACAATGAAAAGTAAACAAATGTTTCATACCATTCTAATCCATGGAAGTAAAGAAATAATTACTTCCAACCACAGTTTTACTCACCTTATGCCACTTTAATGTGGGTGCTTTTTCATTTTTACCCTGATCATCAACGGCTTCATGTTGTGTATCTTTTAACAAGCTTAGAATCTCCTCCTTCCTATACATGGTGATGAATGGTATCTAAAAGAAAGAAGAATATACAAAATATTAGAACAAGTAAAAATGAGAATAATAATAAGCATAATAGATCAGATAATACTGACATCTAATTTTTGGATATGTACAAGATCCAGAAACCTCAGAATATCGTCCTTTACTACAGATAGGTCTTGTCCACTGGCTGTGCCGAACAGAGAGTTTGTTCCATTTGCAAGATGACCATGTATCCATGAGGTCTCATCCTCCAGACTAATCTCATCCATAGGAGGAGGACCCGTGCTTTCCTCTGAAATCTAAAATAAAGACAATAAAAATGAAAAAACCCATGAAGATGGCATATACAATACAAAGGTATATCAGATATGAAAAGAAACCTGCATTCTTTCAGGTATGTCAATCTCCCTTATCTGGTCATCTTTTTCTGTCATATACTTCTCAGAAATTACAATGGGTTCAAATTCATCTTCTAATCTCTTTTCATGCCACTCATGACTATCCAATTCTCTCTTGCGAAGCTGAAGAAGCTCATCAACATCCCCAAAAATTTCATGTGCCTCCTGCAAAGCAGTTGATGAGACACCAGGTGCTTGTCTGGACTTTTTTTTCTTTAACTTCTTCCTCCTAGATCAAACAGTTAATAAATTGAGATTAAACATGTACAATAAGATCATTATTGGTAATAAAAGAATTAAATGGAACACACTAGAAATGAAAAGGTCTGAGGTTCCTAAATGTATGAAAGAAAATCTACCTTACGGGAGCCCCATCTTCATCAACTTCTTCATCTACAATGAAATCTGCCATTTCATCCTCATCTCCAATGTCAACGTCTTCTTCCTCTTCAGGTTGTTCCTCCTCTTCCGCAATGTCCTCAAGTGGAGCTTCAAATAGTTACGTAAGGATTTAAGAAATAATTATGAGTGATAGGTCAATTAGAAACTAGCTGTGGTAGTTCTGTTAGAAGTTGGAAGTAAGAAAAAGATGAATCTGTACACATACCTTCATCATCACCAAACAAACTACGTTTAAGTTTTTCCTCGGCAGTTCGTCCGCCTCTACTGCTTTCAACAAAATCCTCATCATCAGAAAACCCAGAAGGCTCCACGTTGTCTCTTTGAGCTTTTTTAAGCCTCTTGAACTTTTTGCTTCCCTGAAAAAAAAATCCAAATGCTTAGAAATAAACAATTTATTTGACCTAGAAACAAAATCTTTCACTGATTGATAAAATGAAAAGAAACAAATGCTCAAAGATACAAACTCCAGAAGGGAGCGAAGAAAAGTGCTTAGAAATAAATAATAAGAAGCGACTTATCAAAATTCACTACCTTGGGCCGTTGAATAGTAATATTGTTGTCCTCAAGGAGTTCATAGTCATCTTCATCAAGCACATATTCCTCCCTAGGAAAGTGAAAATCATCTTATATCAACAGAAGATTCTATTGAGAACTTCTATACGTAAAACAGCTATTTAACCTACTATACTCTATACGCAGTAATGTATAGAGGCAGCGGACGCAAATACCAACCCGGTGCTTTTTATGGCTCCATTTTGCATATTATAAATTCAAAGAAAACTATAGCCTCCAACCTCCAACATAGTCTCTATATTGTTTCAGGCTAAACTCTTTTTTTATAAGAAACAATTTCATTGATGGTATGAAATTTACAAAAAGATAAACTTTATCAATGAAGTTACAAAAACCTTCTCTAGTTGGATATAAGAGAATTCAAGCCAGACTAAACTCATTTAGAAATGTAGAAAGACAAAACCCATTTCAAATATAATAATAATAAAATGTCAGAGAGTAAAATTCACTTTTTCTTCCTTTTCTTCTTCTTCTGCCTTTCCTCATCACTGTCTTCCCTCTCCTCTACATCTTCTTCATCTTCTTCATCAATATCATCAACTATGAAACCATCCTTTTCATACTCATCCTGTCCTTCTTCTACAAAAAAAGGGGGGAGGTTTATTACCACGGAGGCATTGACAGCAGCAAAAACTTAATTCAACATAATTGTAGGGCTATTGTTCAGCCCTCAAGAGTCAAGACACACCAAAAGAAAAATAAAACAATGTACATATACCATTAATTGTTGCTACAAACAAACACAGAATGAAAAAGATGAGATGGCAATTGTTGTTCGAACAATGACAAAATAATTCCAATTTCTAACACGCAGAGGTTCAACTTTTCCTTTTCGATAAAGACCATTATATTAAAGAAAAATACTACAAACATGGATAGGGAGATGGAATACCCTTGCCCACTCAAAAAGTCAGAAAAAAAAACAATTACAGGAGCCCTCCCTAATTAGCTTGAATTAAACGAGAAATAACGACAAAACCCCTCTGACAAGAAGCTCCATCTCAAAGCATAATAAAATAAAGAAACTCGAGGTGACAGTTATGTTAACATGTAGGGTAAAAAATCCAAATATTCCTCACAAGCTAAAGAATCTAGCAGGTTACCATAATTGCATTTAACCAGCAAATCATAGCTTTTCTGTTAAGGGACTGTTTCATAGATATAAGTTGTCGCATGAAAAAGTCTCATATGGATTGCACCAACCAGCTTAAGAATATTCCATCAAAAGTAGATGAAGAAAGAGCAGTTGATGCAGAAATGGTCCTGATTTTCATCGTTCCTGTTGTATACCTCACATCAGCAAAGAGCAATGACTAGAAGAGAATTCTTCTTTGAACCCCATCATAAGTTTCATTTTACCAAGTATAAGGGACAAAGTAAAGACTTCCCCCTTTGGACATCCTCAACTCCAAACAAAGTAGCGAACCCCTTGTGAAGCATAACCATTCTATGACACACAAGATTGACTAGAGACTTGAAATTAAGATCCATAAATCTATAAAAGGATAACCACATAAAAGCAATTTTTGGGGCCGTGAAAGTCTGTGGGAGGAGCTATGGGGTGTGATGCAATCTAACCCCTCTATTTGGATTCTTTCCAATCAAATGCTCCACGTAGTGAAGAAACCAACTTGCCATAAGAATCAACTATCTATCCCAAAATCGAGGATCAATACAACTTCCTCCATCATCAAACAAAAGCTGAAACTTGAACCGTAAATACCAAACATCTGCCAGAAATGTCACGCTTAGTAGAAGGGAAAAGCCACAAAAGGTGGTTTGGGTGCACTTGTATTGAACACAACAATGGGAGCCAAAGATAAGAGGCTCTGAAGATAAAATCAAAGGTATTAATCCTCAGGACATGACAACAAGCCAGTAAAAGAATGATATTTTCTTTCGCACCTTTAACCTCTTGATCTTAGAGAATAAAGGAGAGTTCAACATAGACACAAAACAAAACAGCCATCACAGAGTAAACAGAAGATCCATCCAAAGGTAACTATAAACTTTATGATTCATCATGGTCGTTAAACAGTTTCTGCTACTTTTCTAAACTCTACCGTTCCCAAAACACATTTAAAAACGAAAGGTCGCCATTAACTTTCAATTCACTCCCCAAGTCATCCATGACTAGGGAGGAATACTCTGCATGTTTGAAAATAGTTTCTTATCCAAATTCCTTCAACCTGAGAAATCCTTTCAGCCTACTGGTAGCTATTGCAAGACCTAAACAGTTGATAATCACAGACTCGTGAAACTCATAGGATATGTCACATGCCCTAATGAGTTACGAATATGCCACACCCTTCGGTTTAATCCTTAATCGTCACAATAAGTCTGCCCATAACTTCAAGAATTGTGACAGTTTCTCGTCCTCTATAAACGAACGGGAGAAGGAAGAAGTGGGCAATATTACACTCTTCCGAAGATAAATGGGAAAAGAAAAAGAAAGAAAAAAACAACAAAACTGACACATTGACTACCAATCGGGCCACAGAAAACCCATAAACATCCGACGAAGCTAAATGCAAATCTGAACAAAAACAACGAACGATTTCTGACACAAACCATCGTCTTCGTCTTCATCGTCCTCCATGTTATGCCTGTCAACGTCCTCGCCGTCAAGCGGTTCCCGGTCGTCCAATTCAACCTCATCTACAGAAACATCACAGTGAGAAAAGAGGGAATAATGCAATAAATACACAAATTCCGAGACGTTTGAACAGCCAAAATTGAAGGAATAAAGTCGAGGCCCGACCTTCTTCGTCGGATATCACCGCTTTGCCCATTGATGGAGATGAAAAACAAAGTATGGGGAAGTGGAAGTGGGGATTTGAGGTGAGGATTGAGAAAATTGGAAGCAGAGAGCACCTGCAATGGAGCCCTAAGTAGAAGAGAGATGGTAACGAAGTTAAAACGTTGTTCAAATGAAACAGCAGCACAGCGAAAGCGAATTGCTCCTCGATTCGCCCGGTTTCATAATTTCAAACCGAACCGGCCCTTTGAAAACAGAACTCCCATGGCCTACAAATTACATCAAAGAAAATATAGATATTTCTTAAAAAGATTATTTCTCAAATTATTTCCAAAAATAATTCTGGGAAAATTATAGGTCTTCTTCCTAAAAGACGACCTATGCTACACCATAATTTTCGAATTGCATGGTGTCAATGTATTTTTTTTTATTATGGCATGTCGTCTCAAGGTACTTCAATTGTATAATTCTAGCACTCTACTATAAGTAAATGAAATGAATTATATTAATAGGGTAATTATAGTATTTAATAAAAACACATCATTATATTTTTCTTAATAATATATTCTTTTAATAGTAATTATTTTAAATTTTTTAGAATTAATAGTTATTTTATTTTAGAAAATAAGATAAATCTAAAAGGTAACATTTATTTAAATTTGTTTAAAAGATAAAATAATTTTAATATGCCAATGGAATAAAAAATAAAAAATGATACAATAGAAACTTGAACTCATAACCTCTAAATTATAAAACATGTATACAACTACTACCAAAGTGGTGGGGTCGTACAATTTAGGCACATATCCTTTCTTAAGAGACGACATGCCATGATTTAAAAAAAAAAAAAGAAAAAAAAAACATGGCGCTAGTGAAGTGGCAATAGATGACTTATAAATTTTCAAACATTATTCTTGTAAATAGTTTATGGTTGATATATATTTGGAATAAGTTTGAAATAAAGCATTATTAAAAAAAATCCAATCACTTAACTCCTAACTTTGAATCTATCCATATTAGTTATACTAAAAAAATATATTTATATTAAATTGTGTTCATATTACTGATATTTTATTAGTTTTTTATATTTTGTTATCTATTATGTCGAACCCATATAGATATATGAAAACGTTGATGGATAAAAATTTAATATTATAGATGTATCTAGTTAGTAACTGAATTTTAGAAATTATCTAAACACATCCCTACATTGTATGTTTAATGAACTGAAAGGTGTCTAAAATGCTTTTAAAATTTTAATTTTTTATTTAATAAATTTTTAACTTTAAATTTTGTACAATAGAAATTTGATTTATGAAATATGATTTAAAGTTTATAAATCAACTAAAAATATATTAACTTATTATTTTAATTTTAAGAACTTATTAGATACCTTTAAAAGTTAAAAGACTTATTAAACTCAACTCCCATAATTTAAAAAATAAACTTGTAATTTAACATAAAAAAAATTAATATCATTTTTACCTTTAAATCTCAATAATATTATATTTTAACCTTCAAATTTTTAAATTTTAATTTTAGTTTCTAAACTTCTAAAATCATTCCATTTTTGCCGTTGAACTTTTAAAATGAACGTGGTATGTACATTTATTTTACTTTTAATAAATGACGTGACTTCGTACACGATGCTAATGAGCCTCAACCTCATCATTAGGTCGAGTTGGGCCACTACGAGCCCAAGCTCGGCCTTGGCCCATACCTAACAGACATAAGATATTGTTTCGGCCCAAACAAATCCAGCTCGATCCAACCTCCAATAGTTAAGCCTATGGTCTAGCCAACGGACTTGGTGCATTGGACCAAAATTCGTATGGAGGTTGAGAAAAAAAAACCATTTTTTCAAGCCAAAATTTTACTAACGTTTATTAGATTTATATTTTCTATTAAATTTACTTTTTTAAAATGTTCTGTTACTTTTATTTTTTATAATAATATAATAATATTGGTCCTAACATTTATTTTGCTATAAATAAATAGATAACGTGACTTCAAGTATGTATGCTGCACTAACTTTAGTGTTATATGGAAGCCACGTAAGTTGGTCGATGTAAGTACAGTGTGAGTAGATAGTAGGTGGCAAAATTATATGAAGAACTAAAAATATTATTTTTTGAACGTTTATGGACTAAAATTCTTAAAAATTTTGGAGATCAAAGTCTTAGAATAGATATTTTGCGGGGACCAAACAAATAATCCTAAAAAATGAAAAAAGACAAATGGAATCAACCAAAAAAAATGATTTAATCAGGAACTAAAGAATTGTGGGATTAAGATTTTCATTTTTACTCCTTACTTTCAACTTTAGTTACAATTTAATTTTTTTAAAAAATTCACTATTGTTTAATTCATTCCATTAAAAGTTACAAAACATTTTTACCATTTACGAGAATGAATAAGAATCTAACGTTACAAATTATATGTGGTTGAAATTAAAAGAGAAAAAAAAAGGTCACTGATATTCAATCAACATTATTATTATTATTATTTATTTTTGAGAAATATTCAACCAATCTTTAGTAGTTGGGAATTTAAAATAAAAATAATCTTAACATCTTAAAGTTTACCAAAAAAAAGTAATGATTTCGAAAATAAATGTGACTTGTCTCACGTAATCAAAATAAATTATGGTTCAAAAGAAATAGATAAATTATAAACTCTTTAAAACTTAAGGAACGATTTTAGCTGAGAAATGAACGTAACACTTGAATATACATCCCTCTTTGGAAAAATAAAGAAAAATGAGTTTTGGTTGAGAAAGGAACTTAATACTTGAATTTAGATACGTGTTAAATTAAGGTACTATTTCAGTAATACACGTCTTAATTAGTTAAGCTAATCTAGATCGACAATTAAAATGCTATTTTTAATCATTAAAAGAAATTATAAAGAGCAAAATTTCCTTCAATTTAAACCACATTAGAGATTGAGGACAAGTTCATTTGGACTCCATTGACGTTGAGGTTGTTCTTTATTTCGAGTACTTGAGATGTCCCTTGTCCCTGGGGATCCCAAAGTGTCTTGACATCATGTGATTTGGTATGCTGGGTGTATCCCTAAACCTTTGCTCTCTCTTGAGTTGGTTAGCTACTCATGATCATATGTCGACTCGTGATTGTATACATTTTTGGTGTTTTATACTCCAATTCTTGTTTCATTTCTTCTAGTTTGAGACATAGAACCCCCTCTTAACAAATTTGTATGGGATAATATGTTTAACAATTTCACAATCCATGATGATGCCTATCGTTCGACTTCAGTTACATCTTGTTAAAAAATAATGCTCGTGCTTGTGCTATCACTTGACAATATAATGCTCAATCTATATGCCGAATTTTGATGAAGTCTGATTGAGAGTTATTTTCATAACTCGAGTTACTTTTCTTTTCGATCTCATGCACATTAATCTTACAATGTGAGTTCATACATAACATCTGCGAGAAAAAAAAGAAAAAAATAAAATTATATCTTGCTATATTAAAAAAAAACATTTACTAATGAGTTTAATTAAATGTTACCATTAAAATATGTAAATAACATTAGTTTGTAAGATAATAAGGTGAAAATGGTATTATTTGATGAGATGAGACGCAACACACGTGTAACTTCAACCGTTGGCTCCGCATCCGAGTGACCTGCAATTCGTTACTTCACTCTTTCTCTAAACCTCTTCGATCGCTTTCCTCCATTGTAATTAGCGAGCGCATTAACTGCAGATTTCACGAAGAAAAAATTGCAGGGAGAGGGAAGAATGGCAACAGAGGCGTCGGCGGAGGCCATGGCTACGGTGGCCGATAAGGCACAAGTCACTGCAGAGCGGAAGGTTCGAAACGATCTCGAGACGAAGCTCCCAAAGCCATGTGAGTGAAAATTGAAATTGAGATTCATCTCTATTTTCTCAGTTTACCAACGTAATCGAAACGAAATGAAACGATATTAATCAAGTATCGGCACAGATTCAGATTCATCTCTAGTCTCTCTGTTTATCACCGTAATCGGAAGTAACGAAACGATCTTAATGAAGTACCGGCACAAATTCAAATTCATCTCCGTTCTCTCTGTTTATCAACGTAATCGGAAGTAACGAAACGATCTTAATAAAGTATCGGCACAAATTCAGATTCATCTCTGTTCTCTCTGTTTATCAACGTAATCGGAAGTAACGAAACGATCTTAATCAAGTATCGGCACCAGATTCAGATTCATACCTATTCAGTGTTTATCAACGTAATAGGAAGTAACGAAAGGATCTTAATCGATACCTATTCTTTTTTCGTCAACGTAATGGAAGTTATCGAACGATCTTCGGCAATTGTTTGATTTTCATTTCACATTTATAGTTTCAGATTTGGTGGAATAATTAGAATACTGATACTGATTCTTGAAATTTGAATGTTCTTCGTACCTCTAATTTTTGAGATGGTGTTTTCTGTGTGTTTTGCAGATTTAGCGAGAGCTTTGACGGCACCTGATTCGGAGAACATCAATGGAACTTGGGGCCACAAACACAATGGAATGTCAGTGCTTCAACAGCACGCAGCCTTCTTTGATCAAGACAACGACGGCATCATCCGCCCTTGGGATACTTACCGAGGTACGCCTCTTCGCCCTTTCACCCCTTACTGGAAGAGGCCGATGAATGGTTGCGATCAAAGGTTAGAATGTAGTAAAAATATTCACATCTCTATTTTATGAATGTTCTTCGAAAAATTATGAAAATTAACAGCAGGTTTGATAGTGATTCTGTTTTTAATTTTCTATTATAAAAATTATACATTTTTCATTTTTTTTTTATATTTTTCAAGAAAACAATAACAATATAAAAAATATAAAAACATGTTGAGTAGGAGATCCGAACTCACCATCTCTTGATTATTACTACTGTGCTGTTTAAATATGATCAGATTGTTTAAAATTTTTTAATTCAATCCCTTGTCACTTAACATTTTTCAATTATATTATTTTTGTTAATAAATATTAATATTGATTGATGGTTGTTTTTAAGCTAAATATTACTTTACTAAAGAATTAACACTGTTATAAATTACAAACACAGCAATAAATTACATTTGAAGAAATAGTGGCTTCATTTTGGCAAGTCTATTTTTTATATAATATGGTAAAGTTACCGAATATTAAAAGATGCGTAAAGTCATCTAATAAAAGAAAATGAGAAATTTGTACCAACTTTTTCTAAATTTGAAGAAGAAATTACAAAACTTTTATCTATGATGTTGTTCGAGTTTCTTCTTTAAATTATGCCAACTCACTAAATATAATAATAAAAAAAAGGTTAAAATGAAAGGAATTAATTTGAAGCTTTGTAAACAGTAAGGCCTAAATTGTAAAAACACTTATTTAAGCCAAAATCTTACATGTATGTATGTGTATATATATATACTTTTAATGTTTCATTGATGATATTAATTTAGAAACTTGTGGGATGATCTGCTTGACAAACACGTAAATCCATTTTCTTTTATTTACAAATCTCTCAGTATTTTGTCTTTTCTATTGTACAAATTATTTTAATTCTTTAGAGATATTGAAGCTTTCTTGCATCCCAATCTTTTAAAGCCTTTTTCCCCTTGAAAACTATAGATTGAGATCCTTTTGAGCATAATGCACAAATAAATAAATAATAGCATTAAATAATATGAGCCATCAAAAGAACTTACCTTCGCCCAAATTATCCCAAAATAAATAAATAAATAAGAAACAAACAAACAAATCCACACTAAGAAGGAAGAGCACCGTTTTCTTATATGTAATTATTTTCATTAAATAAAAGATGTTAATAAGATTAGCTTATTTGTCACTGATAATTAAAAAACAAATTTGGTCATGGGACTAATTTAGTCCATGAACTTTAGTTTGTAACAATTTAGTTCATGTACTTTTATTAAAGTAACAATTTAGATTTTATTTAAATTAAGTTTCAAATTTTATTATATAACAATTTGGTCCTTCTATAATTTATCAATCTATATATATAAGAAATTTAACAAAAAAAATTTCACGATAAGGACTAAATCGTTACCAACTTTAAATTACAATGATTAAATTGTTACATATTAAAGTTTAAGGACTAAATTGTTACCAATTAAAAAGTATATGAACTAAATCGTTACGAACTAAAATTCAGAGACTAAACTGTTACTATAGCGAAAGTATATAGATGAAAAGTATTTTTTAACCAAAAATAAAAGAAAGACCGCATAATAAGATAAATAAGCAAGTTTTTGTGTAGTAAGATACCCTATTATTATTCTAAAGTTATTCTAAAGGTCAATATATAATTCGACCCATCTCTACCTAGTTAATATTATATATAGTGATATTATTGTGTATAGCTTTCTATGTACCTCCTATAATTTACCACATTTATATCTTTACGTTTATAATTTGGAAGCTTTGGTTTGTAAGAAAATGAAACCATAACATTTACAAAGGATAATTCCCTCTATGTTCTCAGGATTTCGAGCACTGGGATTCAATGCCATCGTATCTTTCTTCTTTATGGTTTTTATTCATGCAGCACTGAGTTATGCTACCCTCCCCGTAAGCAATCAACTTTTTGCATATTACCATCTCTATAACTAGTCTACCTTTGGACTTTTAAAATTGTATCTAATATATTTTTAAATTTTTAAAATTATCTAATAGGTTGTTGAACTTTTAATCTATATCTAATTATAAATATTCCTAGTTTATTGTAGTATCTTTTTATTCGGACATATTAGACACATATCAATAATTTATTACACGTAAATTTGGAAGCTTAAAGATCTATTATACGCACCTATTAAAATTCAAGGACTTGTTAGATGAATTTGAAAATTTAGAGACCATACTTGTAATTCAACCGTCCTTTGAATCACTCTATGTATAGATATGGACGACCAAATAACCACTTACAAGGTTATTTTTTAGCTAAAGTTGTTCATATCTCTCCATCCATGGTGTTTTCTCGGCAGACATGGATACCTTCACCTTTCTTCCCAATACATGTACGAAACATCCACAGGGCAAAGCATGGAAGTGATTCAGGAACCTATGACACTGAAGGAAGGTGAGAAAATAGTGTTATATATATTTTATTTGGAAAAAAAAAGTATATATTATTTGTTTTCTAAAAGATTAAAATTTATCAAACTTGAAATGTCAAATAGAGATTAATTTTTTACCATTATCTTAAAACACAAATCTTTCCTTCTTTTAATCCAAAACTATTTTAAGAACAATTTTTTGAGTGATTTTGTAATAGTTAAAAATTATTGTACATTTGAAACCAGTCAAATGATTGATTATAATTCATAATCCCATCATTCTAAAAGATAAGTCAAACAAAAAAAAACACCTCAAAGTTTATATTCATCTCGACTCCTAATTCTTAAACAATTGTCAAAGCGAACATAATTCAAAAATAGTTCGCATATATCTCAAATCAAGATGCTTTGAGTTCAACCCCACCCCACATTTTGTACTAAAACTCCTATGAAAACCTCAAAAGTGATTAATTTTTTCTTTTAGCCTTTGCTCGAATTACTCATCTTGGCAGGTTAAATTCCAAACCAAACAACTTCAGTTAGATAGGTTCAGTATGATGAAATTAGTTATAGTTAATTGTTCTGTTTGTGCAGATTTGTTCCAGCACAACTTGAGAATATATTCAGCAAATATGCCCGTACTTCGGCTGATAAGCTTACATTGAGAGAGATCTGGCACATGACCCAGGCTAACCGTGATGCTTTGGATTTCTTTGGCTGGTATCTCTCCTAACAACCTCACTATATCTTTTAATAATCTCTAATATTTGAGTATTTTTCAACTTAATTTCTATTGCTACAAATTTTTAATTTAATTCTTTATCTTTTTAACATTCTCAATTATAGCGGTGAATATATAGAATTGGTTGATGATAAACTTACCTGACATGATAGGATTTGACATAAAATTTAAAATATAAATTAGGTCATTTGAAAAGGGAGAATTCAAAATTTCTTAAAAAATTGCTGAGGTAAGAAACCTTCCTCTCTCACGTGGTTTTATTTCGATCCTCTTCTAAATTTTTAACGATCTAATCCATATGTATTATGTCAGGTAAGTTTATCATCAACCAATTTTAACAATGACGAAGTAGAATTAAATTATTAAAGAAAAACACTCAAGCATGAGTAACTAAATAATATATTTAATTTTTTTTTCTTCTGAGTAGGATATAAAGTTTGTTATATAATATTATGAGGTATTATTGTTGTTGTAGGTTTGCAAGTAAACTGGAGTGGGGAGCTCTATATGTTCTTGCGAAGGACGAAAATGGGTTCTTATCAAAGGAAGCTGTGAGGCGTTGCTTCGATGGCAGCCTATTTGAATACTGTGCCAAAATCCATAAAGGTGCTGTTGATAAAACAGGGTAAAACTAAAACATGCTCAATCAACATAATCATACTTCTTTCTTTCATTTGTCATAATAAGAAATATCCAAAATTTGCCTATTCTTTTTTCTTCTTCTTCTTCCTGTTTTTTTTTTTTTAGCAGATTTGTTGTCATTGGTTAATAGCCAGGTGGAAGGGTTGAGATCTGAGATATTTTTAGGAACGTTTATTAAATACTAGTCTTTTAAATGTGCTTGGATTTGGGAGTGATATATGCCTATTTTATTATGTCGTAGACTCGTATATATTAAGTTTAATTATTAAAAAAGTATTTATAAGATAGGTGTGTAACTACTATGGTTCTTCTACTTTCAACTTTTATTCATTTTAATTTACGTCTTTCTTGATCATTGTTTGCAAATTTATTATACACGACAGGAACAAAGTCATGATTGCACATTTCAAAAAATGTATTTAGTTATGGTATCACGTTGAAATTCTAATTAAAAACATGAGATAAAAAAGAAAGTGAATAGATTAAAAGGTCAAATTTAAAGACTAGTATGAAAACATTTCAAAAGTAAATGGGCTAAGATGGGAAAAAGTTCAAAGTAGAATGATCAAAATAAGCATTTTAAAAGTACATAGACCAAAATAGTATAGACAACTATGATCTCTTCGTGATCAGTGTCTAGCGGAGTCTATGATGGTTAATAATGATTAATGAATTTAGTTTTTAGTAATCATTTTTATTATTTTGATTTAACTTTTTATTTCTATTAACTAAAAAGTTATAAAAAAATGTTAACGATTTTTTTAGTACAATAATTTTTGGATCTGGGGAATTGAACTTGTGATCTCGAAGAATGAGTATAATTATGCTCACATTGGCTGTTAAATGATGTGACTGTTAAATGGTTGACTATATAGTTAATTAGGAAATTTTTATTAATTTAATAATATATTTTTTTTTGCAAAGGAATTTAATAATATTTTTATGAGACTTTTCATCTCCGTCCCATTTTTTTCTCCTCCTCTCCTTTCCGATGAACTTCGCCGTTGGCCACCTCCTCGCCGCCATCGCCCATTGCTCGCCTCCTCGCTGCCGCACCAGCGTTCGGTATCATCTGCCTTCTCGCTCGCCCCCCATCCCAGATCTGGAACAGGAAACCCTTTCAGATCTGAAAGTTTCACCCACCAAGCTCGTGTCTCGGTTATTTATATCACTTTATCCGTTTGATTCTTGTGCGGCTCCTGAGAACGAAGAAGAAGAGGAGTGATCTGCTCCCCTGTAAAAGGTTACAGTAAATTATAGCTTCTTTTTTTTTTCCCTTCTGGTACTGTTTGTGGTTTCTTATGATCGGGTCATTTGTCAATGAAGCTCTTCGTTTACATTATTCGACTCCAAATCTGTTTTTGGGTTGCTCGAACTGAAAAGGGAATTGCATTTCGAAGACCTTATTCGTAATCTTGAGGAATCCAATTCGAGAGGCTTGTTCTTGTTTGTATTGTTATCTGCATTTGGGTTTTGTCGTTTGGAAATTTGTGACTATTACATGTGTGGAATACTTCCCTGGGATAGGAAATTTCACGATTTCTAGGGCTAGAATTAGCTGCTACGTGCTTTGTGATTGGATTTCTTACACTCATTTGGTGCAGAGAATGGATTTTGAGATGGATGAACAAATGAAGGACGAAAAGAACATGGAAGAGGAAGATGACTATGTTGAATCTCAAAGATTTTTCTGAACAAGGGAAAGGCTTCTGCCGAGTTGGAGAAATCAAGGCTTGCTGAAGCCAAGCCCATCTCCTTGTAAAGGCATTTCAAACGGCGGGGAAGAGGTGGCGGGCGACGAAATTCACCGAGAAAGAGAAGAACAAGGAGATGAAAAGTATACCCACCGTTAAAAAAAAAGATTATTAAATTAATATAAATTCCTACTCGGCTAAAAAGAGTTAGTCCACTAACGCTATCGCTCATGACTTGTATTGTGGTCGGAGGACCATTTTGTAAACTTCAAAGACTAAAAAGTGTTTATTTTGAAATTCAGAACTAAATAGACACTTGCTTCAAAGCTCATGGATCAAAAATGTATTTTGTCCTAAAATCAATTAGAAGGTGAACGTTATTTTGTTTACTATAAATTTTATAGAATCAAAGTCAGAATTACTTTAATATTTTTTATTAAAACGATATGTAATTGGAATGATATATAACAATCGTTAGGATACCATTTCCCGCTACAAATATTAATTTTTTAATTGTAATAGCTTTTAATTTAATTTCTTATTGATAGTATTTTTTTTATTATAACAATTTATTTAATACTAGTAAATAATGGATAATTAAAAATAAAATTAGTAAACAATGCATCAACTGAAAATTTTTTTATTATAACAACTATAAAATATTATTTTAATTTTCAATAATAATTAGTTTTTTTAAGAATCTATAATAACAACAAAGTAAAATTAAAAAACTAAAAATAAATTATAATATTTTATAATAAAGTCACATCAACTAAATTATTAATAGTATAGATGAAAAATAAATAATAAAAGTATAAAATAATTAATAACTCAGTGATGAGAGAATAAAAATTGTAAATTAATTATATTTAAAAATTGTAAATTAATTATATTTAAAAATTATAAATTAATTATAATAAATATGTGGAACCTCAGAACCAGAATGAAATCCATAACGTATAAAGGAGGAATGTGTCCCACACCTTGATTCCATTCCTATAATTTGATAAAATTAATTCTCATTTTCAACTATTTTTTTTTCTTGAGCCTTTATTTATCCATGGCAAAACTTACAAAATTATAAATATAATCCAAATATTTCAACCTAAGTTATTTTATTATTAATTTTTTTTTGGTACAACATGTGGGGTGGGGATCAAACTCATAATCTATTGATTAGAGATACATGTCAATTATCGTTGAGTTATGCTCGCCTTTTACTTTCAACTGAAGTTAGTTACGAATCAAGATTTATCTATCTTAATTTTATTCCAAACAACTTTAAATTAAAAAATATATTGTTGATCCAATTCTTCGTAAGTTGGTCGAACCGGGAGTCGGTGAATCGGATTGACCATTGAGCGATCAATGAGAGGTTAGGTCTAGCTAGGAGAAGTTGAGACCCAGTAGGTTGTGAACAAAGATCTTGTTGTTTGGACTACTGTGAGAGTTGATAGTATTCACGAGATATTGACTTTGGATGTTGAGGCGAAATCGACCTGCAAAAAGAGAAGGTGAGTGATGCCGGCGTGATGTCGACCTATCACACTTTAATACTTAAATTAGTATATGAACTTAAGGGGAGACTTAAGGTGGCTTGAGAGGAAGATGACATATCTTGAAGGTCTGAGGCCCTTTCTATTTATAGCTTTTGGTGACAGTGTGAATAGATCATTGAAAAGTTAAGGGAGCGGTCAAAGTCAACTCCCACACTATATTCCGCTCTGTAATGGGACCAATGGATGTACAAAAAGATAAGTGGATTCCCATGATTGAAATCCGCACTATGATGAGACCTAAAGTAATACCATTGGGGGTAGCTCAATATGGTGCCCAAAGATGGATTGACGATCCAATGGACCGCACAAGACCTCTCCCAACCTTTTATTGTACGGTTGATGGCTTAATGTCAAACAACAGGGAAATTGAGATTTTTGACCCATTCCAATAACTACTTTGAACTTTTGACCCCCTTTTGATTTTTACCTATTTATGACCCCTCCACCTCAGATTTCTGACCCCTCCCCTTATTTTGCTTGGTAAAATTACCAAGTTACCCTCAATTTAAAAAAAGAAATCAAACCCAGCCCTCCCCTCCTTTCCCTCCCTATCTCGGTCCTTCCCCTCCCTCATTCACTATCTCGTTGTCCATCCCAGTCTTCATCCCGGTCTCTCCCTCATAACCAGAAAGTTCATCTCCGTCGTTTCTTCTTCGTCTCCCTCACTTCGTCTCTATCAGAGCTTTCCCCCTTCCCTAATTGAGGTAATTTTTCTTTTGAGCTCGTGATCTTATTGTGAATGATTTTCTACCTTTTTTTTCTTCGTTCTTTGCGTGGGTGTGAATGATTTCAATCTTCGGCTCTATCTGAAGTAGCCAAGGT